>PVIR01000237.1:0-204770 GCA_004026965.1 Petromus typicus
AAAAATTAGTTCAAGTGCTGACCTAAAAATGCTGTTTCTGTCTGATTCTTGGCTACTTAAGATACCATAAATTATCCCCATTCTCCTGGGACTTTTCTGACATTGTAAGTACTGTGTTTAGATCTTAACTGCATGGGAAAGTTATCTCAATTCCTGCCTTTTTCATGAAGACTCCAGTAATGTTAGTTACAAAAGTAGGCATCCGTGCTAAGAGTGGAGGTCAATAATATCTGACATTTATATACATAAATGGGACATATATTTGATTTAGTTATCATATTAGTAATATTTGGCATAAATTAGTGGTAATATTTATAATCAATGTGTGTGAAATTAGGGCAGACAAATAAATTAACTATATATGTATTTACTACTAGTTTTGTTATTGGTCATATAAAAGAATTATTTCTATGTCATACACTTTGAAAAGTTTTTTCAGTTTGCTCTTTTAACTTGTTTATGTCTTTATCAGAACATATGTTTGAAATTTGTATTTCTTTCTCTCTTCTGTATTATGTTTGGAAAGGCTTTTTAAGTCCAGGATTCTAGAGCTATTCAGATGTGTTTTTATTTTGGATTACCTGATACTACTTGCCCCTTGATCCTGACTGAGTGCACAATTTCTTTCCAGTGAACCAAGGATCACATCCGAAGATAACAAAAACTGTTAATGATAAAACAATGTCTAACATTATACTAAGTGGGAAAAACTAAAAGGATCCCCTCCATAATCAGAAACAAGACAAGGATGTCCACCGTGACCTCTTGATACTTGAAACATTAGCCAGATCAATCAGACAAAAGAAAGAAATAAAAGGGGTACATATAGGAAGAAGAGTACTGAAATTATTTTTTGCAGAAAACATGATGCTCTATATAAAACCCAGGAAATTCTACCAAGAAACTCTCAGAATTAGTAACCAAATTAGCAGTGTAGCAAGATTTAAGTTCAACACATTAAAAATAATTACCATTTGTATGCAAATGGTAATTGTATACAAGTGAATGGGATGAGGAGGAAATTGTGAAAATTATACCATTCACAGTACTTCAGGAAAAATGAAATACCTAGGAAGTAACCTAACCAAGGAAGCGGAAGACTGGTACGTGAAAATCATAGCACTCTGAAAAAGGAGGTTGAAGAGGACATCAGAAGATAGAAAGATCTCCCTTGCTCCGGAATAGGCAGAATCAATATTGTCAAAATGGCCATACTCCCAAAACTGTTATACAAATTCAATGCAGTCTCAATTAAAACACCAAAAGCGTACTTAATAGATCTGGAGAAAATTATCCTTAGGTTCATGTGAAGCCAGAATAACAAAAGTAACTTGGGCAATAAGAACAAGGCAGGTGGCGTAACTGCTGTTACTAGGCAGAACTAATACTGTCAAAATTGGTATAATCCCAAAACTGTTACTTAGATACAATGCACTCCCAATCAAAATTCCAAGGGCAGCCGGATGTGATGGCACATACCTGTAACTTCAGCACTCAGAAGGCTGACTCAGGAGGATCACTTCGAGTTCAAGGTCCAATTAAACTATATAGTAAGATCTTGTCTCCAAACAAACGAACAAAGAAAAAACCCAGAGGAAGAAGTATATGAAGAAATGTTCAACATCATTGGTCAGTTGAGAGTTGCCGATGAAAACAACACTGAGATTTCATCTCATTCCACAAAGAATGACTGCTATTTCAGAATTAGCCAGCAACAAATGTTGGTGAGGCTGCGGAGAAAAGGGAATGCTTGTCCACTGTTGGTGGGAATGTAGACTTGTACAACCTTTCTGGAGATCAGAGTGGAGATTCCTCAAAAAGCTAGGATTGGAGATCCCATTTGACCTGGCCATCACTCTGCTTGGTATATATACAAAGGAATTAAAAGATTCCTTTCACAGCGACATATGGGCACCCAAGTTTATAGCAGCTCAGTTTATGATTGCTAAATCTTGGAAACAACCCAAATGTCCATCAACTGGAGATTGGATAGAGAAGATGTGGTTCTTTTATAGAATGGAATCTTACTGTGCCATTAAAAATGATAAGATTGAGTCATTCATAATCAAATGGATGTACCTTGAGGACGTCCTTATAAGCGAAATAAACATGTCACAGATGTGTAAATATCGTATCTTTTATCTAGTATTAGAAAATGCAGTTGTAAATGAGCTGTAGTATGTATGTTGATATTGTGAAATAGAAAATATTTAAAAGGGAAGAGAGTGTAGGGGGAAATAATGAGGGGGAAATGAATGTGGTAATAATAAAGAAAAAAGGAAATAAAGATTAAGTATTTAGGGGATGGGAGTTGCAGGGGGGGAAAAGGGAAAAAATGAGAATCAAGTCGTGTCATATTCTGGTACAAACTCTCAATGTTGAATGCAATGATGCTGTGTGTTCATAATGTACCAATAAAGATTAAATTAAAAACACCCAACAGCATACTTTATAGATCTAGAGAAAACAATCTTAAAACTCAAGCAGAGCCAAGAGAGATACAGAAGAGCAAAAGCAATTTTAAGTGACAAGAGCAAACAGGAAGCAGACAAGATCTGACTTCAAACTATAATACAGTGCAATGGTGACACAAATCAGCATGATATTGGAACAAAAACAGATATGTGGGACGATGGAACAGAACACATTCTCCTATTTGAGCTTTGACAAAGGGAACCAAAGCATATATTGGACAAAAGGTATCCTATTCAATAAGTGGTGTTGGGGAAAATGGTTATCTATGTGCAGAAGATTGAAACTAGACCCTTATCTTTCACCATATACTGTAATAAATTAAAATCAAAATCAAAGATCTAAACATTAATACAGAAACATTAAATCTACTGGAAGATAAAATAAGTAAAACATTTGACATAGATGTAGGAAAAGATTTTTTAACCCAAACCTCAATTGCTCAAGAAATAACAGTAATGGGGCCGGGGAGTTAGCTCAGTGGTTCCGGTGCCTGTCTTGCAAGCGCCAGGACCTGGGTTCGATCCCGGTATCCACATACCATCCTGGGCGTGGAGACTCACACCCAGCAGCAACCAGTACCACATACCACAGTGCCGGGCGTGGTGGCTCACGCCTGTAATCCCAGCACTCGGGAGGCAGAGGCAGGAGGATTGCTGTGATGTGAGTTGGAGGCTGAGCTCAGGGCCAGCCTGAACCACAAAGCGAGACCCTGTCTCAAAAAACCTGAACAAAGAAAAAAAAAAAGAAAGAAATAACAGTAAATAATCAATAAGTGAGATTATATTAGTCAAAAAGCTTTTCTATAGCAAAAAAAAAAATCAATCAGTACAGTGAAGAGACAACCTAAAGAATGGGAAAAATTTTTTCCAGCTGCTCTCCAAACAGAAGATTAACATCTAGAATATACAAAGAGCTAAAAAATTTAAGTCACTCAAAGTTTAAGATCCAATCAAGAAAAATTGCCATATACTTCACAGAGGAAGACATACAATGATCAACAAATATATGAAAAAATAGTCAACATCTGTGCTGTAAATTAAAACTGTGCTTCCATCCTACCCCAGAAAGAATGGTTATCGTTAAGAAATCAAACAATAACAAATGTTAGCAAGGCTGTGGTGAAAAAGGAACCCTCCTTCATTGTTGGTGGGAATGTAAACTAATACAATTATTATGGAAATTAGCATGGAGGTTTCTAGAAGAACTGAAATTAGAAACGTCATAGGAATCAATGATTACATCCTTTTTAGTTTTGTATACAAGAACAAAGAAGAGATAACGTGTTCTTATTCTATGTAGGATAGAGTATTCTACATTTTGTATTCTGTTAACTGATATTTATCTGGAATCATTGTATTTTTAAATTAGTGGAGTATTATGATATATATCTCTATATCTCTATATATCTATATCTTTTTATCTATCTATATCTCTATCTATCTATCTATGTATCTACCTATCTACCTATCTATTTTTAGACAGGGTCTCACTTTTGTAATTCAGGCTGACCCTGAGCTCAGATTTAAACTCACAGCAATCCTCCTGCCTCTGCCTCCCAAGTGCTGAGATTACAGGCATGAGCCACCACACCTGCACTGTGTTATGTGGTATTGATTGCTGGTGGGCAAGAGTCTCCACACCTGGTAATGTTGTATGTGGTTACTGGGGATTGAACCTGGGACCTTGCCCTTGCAAGACAGGCACTGGAATCACTGAGCTAAATCCCCGGCCCAGTATTATGGTATTTTAATCATAGAGATGCTAACCTCCAATCATTACTTTCTTTTTCAGATTTTCCCTAGACATCTTGGGTGTCTTATTTTTTATGTCGTTTTGTCAAGTTTTTAAATTTCCCACAAAAACATTATTCCTGTATTCTAAAAAATCGCCCACACACTGAATTGTTAAATTCAGTATGAAGAATTAACTTCTATGAAAAAATGTAGCCCCCTATTCAAGACTAAGTGTGTTTTTCTGTTAAAAAATCTTTTGTTGTCTCTAATTGAATTGAAAAATTCTCTTTACCCAGGACCTCAGTATTCTTTGCTTATCCCAAGCTTTTTGTTTTAAAATTAATATCTGTGAAATACTTATGATTATTAAGATAAGAAGAGTATTACTTGCACCTGGCCATCCATTTGACTCTGTAACTTTTATTAATATATATATTTTAATGGAGTTTTGATAGATCTAATAATATATTATTTAAATAATGATATTAACAGTTCTATTAGACACTTTTTATCTTATTCTTATCTTGACCGGGAATGTTCTAGTCTTCTGCTGTGAACCGAGAAGCTAGATTTTGGTAGTTTATACTGATGCCTGTTTCACTAACAGCTTATTTTTCCTTTATAAAAGAAGAAACAAATCAGAATTTTAGAAAGGCTTACATCTATCTTTAAATTTTTGAGGAAGAGAATTCTGCCTCCTTTTCATGATTCACGGCTTAGTATGTTTTTGGAGAGTGGTCCCTTTGTTTTGTGCTCTGGTTCACATTGGTTCTCCTTTGTTTGTTCTTAAAATTTATTACTGCCTTAGGTGGCTTTTGTCTCTTCATATTTTTCCTCTTTATTTGTGAGACTTTTTTTCCCCCCAAAGTTTCTTACAGATCACTGACTTGGTTTTCTGCCATTTTGATTATGTTCCTTTCTATATATAGCTTATTACTTTGTCCTTTATTGTACTGTTTTATTCCTGTTTTTCTCTGTAAGTTTGCCATCTCACTTAAAATTTAAGTCCTACCATCTGTCATCTGATCATGATCTTTCAAAACACAGATTTAATTTTTTATTTAAATTTCTCAAATGTAAGACTTTCTCTGAAGATAGGAAAGATTTGTTATTCCTGAAATTTTTTCTGTTTCTTGGGATGCTTGTTCTCTTCAAGTGTATCATATACTTAGTTTTTATGTGTGTTCAGTTCCTGCTTTTTTCTCTCTTTCTCTTCTTGTCTTATAAATTGTTTCATTATTATCATGATACTTCTTTTCAGCTCACTGGAATCAAAGGGGCAGCAGTCTTTCTCAGGCCTTCAATTTGACCAGCTGTCAAATAAGTGAATTCTTTTAAACAATCTTTCAATTTATGATAGGGAATATGTTGTTTCTCAATAAATATTTCTCCTTCTCTTTTTGTAATAGACATTTGGAATTTGGGACAAGCATGTATGTTACGTTTTCCTGGTACAATGATGTTGACAGTGCCCAGTTTCTATAGAAGAAAGCCAAAATGACACAAATGTGACCATGTCCCACACCCTAGACAGCAGTATTTCTCGTGAGGTTTATATATGTAGTTTAGGCACAAGTTTTTTAGTTTTATTTCAAGAGGAGTATGTGCCCATTCAGCTCAGGACCTCTTCTCCTGTGAACACTTAGATAACATAAAGAGATGAAAAGAAAAATATTAAAGTCATCAGAATTTCCTCTCAGAGACAACTACTATTAATATCTTATTGTAATCATTTCAGTCTTGAAAGATACCCAGGTATCTTTTCCAACATAAAAAGAGATAATGCTATTTTATAGTTTGATATTTTCCATTTAATACTATGAGTAACTTTTCATTTTATGTGTCAATACTTTTACAAAATTACATTTAATAACAATGTTCAATAAGACTACCTTATCTCACATACTTCTATAGGTATTTACAAACAGTGAGTCATTTAATCCTTGTAATAATGCCACAAGGTGGATACCATCAGAATTTTTACCTAACCAGTGAGAAAACTGAGACATGAAAAAGTTAAATAACTTCATTTCTGAGTACTTTAAACAGCATCTTGCACATAGTAAATGCTCAATTAATATTTTTGAATGAATAAATGAGCTGAATTGGAATAACACAACTTGGATTCTGATCTAGCTATCTGGCTTCAGACATACCACTCTTCTAAAATGTTTGTTTTATTAGTATATCTTGATTATACAGAGTAAGTGGGTTTCATTGTATTTTCATACATATTCATAATACTTTGCTAATACCTATCCCACCATTATCCTCTCTAGTCCTTCCCTTTCTCCATCACTGTTTGGTGGTCTCCTTCTTTTCTTTAGTCTCTTCTACATACCACTCTTTCCTAGTGGCTTTGCTGCTTCTTCATTTTATGGCATCTTAACTATCGTTTCCCTTTACTCTTCTCCCAACTTATTTTCCCTCTCTTTTTCTCCAAATATATTGGCTTTTTAAAAGACTAATGCACATTTATAAATATAGTAAGAAGGTTTAATGTAGAAACTTTTTTCAGAAGGAAATTAGTATATAGCTCCATATGAAAAAGTAGGACTAATGTTAACTTAAACGAATAAATATTTAAATTGTAAACCTACAGAGAAATTCTGGGGAGGATAGAAATGCATCTGCCCCACCTTTCTAGCTGTCTGTCATCTGACTTTTTAAATTCATTGTTGTTGCCTTCTGATTGTAATATGACTGCCTCCAGTGCCACAGTATCCTCTGAAGTCCAAGTAGAAAAAAGGGAAAGGGCAAAAGATGTTAGAATTTGTAGTTGTTTCAGAGCATTCTTGGGAGTTCTATCAAGCAACATGTGTTGGATCTAAAATATCCCCCCAAAGTCTTATATTTAGAGGTGAACTATGGGGTGTGACCTAGAAGAGTATATTGTGCTTGGGTGCTCCCATCTTTCTCTGTTTCCTGGGCACAACTGGCTGAGCAGCTTTCCTCTGCCATCCTCTTTCACCATGGCATTAGAGATAACAGACGTAGACTGGGTTCTCTGAAACCATAAGCCAGATTAACTTTTCCTTTGAGTGACAGGTGTTGGGTATTTTATCACAGCAGTGGGAAAATAACTAATATTTGTGAGAAATTTAATTTGTCAGTTGAGTACATTGCCAGCCCATTCAAAATCATGATGCTGTTGGTAAGAAAGGAGGATCAATAGCAATAGACACCCTAGAGTGTCTACTGCATTTCTGTTTGCAGTGATGAGACTACAGATATCTTGTTTTCTTTTTATCTAGCGAATATGGATGTACATTCACCCTCCTCTACTCAATGTCATCTGTTTTGGTAGGGATCGGTTCAGATGCAAATGTGTGAATTGAAACATATGCTGCCTCCTGATAAGAACTGCAGTATCCATTGTGTTATTATGTGAACAGTCAGTGAGAAACACTAAGCTTTTCTTTTTCATGTTTTACCCAGCAACGTTTGTGACATATGTTTGTTATTCAATTTAATGCAATGAATTAGAGATTGTAAATTTGATAGAAATAGGAAAAGGCAAAGGAAATGGGAACAAAAGGAAAGTTTTTTGAGGATGTATATCAGCCTTTAATTGTTAAATAACACTGTTTAGAACTTTATTGTCAGGGCTTTAACCATAAGATTAGCTAAAGAATAAAAAAAATTGTGTAAATGATGTTACAACAAATATTTTCATAATTTTCCACCTATCATTATGCAGCAGTAGGCATTGCTATACAGGAAAACATTGTATTATTTTCTTTACATCCACTCCTGGGAACATAAGATTTTTCTCAAAACAAAGATTGCCATCTTGAAAGATACTTTAGCCAATATAGGCTTCTATTGCAGTAAAAATAATATTTTACACTTTTTTTTCAAAGCGAGTGCCACACAGGTGGACCCAGATTTTCTAAGACTGTGCCAGGGACTCCTGTAGTAAGTCTCCAGTTCCACCTGTGCAGTATATGATGCAGACCTGAGGGAAAAAAAATGCACTAAAAGACGGAACTAAGAGAGAGAAAGTGAGGTACTACGATGACTAATCCCAGTGCAACTGACCAAGTTGCTGTTCAGGCTCAATTACTGATTTTTTTTTTTGGAAGTCAATTGGGATAAAGGGAAGTTATGTGTGATTTCCATGGAAATTAATGTGAACAAAATTCTTAAAGGACAAGACAAAGCATTCCCAGATTAGGACAAAATAGACAAATATATGGTTATAATTAGAACATTGTCTGTCTAGTCAAACAGTGTTGTTGTGGGGAAGGAACTATGGGTGCAAGTTGCTCTGACCTTGGCACACAAGCTTAGTCCAGAGTCACTTCTCAAAACAAGCCAGTGTGGGGTCAACTCTCTACAGTCGGCTTTGGGCATAATCAGTATTGCATCCTCTGCAACCTGAAATGCAATGAAATTTTTAGGTCCTCCTTAAGAAAATATAATCAGGTACAAATGAGAAAAAATTTTAGAGCAGGTGAAGATATCAAAACAAATTGCAAATTATAAAAACTGGTGAATATAGAAACATCATAAAAATCCATAGAATGTAACAAATATTTTTACTAATTAACTACCTGACACACCTCGATAGTACTCCTTACCCTATTGATTCTGGATGCATAATCTTTAATCATACTCTTCTTACAACAAAGATTTGTAAGATCACTTTTCAATAGAAAGACTACAAGGACAATACAACCTTTTGTCTACCATGGTAGATCAAAACTTGTGGCTTAAAAATACCAGTTTCTCTACTGATAAATCTTTGCCAGGTTTCTTTGACATTAAACTGTAAGTTTTTAGGGCCTTTTAAGTTTTCTTTTGCAATATCTAACATTAAGTTCACTGAAGCTAACTGGCACTCATTGTTAATTCAGTCAGCAATTGCCCCCATTGTCCTGAGATGCTATGAACTTTAGGTTATTAGACAGGAAAGGGATCCCATTCTGCCTAGGTGTTGATGAAAATCCTATCTTTCACCTGTTATTCCATACCTTTGATTTCAGGATTTTGGATGGTCTAGCTTGGCCCCTTACACATCACAGATTTTCACCCACAAAATCCCAGGACAACACAGAATGGCATGCATTTCTGGGACTGACACTAATGTGTTAGGATTACTCCTGGAAACCATTTCCACAATAAGACAGCGGGTCACAACTTGTCTACCAAGGACATGCCTGTGTTCACATCAGTGTATGCTACTAACCCAGATGAAAAGTACTCTCAACACAACTTAACTGAGTCCTCAAATGACCAGGGTTACTCCAACACCACACAACATTGAGAGAAGTAGGTGGTGGGGAGGAAAGAGACAGCAATCTTACCCAGTTGCAACAAAAGTATCTTACTTTTATAGATGCTACAAACTGCTGAAACAGTGGTATTGATGTGCCAGGATGGCCTCCCTGGAAGCACTTAGCAAGACTGAGTGAAAACAGAGGGTGAGCTGCCCCTATGGCTTCATGAAGAGCTCTGGAACTAGAATGTCCCTCCAAATGGTTCACCTTTTCATTGTAATTAACCCTTTCAATAGATTAAATATTCACATGATAGAGAATCAAAAATATTCCTAAAGGATATCCAGGGAATTTTCATTCTTTTACCCTTGAACCTCACTGCTTCACATCCTTCCTCCAGAGTTAGCCAGTGTCACTAGTTCCTCGTGTACTTCTGGAGATAGTCTTTATCTCTGTAAAGTCTCACTCATGTTTCTACTTCTTCCATTTAATAAAGATGGCAGGATATTATACTTCTGCTTTTAAAAAAATCTTTTTATTTTCAATTAATCTTTTACTCACAGAAAAGTAGCAAAAGTAGCACAAAGAGTCCCCATATACCTTTCACCTAACTTCTCATGTTGACATCATATATGTGTAGGATAATTCCCCAGACCTACTGAATATCCTAATACACTAATCAGACTTATTAGGGCTTATCAAAGAGAAACAGCAGGGGTTGGAAGTGTGGGAAGATGTAATTAAGTAATGTCTAGAAGACATTTTGCATTCCCATTCCATAAAGTCTATTTAAAAAAAAAATAAAGGAACTCAATGTTGAATGCAATGATGATGTGTATATATAATGTACCAATAAAGATTTAAATTAAAAAATAGATAGGTTAACTTATTAATGAAGATTTTTTTTATGTGAGTGACTGTAGATTTGAATACAGAGCATGTTTTGTTCTGATTCTTGCATTACTGTTTACCCAAAGACTAAAAGTAGAAAATAGTTTGCTTCTTCAATTTAACTATAAGGATAACTCTTGGTGGAGATTTAGATCAGAAAATACTCTGAGGTTCCATTTAGTTTTAGAAGTCACTATAGACCATTCCTTTTTCCAGTGACATAGATAGAAAAGGATATATCCTATCATCTATCTGTTTGTTTATCTATCTGTCTATGTATGTATGTATGTATGTATGTATGTATGTATCTATCTATCTATCTATCTATCTATCTATCTATTGTCTACCTATCTTTGTTATCATCTACTCAGTCATGTACCATATAACAGCATTTCAGTGTGATGGGCCGTGTATACAGTGGTGACTCATAAAATTACAGTGGAGCTGAAAATTTACTATCACCTACTGATTTCATTGTTGTCTAGTGCAACACACCACTTGGATGTTTGTGATAATGCTGGTGAAAACAAACCTACTGCATTGCCAATCATATAAAAGCATAGCAAAGATAGTTATAGGCAAACTTCAGAAATATTATGGCTTGGGTTGCAGGCAAATACAAGTAAAACAAATATCAAAAACATAAAGTTTTTGTTTTCCTGGTTTGTTAAAATTTAATGCTTACACTATACAGCAGTATGTGTTAAAAATGTACATACTACAAATAAAATACTTCATTGCTAGAATGCTTCCAGCTATCTGATCCTTCAATAAATTGTAATATCTTCACAGGGTTGATGTAACTGACTGATTGGGGTGATTGGTAAAGTTTGGGGATGGCTGTGGCAATCTCTTAAAATGAAAGAGCAATGAAGTTTCCTACATTGATTGATTCTCCCTTTCATGAAAAGAGATGCATGATGTTGTTTGATAGCATTTTACCCACAGCAAGACTTCCAAAATTGAAATCCAGTGTCTTAAACCTTATTGCTGCTTCATCAACTAAATTTGTGTAATATTCTAACTCCTTTGTTGAGATACCAACAATGTTTGAAGTATTGTCACAAAAATAGGACCCATCTCAAGAAACTACTTTCTTTCCTCACATATATGAAGTAAGTCTTCATTTTCTAAAGTTTTTCCACAAGACTTCAGCAGTTAAGTTATAGACATCTTCAGACTCAACTTCTAATTCTAGTTCTTTGGCTCTTTCTACCACATTTGCAGTCACTTCCTCTACTGAAATATTGAACCCCTTCAACTCATTCGTGAGGATTGGAATTAACTTCTTCTAAATTAACAGGAGGAGGTCCCAATATCAACATAACCAATGTTGATATCAGAACCTTCTCCCATGAATTATAGATGTTCTTAATGGATTCTAGAATGATAAGTCCTTTCCAGAAATTTTCTGATATTTTTGGCCCAGATCCATCAGTGGAATTATTATCTGTGGCAATATAGACTTACTAAATATATTTCTTAGTCAGAAGACTTGAAAGTTAAAATTATGCTTTGATTCATGAGTTGTAAAGTGGATATTGTGTTAATGGAAATGAAGAAAACCCATTAATCTCATTGCATATGTGAATCAGGTCTCTTGCATGGCCGGGCATACTGTCAGTGAGTAGTGATGTTATGAAGGGATACATGTTTCTGAGCAATGGGTTTCGATAGTGGGCTTAGAGTCTTCATTACAGTGTGTTATAAACTGATGCGCTGCTATCCAGACTTTGTTGTTCCATTTATGGAGCATAAGCAGGAGAGACTGGGTATCATTCTCTCTTTTTAAAAAAATTTTATTTATTGAAATCTTTATTGGTACATTACATATACACATCATGATTGCATTCCACAATGGGAATTTGTACCAGTATAAGACACAACTTAATTCTCATTTTTCCCTCTTAAGGACACTTGGATTTTCAGCATGGGAAATTAGTTGATTAACATAGTCACTAGCTATTGTCACCCCTCATAAGAGAGCCAGCCAGTATTTTGAATCTTTAAAGCCAGATTTTGACTTCTTTGTAGCTGTGAAAGTACTAGATGGTATCTGTTTCCACTGTAAAACTATTTCTTCTACACTGGAAATTTTCTGTTGATAGTAGCCACCTCCATCGATTTTTTTTTTTTTTTTTGAGACAGGGTCTTGCTTTGTAGTTCAGGCTGGCCCTGAGCTCACTATGTAGCCCAGCCTAGCCTTGAACTAGCAGCAATCCTCCGGCGTCTGTCATCCAAGTGCTGATTACAGGCATGAGCCACCACATCCAGCATTGTGGTATGTGGTGCCAGGGATCAAACTTGGGACCTTGTGCTTGCCAGGCAGACACTAGAACCACTGAGCTAAATCTGGCCCACCGTTGATTTTCTTAGCTAGCTCTTCAGGATGCTTTCTGTAGCTTCTCCCTCAGCACTTACTGCTGTGCATTGGACTTTTCTGTTAGAAAAGTTAGCTTTGTCCTTAAACATCATGCACAAACCTCTACCATTGTCACAGTTTCCCCTGCAGTACCTGACCTGTTAGCCTTCACGGTACTGAAGAGAGTCAGGGTCATGCTCTGGATTTACTTTGTCTTAGGAGAATCTGGTTGGCTTGATCTTCTTTGCAGATCCCTAAAACTTTTTCCATATCAGCAATAAAACTGTCTTGCTTTCTTGTCATTTATATGTTCCTGGGAGTAGCATTTTAAATTTCCTTGAAGGACTTTTCCTTTGCATTCATAGCTTGGTTGTTAGGCACAAGAAGCTGAGCTTTTGGTCTGTTTTGTTTTGACTTGCCATCCTCACTAGGAGAAATCATTTCTAGCGTTTCACCTGAGAATGTTATTAGGGTTATAATTTGGCCTCATTTCCATATTGTTGTGCGACCCATGAAGAGGGAAGAAGGTGGGGGAGTGGCTGGTTAGTGGAGCAGTCAGCACACAGAGCACAAATCATTTAATGTCTTATATGAGGATGGTTCATGATGCTCCAAAGCAATTATAATAGTACCATCAGTGGTCACTGATCACAGTGTGATGAGACAGTCTCATTTCTTGTTTTACAGAAGGGAGATATCAGCCATGTCTGTCTCCCTTGCTGTGTTTCTCCTTGATGCACAAGTGGCTTTTATACCCGACCTTGAGCCTACCAGATTCCAGATGTGAAATTAACTTGTCATGAACAGTAACTGGATTCACAGTTGTTAGCTGTCATGAGTATGATGTGTACAGAGGAGCCTAAGTATGTTGTAGGCAATGAGGCCTAGTTTGGGTAAGCTAACTCTGCAGTGTTTGCATAGTGATGAGAGTGCCTATAAGAATGCATTTTGTGGGATGTATCCCCATCCTTAAAAGATATGCAGCAGTACTACATTCACAAGTAGTTGGGATCAAAATCAAGCATTTTAAAGAAAGATTAGGCTAATACATCATTGTCTACTGTAATGGACCACTGCCCTTGGTACGTGCATTCCAAATATTCCTGAGCCATATATCTTGAGTATTCTTACAAGTAAACAACATCCTTCATGGCCACACCTCTCTCAAGCCCCTCCTTCCTCTGGATCCCCACAAAGCCACTCCTTTTCTCCATGACTGGTTGGTTAAGACCCTCAGCCCCCCGAGTCTCAGCTGAAGTGTTCCTCTTCTCTGAGGCCTGCTTCATTCAGCTCTGCCATCTGTCATATGCCTGAAATACAGTAGATACTTATCTATTTTAATTCAACTGGAAATGAGTTTATTCTAATGGCTTCTTATCTCTGCAGAGCACATTCTTCTTGACCAGTTGCTCAAGGCAACACAACTTTGTCAGCCACCTCACATTGCTGGACTGCAGAGGCAACTCACCTCCATACTTTGGTGTAAATAAATCTCTGTGCCCACTGACAGTACATGATCACTAGTAAACATTTACTTTACTTATCCTAGTCCTGCTTTTTCTGATAAAGAATTCTGCAGCTAACACTGTTATGTCCATGTCTCCTATGGTATTTTTAGATTATTGCCTCAGGTTGTGTACCTAGAATAAATTAAATTGATTAAAATGCATGAACATTTTTTCTTCTTGGTCTTTCTCTCTCTTTTGTGCTGTTGGGGATTGAACCCAGATCTTCACAATGAATTGTATACTTAGGCCTTTTTACTTTTTATTTTGAGATAGGATCTCACTAAGTTGCACAGGCTGGCCTTGAACTGTAACTCTCCTGCTTCAGCCTCTCTCTATGTCTTTCTCTCTCCCTCACTCTTTCCCCTTCTGTTTCTCTCTCTCTCTCTTGATATTTATCTCAGAATTGATTTAAATTTTTACTTAGCCTCTCTGTACTCCAGTGAGTTCCATTATTCCCATGCTTCCTAAATTCTGAAACTTTATTTTGAAATGGTCGAAAGTATACTTCCATCCCCTTTTTTGTGTTTTGCTTACTGAAAAAAAATCGATTTCAGTGAGCAGGCACGTTACTCTCACACAATTATTTATTCTTCTATGGTTTTCTTATTTAGTATCACATTACTTTTATTCTGAAAGGCAATAGAATTTTTTTCCAAAGGCATAGACAGTTTCCCTAAAGGATTTCTTTTTTTGTACGTCTCAAATTGAACTGTCATCTAGTTCACTGATCCAACCAGAGTGATGATACATTTTAAACAAGTAATTTAGGAGGATTTCTCCTGCCAAAACAAAAGTAAAAATACTAACAGTAATAATTTAGAAAAATTCTATACCTTATGCTGTAAAACTGCATACTGTAAATAATCTTCTAAATAATCAACTAAATTTTAATATCTTAGTTCACAATATTATGAGGCAGTCAAGGGGCCTGAATAAGAGAATAAATGTTGGGTCAGGGATTTAGCTCAGTGGTTCCAGCATCTGCCTGGTAAGTACAAGGTCCTAAGTTCAATCTTTGGCACTACATATCACAGTGTCAGGTGTGGTGGCTCAGGCCTGTAAGCCCAGTACTCAGGAGGCAGAGGCAGGAGGATTGCTGCGAGTTTGAGGCTTAGCTGGGCTACTTAGTGTGTTCAGGACCAGCCTGAACTACTAATTGAGACTGTCTCAAAAAAAAAAAAAGAATAATTGTCTTTTTAGCGACCTATGACAAAAACTAATCACCTTGTGACAAGATCAAGAGTTCCCCCTGATTAACTAGTGCACATGGATAATGAAAACTGGATTTGGATATAGTAATATTTTATATTAACTTGGAACAATTGACAGCCAAGATCAGGATTAAAAAACTTTTTCTCTAAAAGGCTGATAGTAAATATTTTAGGCTTTTTAGAATTATGGGGCCTTTCTGTTGCAGTTACTTAAGTTTGCTGCTTTTTTGCAGTACATCATCAATAACTAGGCAGACGGGGGCAGCTTGGTTCCACTCAAGCTGTTTACCAGCATGCCCATGGGGCGGGGTGCTCAGGGAGTGCTGAGCCCTGGCCAGGCGGCAGATACATCAGGCTCAGGAAGAGGGATTTCAGAACAGCACCGAGTCCAAAGTTGACTGTTAGAAAACATAAGAACATTTATAAAATCATGTTACAAAAGACACAAAAAACACATGCTAAGCACAATTAAAATAGGTAGATAAAAGAAAGTCTAAATAGCAGCACAGAAGTTTTACAAGGTGCTCTGAGAGAAATGAGAAGAAATTGAAATAGAATGGGGTGGGGCCTCTCTTTGAGAAGGTGTTACCTACAGGTGGAGGGGACTGGGGACAATCCTTGCTGCTTGGGCCACAGTGTGATCTCAGTGTCAGAAGCCTCAGGTGAAAGGATCTTGCTTCTTCAGGTATCCAAGAAAAGAATGAGCTATTGAGATGGGATTTTCTTGGATAATGAGTGGTTTCTGCTTGGTCTCCTCACTCCATCTTAGCACAGTGGTGATCCCAGAACCGATCCAGGAACCAAATTTCCCAAATGTCACATTATGGTGGTTTCATTTATCTTCCCTGTGTGTAACCACACACAGTGGCAAGGCCCTGAGCTGCTACCTTGTGTGTGGTAAGCGTGGTTGTCACACTGGTATGCCTTCATGATCCACCTCATTGGCCAATGCCTTTACATCCTGGGCACACAGCTGGTACACTGGGGAGCCCACTGTGTCAGAAGGAAATGTGCATTTCTCGCCATGAAGAGGTGGCATTTGGCTTTAAACTACAGTAGCTTAAATGAAGGCAGCTCTGTTTTTGCCGTAGAAGGTTCCGTGTATTTGTATGCAGGATGTGTCCATGGCTCAGGTTCCTTTTGTGCCACCATTCTTAGTAAAAACCATGGTTTTTATTTCATGGTTGCTTGCATCCATCAGGCAGGCAAAAGACAGAAGGGGAAATGACATCAGCAAACTTCCACTCACACGTCTTTGAGCTTTGTCAGATGGCAACATTTGCTTTCCATAGAATATGAGAAATTCATAAATATTTTAATTTCCTCTGTAAAATAGAAGTTGGGTTAGAAAACTGTATAGAATGTTTAACTTCTCTCCTACTCAACTCCATGACAGGCTTTTCCCTGAAATTCCAGCTTACAGTATAATAGACCTTGGGCTGTAACTTTAAAAATAGCTTTTTGGTTTAGCTTTGGTATTTCTTTGTTGATGGTTTTTGTCTTATTGATCTATTTGTGTACATGTAGTATTTGAAGTCTCCCAATATGGTTGTGTTGGTGTTTATCTGGGAGTATTTGTTTTATGAAATTGGTATACCAGTATTTGACCTCAGTGTTAGCTTGAAGTCCACATTGAGAGTAAAATTACTATCCATTGCTTTCTTTTTGGGTCCTAGTGCATACAGTATTGTTTTCTGTCTTTTGATTTGTATTCTCTGAACTGCTTCTTGGATTGGAGATGACTCTTGGATGCAGAAAAATTTTGTTTCTGACCTAGTCTGCCAATCTGTCATTTAATTGTGGAACTGAAGTCATTTACACTGAGTTATCACTGAGAGACAGGAGCACAGTGGACTATCACTCTGTTATAAAAAGTGTGAATTTGACTCATTTGTAAGAAAACAGATGCACCTTGAGACCTTAGTTATCAGAGCTCCTTGCAGTGGGTTCTGATCTCCTGCTCAGTGTTATAGTGCAAGGTTTGAAGAAAAATTCAAAAGACAGAATTAAAGAGACAGAGAGATAGAAAGCCAGGATGACCAAGACTTGTGCAAGCAAGCTGAATAAGCAGGCCCTGCACACCCAGAACTATCAGTATTTATTTGTAGTATCATAATTAGATAGAGGTAAGGATCCAGGATGTAGTTCAGTGGTGCATAGTGTACCTGGAAATTGGAAGGTCCTGAATTGGACACCTGGTACTGAGCAAAAGAACCCAAAACACTCATAGTTAGATTGAAGTAAAGGGGCTAAATGAATGGACTTGTAGTTGCCATGGACACGTTACGATGCAGGCAAAGGCTTGTAAAGGAAAAGGCAAAGCATTCTTTAGTTAGGAACAGTAAAGACAAAATATAGGGTTGCAGTTAACTAATAATTTTGTTCTTCCACTTAAGAAGGTTTTAATTATGGGAATGGAATTTGGGTAAGGGTCACTCTGACTTTGGCCAATAAGCTTTTGCTGACGCCAGACTTGCTTCTCAAAACAAGCCGATTGTGCGGTTAACTCTCTACAGCCTGCACTGCTCACAGCCTGCTTTGGGTGTAATCAATAGTGTGGTTCCCCCAACCCCCAACCACACATAATATTAAGTAAAATAAATCAGACACAAAAGCCTAAATATTGCAAACTTTCTTAAAAGAGAAACCCAAAATATAAGTAATTTAAAGAGCAGAGGGAAAGAAACAATAAGAAATTGTGTAATAGATGATTGGTAAATGGAAGAGACATTCTGATCTTTATCTTGGGATAAAGGGGAGGGAAACATGAAGGGGAATAAAAAGAACTCAAGTATATTTTATGTTGCATGTACCTCCTCCTCAGAATGATTGCAATCAGTATATACTATAAACATGCATTAATAAAATAGAAAAAAAATAGCTCTTCAGTTTGAAATAGCTTAAGACTCACTAGAACTTGTAAAAGTAGAATGTAGTTCTTGTGTAGATTTAGCCAGCTTCCTCAAATGATAACATGTTATGTCTGCATATGTTATGGCTTATATCTAGAAGTACCCTGCCAAAGCTCATAGGTGGGGCTTTTGGAAGCTGGCTGGCTCATGGGAGTGTGGGTTATGGGTGCATGATAACTGGATTAATACACATGACAACTGGATTAGTGCATTAAACCTCACTGATATAGAGGGGTGTAGATAACTGGAAGGTCCTTCCTGGATGTGGATGGTGTTTGCTGTGCCCCTCTGCCATGCCACTCAGACTTTGAGCCAATTGGTTAGGGACTGACACGTCTACAACTATGAGCTAAAATGACCTTTCCTCCGTTAACTTGTGGTTTCTGGTTATTTTGTCCCAGGAATGAGAAAGTAATGAAAGCAGCATAGTACATTGTCATTATCTCTAAATCCATGTTGATGCAATACCATTAACTCAAATACAGACCCTACTTAACTTTGCCAGCTTTCTCTACACTTTTTTCTCCTTATTAGCATATGCCTGCTATTTTATATTGCCCTTTTAGTTATACTTTTCACCAGTCCTTGAACAGCCATTTACCCATTTTCCATCATTTTTTTCCTACTTTGACAGTGTGATATAAATGGTACAGTAGAATATGTAAACCTCTCATATAGGCTTTTTTGCAGTTAGCATAAGATTCTTGAGATCCATCCAACTTTTGACTATATCAATATTTCATAGCTTTTCAGGATAACCCTCCATTGTATGGGTAAACTAATATATCCATTCACTCTATGCTAGATATTTGGCTTGTTTCCAGGTTTCAATTATTACAAATAAAGCTCTCATTACTATTCAGGTGTGATTTTTCTGTGAACATAAGTTAATTTCTCCAGGATAAATCCCAGGGGTATGATTATTGGCTATATGTGCCCTATAAGTGTGCCCTTAATGTTAAAAGAAACAGCCAAGCTATTTTTCAAAATAGCCATAGCATTTCACTTGTGCAAATATATAGGAATTGGGTGGCTGAATCATAAGGCTGGCAAAAATTTAACTTCCTAAGAAACTTCTAGATAGTTCACCAAAGTGATTGTTCTCTTTTATGTTGTCATTAGTGTAGTATACTAAAAAAGGGCACACTTCATGCCATTTTACATTCTCATTATTTGTAATAGCCAAAAAGTAGAAATAGCCACCAACTAATGAATGGATAAACAGAATGTGGTATACCCATGCTACAGATACTATTTGACTACTAAAATGAGTGAAACATGGATATAATATGTTGAAATAGTAAACCAGACAAAAGACCACATGCTATATGATGTTATTTATGTGCAATGTCTAAAACAGGAAGATTTATACAGAGAACAAGTGGACTAGAGGTTCATGGGTGGAAGTAGGGTGGAGAATGACTGCTAAGGGCATGAGGTTTGGCTTTCAGGTGAGAAACATATTCTAAAGTTAGACTGTGGTGATACCTAACTCTACAAATGTGCTAAAATATAGAGTAACACTTAAATGACCAGATTTTACATGTAAGGTATATCTTGTAAAGCTGTTAAATTTTTGTGTAAATGTAAGACACCTAGAATAATCCAAAGATCTTTCATGGGGAACAGATGTAAAAAGCTAAAGCTGTTTTATTTCAAGGCTTAAATGTATAATAGTTAAAACGCTGTGGTACTGGCATCAAAAAAACAGATCAAGGGAGCCAAGGCATAAGATTAGAAATATTTGTTTTAATATGTATGCCTAAATATAATGATAAATGATTTTTTGCAAAGATGCACAAGTAACTAAGTGGGGATTATATATTCTTTTCAACATTGTTGCTGGAGTAATCAGATATCTATATGTAAAAAAGATAATTTTGATCCCCTCCTCACACCATATACAAAAATGAACTCCAAATAGGTAATAAATTTGAATTTAAAATGCATGTTATAAAACCCACAACATAAGAGAAACAGGCAAAGATTTCTTAAATGTGATGTCAAAAACATTCATAAAATAAAATACAGATAAATCAGAACCATCCAAATTAAAACATTGCATTTTGAAAGTTAAATGTTAACAGAATGAAAAGATAAACCACATAGAAAAAAACGGTTTTACAAAACATATATCAATAAATGTAAAGAATTTGTATCCAAAATATATACAGAACTGTAAATATTATCTTTAACTTTCAAATTGAAAAATGAGCAACATACTTGAACAGATACTTCACCAAAGATGATACACAGAGAGCAAGTCAATACACAAAATACACTCAATATCATTAGGAAAATTAAATCCACAAGAATAAATCCATTAAGAATAGCTAAGTTAAAAAGACTGGCCATACCAGGCATTGGTAAAGATATGGAAGAACTGAAACCCTCATATACTCCTGGTGGGAATGTAAAATGGAGCAACCAACAGCTATTTGGCCATTTCTTAAGACGTTAAATGTATGGCTACTGTGTGATTCAGCTGTTCACCCTCAGATATATAGTCAAGTGAAATGGAAGCATACAACTTTACAATGATTTTAATACAACTATCCATAGCAGGTTTATTTATAATAGCTGAATACTAAAAGCACTAAATGACCATCAACAGGACAGTGAGTGAATAAACTGTGGTATGTCATGGAAATGAAGTACTATTTAGGAATTAAGGAATGATTTACAGATATGTGTGGCAACATGAATTTATCTCAATTATGCTGGTCATAGCAACCAGATCAAAAAATATAATAAACAGATAAAAATTTGAAGTAGTCTATAGTGACAGAAAGCAAAATGGTGGCTAGTAGGTGTATGAGGGCTTCAAAATAGGGTCATTTGAACACAGAGATATTACAAAGGGACACATGAATTATTTGGAGATGATGACTATGTTCACTACCTTGATTGTTTTGGTGGATTTTTTTTCTGTATAAATACATCTTGAAGTACTCAGACTGTATGCTTTAGTCATGGGCAGTTAGTTATATTTAAATTATATCACAATAAGGTTATTTAAAAATCAATATTGGCATTAAACTGAGTAAAATCTATTTATCATCAAAATCATTATAATCATGCACCCAGTGGATAACTACCTCCTGGAAAATCTTTTAAGCATAGCACATTCAACAAAAATCACAGCACTGTTGTATAGAAGCCACTTTAAGAATGTGCTGTTCATATGCCTATGTAAATCCAAATACAGATTCTTAGTCCAAGTAGTGGGCCATAGTCTAGATAGCCTGCCTCCGTCGTAAGTCCAAACACTGTTAAACAAGTATATCAGTAAATGAGAAATAGCTGTAGTTAGTCTCAGTGTTTTTGCTACCAGACTCTTGGACCATATTAACTTATTTGTCGCAAAGATACTCAAGGATGTGAATTGGTATTGACAAGAAGTATTTTATCTCCTTCATACAGTGCTATTTTCTACTTAAGAAGAAATGGAGCCAGATTATGTTTCATCAGTTACATAAGGGATTGACTCTGGAAATTTGAGTTAATGGCATTATATTTCTGATTGATTCCAGAATGGCTTTAATGCCCATTATAGCTGGCGGTTGCACGGCAGCCCATTCCTTAATTCAGTTTAGCATATCCAAATCATAACAATGTGATCAGAACTATACTCCAATAAATAAAGTGGAATGAGACAATGACTCAGAGGGTCACCTGTTCTGAAGTCTACTTGGAGCAAGACAGGTGTAAGACCAATGGAATGGAAAGTGACGAGTCAGGGGTAAGAAGTTGGTGTCATCATAACAGTGCTAAAGATCTTGAAAATACTGCACTCTGATTTCTCCTGGCTCCCACAATTTTTATCTCTAGTTTTTCCTATAACATGAATGAGTTTATGTGTAGGGAAGGCAGAATGTGTTGATCGCTTCAGATCAATTAAATAGTTCATTTTCAAATGCATCACTGTTTTCCCACTCCTCTGGGAGTTTCCTTCAGCTTGGTAGTGAAGGAAGCCCATCGTGAAGTGTACAAGACATGTTTAAAAGGCTTATAGTCAAAGTCATATTGCCAGCAATTACCCTTAAAGTTGCTTTGAACACATTTATTCCATCATTCTTGCCATTTTCTGAAGCAGTTCTAGAAAGTATTTTGTTTTGTTTTGATTTGGAGACAGAGTCTCACTATGTAGTGCAGGCTGGCCTTGAATAAACTATGTAGCCTGGGGTGGCATCAGCTTGTTACAGGCTGTGCCTGGCCATTCTAAAAGTCTTTGTTTTCCTGAGTCTTTGTGTGTGTGTGTGAGTGTGTGTGTGTGAATGTGGGAGTGTGCATATATGTCTTTAGTTGTGCTTTTCTGGCTGCCTCAAAGTCTTCAACTCAAAACATTTATCTTTCACTGTCCTTTTGACTTTGGAGGGGATCTAGAAGTCACACAGTGTCAGGTCCACTGAATAATGTGGGTGAGGACTCATAGTAATATTTTTATTTGATAGAAATTCAGAGTCAAACCTCAGTTGCACCAAGAATAGCAATGAGAGTCAACAAATGGGATCAGACCAAATTAAAACTCTTCTGCACAGTAAAATATACAGCCATCACAGCAACTATACCTGTAGCCTATACTGAAGAGACAAACTACAGAATGGAAAAAACTTTTCCATCTGTTTCTCAGAGGACTAATTTCTAGAATATGTGAAGAACTCAAGTTAAACCCCCTAAAATACTTGTCAAAAAATGAGCCACTGAAATCAATAGACGCTTCTCAGAATAAGTGAAGAATGTTCATGACTGTTGGCCTTTGGGGATGTGCAAATTACAACAACACTGAGAGTCTTATCCCAGAAAGAATGACCATCAAGAAAAAGCCATATAATAACAGATGCTGATGAGGTTTCAGGAAAAAAGGAGCCCATCTGAAAGGTTGGTAGGAATGTAAACTCAACAGTATGGCAATTCCTCAAAAAACTAAAAATAGAAATTCCACTCCCTTTCCAAAAACAGTTAAAGACATCATATTATAGTGATACATGCATACTCATGTTTTTAGCAGCAGAATTCCTCCTAACAACTAAATCTTGAAGGCAGCCTATATGACTATCAACAGCAGAATAAAGAAAATGTGATATTAATATGCAATGGAATACTTCTCTGCCATTAAAAAGGATTAATTTGAGTCATTTGTAGAAAAATCGTTGCACCTTGAGGCAGTTAAATGAAATAAGTCAAACACTTATATACTGCATGATTTCTCTTATATGAGAAACTCACATTATAAATAAAAAGCAAAATAAAAGATAGATATTAGGATGTAGGTCTTTCTCAAATACCAAGAGGATAAATAGATGAAGGGAGTAGAGAGGAAGCAAGGAGAGGAGGAGAGGATGAAAAAAGAATTAAGATGTTATGTACATGTACCAACTCCCCTCAAGTAATGCAACATATAGTAATTAAATATGTACTGCAAATACATAGTAATTAAAAACAATTGCTATAAATATTTTGAGTTGATTCCAGCCATTGAGAAGCCATGAAAAAATACTTAAAAAAGAGCACTTCCAGAGCTGCTTTAGGAAGTAGCAAGAATGGTAGGATACACGTGTTTGAAGCAAGGAGAAGCATCTGGAGGGAGATTAATTTCTATGTGCCTTTTAGAGTAAAGCATTTTAAAAATTTGTTTAAACATTCATCATTGTCTTTTTTATTATACCTTGTACCAGCACTGTGATTATTCTTTTGTTTTCTAATCACTAAAGCTGAATTTATTTATTGGGGATGAGATTTAAATTGACCAATAGTGAAAAAATACCTGCTCTTTTAAGTACTGAGCATATGCTCAAAAACAACAAAATAATAGCATTAACTCTCTTTGCCCAGTATGGACAGACTAAATTATTACTTAGTTTCATGTTCCACTGTGATTTATAATAACAATGTAGCTTTTGATGTGGGAAAGGCAGATGTTGATTTATGCCTCAGAAAAATTGATCAAAATGCTGATGTGCCATCAGCATGCATCATAAATGAATCTTTAAGGTCCTAACTAAGACTTGGATGTGTTTAACTGGATTTGGAGTACCAGGAGGTCTTTAATGGTGGCTGGAAGACAGCAAGTGGAGGAAAGAGGCCAAAGTTTCAGTGTTTCTTTTCATTCTAATGATTGATGTGGGATGAAACATTGTGTCCTTTTTATGTCTCGGTCTTTTCATGAATGAAACATAAATGTGAAGACAATTTCTGAATAAGAATTTTTTGCTATGTCTGAACCTGAAATTTTCCCGGTGCTTAATTCAAGAAAGATAAACTTATGGAGTTTGAGAATATATCAGAATATGACAGTAGCAGTATCATAAGTGGTTGTTATTTTCTGAAGCTCCCCAAATTTCTCCTATAAATGTTGATATGATAGTAAGGAAAATTAATAAATGCAATTTAGAAAAGAAAATGAATTCAAGACTCATTGATGTGGATTGTTATATCTAGTAAAGTTTGTAAGAGGAACATTGTATGGCAGAATAGAGTAGGTGCATGGCATTCTTAGCCTTTTTGAATCCTGCAAACTCACTGACTCCCACTTGTTCTGTGTTCCCCTGTCCCTATGTGTTCACTTTTATATGGTGTTGTGGAGATGGAGCCTTATGGCTTGTGGCTGGGCTAGGTTGAATAATGGCCCACAAAGATATCCAGATCCTAACTCCTGAAACCCATAATTGTAAGTGAAATATGAGAAAGAGATATTATAGATGTACTTAGGTTAAGGATCTTTATATGGGGAAGATCTCGAAGTGTAGCTGAGTATTTTCATAAGAAGGAAACAAAGAAATTTGACGGCAGAAGAAGTCATTGTGAAGCCAATCAAGGTGTTACTGTGCTGGTTTTGAAGATAGTCAGAGGCCATGATCCAAGGAATGCCAGAAATATAGCTCTAGAAGCTGGGAATGACAAGAGAATCGATTATTTCCACAGCCTCTGGAGGGAGTGCAGCCCACCCAGAACCTTGATTTGAATCTACTAAAACTTATTTTGGATTTCTAGCCTCCAGAACCCTCAAAATATATATATATATCATATATATATATATATATATATATATATGATATATATATATATTGCTTTATGACATGAAATTTGCCACAGCAGCCTCTTTAAGTTAAGAGTGTTCGACCTCCATGTGTGATGTTTTCACAATGACGTGGATTAAAAATGTTCAGGGGAAGTATTATATCTGTACTCATACACACAGATCTTTCCCCTTGTTATTACTCCCTAAATAATACAGTGTAATATGACATTTACGTTGTATTAAGTATTATAAACAATCCAGAGGTGAACCAAAGTATGTAGGAGAATGTGTGTAGGTTCTTTGTTGAGTGGAGGGTCCTGGTACCAATTTCCAAGGACTCTGAAGGACAGCGACACAATGACCATATCTGGAACAGGCAGTATTGGGCTCTTGGGGAGTTGGCTCTGGCCTGCACAGCAGTAGGGGAATCCATTACACAGACTTTCTGCTGGCAGTGTGTATCAATTTCCACAGTTTAACAGTTGTACTAAAAGACTTCTAACGGTCTGGGAAGTAATGAGAAAGTAGGGGGAGACTGAAACCTTCACCTGCCATGGTGTAGCCTAGACTCCCATCACCTCCTGTCTCTCTTCCAGGCCTTGATGCTGATCTGGCCCAGCTGCTCTGAGCCAGGTTCAGGGAATGCATGATGGTCCAATATGCTCTGTAGCTCGGCAACATGGGGTTATTGTCATTTTCTCTAGAAGAAAGAGCTTTTTTTTTTTTAGGTTTTTTGAGACAGAGTCTCACTTTGTAGTTCAGGCTGGCCCTGAGCTCAGCCTCAAACTCACATCACAGCAATCCTCCTGCCTCTGCCTCCCGATTGCTGGGATTATAGGCATGAGCCACCACACCTGGCACTGTAGTATGAGCACTGGTTGCTGCTGGGCGTGAGTCTCCACACCAGTATGGTATTTGGTTAACTGGGGATCAAACCCAGGTCCTTGCGCTTGCAAGACAGGCGCTGGAACCACTGAGCAAATCCCCGGCCCCAGAAAGAGCATTTTTTAATGTCTCTGTCCATTGGAGACCTTATAACTAACCCCTGGGTTCTCTGCCAAGCAGAAGCTCAGTTTCTGAATGTTTCTCAATCCAGATCTCCAAAGGAGGGTCTTGACTCTAGAGATTTCCCACCCCAGTCGGAAGGCTGTGCTGGTTCTGAAAGTGCTCCAGGGAGACCATGTGCTCCTGCCAGATCGGGGACTGAAATGATCTGATTAGATTCAAAAAGGTTTCTTTCCTCTAAAGAATGTTCTGCCAGAGTCTTATATGACTCACAAATAATGTCCCTGGAAAACCTCAATTATAAGAAACCTCAAACTGTGAGCACTAATTAGGTATGGGCGTTAATTGTTCTGAACTCATCTAGAAAGAGATGTTATAGAAATAAAGATTTTTAGCTGCTTTTCTTTTAAAAGTTGCTCTACTCACTAGATTGCATCATCCCCTCTGAAAATAAGCAAGGTGTTCAGATCTTGGGACTGGGCAAAAATTATAGTTAGCCAAGCACAAATTGACTAATTGAAACACTAAGCTCAAATACTGAAAAGCAACTAAAGAGATCTCTATACTAGTCACAAAGTCTTTAGACTATAAATACCCACAAACCTCAGCATAACACAAAACAAACAAACACAAGAGAAGTATGAGAAAAAGCTGCACAAAACTCCTAAATCTTATGAACCCAATGCAAATGAAACTGAGGGGATAAACATAAACCAGCACAACTGAATTACTCAAAAGAATAGAGGAGGAGGTTACAAAACAGCTCAAAGAGATATGCAGTGGGATTAGACGAGAACTAACTAAATGGCTAATGGAAATAATAACAAAAAAGATGCAGGAGTGCCTAAAGACACTAATAAAAAGCTAGATGACCTAAACGAAATGATGCAACACATGAAAGACCAGTCTGTTGATTGGTTTTTACACGTTGCATTTCAAATATCACGTGCCTCTCTCTCTTTAGCACCTTCTCTCTGAACTTCTGGCTACATGAGTCACATTGAAATTTGTTTCCCACCTAAGGTGTCCAACTATCCTACTGTGTGGCTGTGTGATCTCAAGCTGAGCACTGACCTTCCTCATGCAACTGTGTCACTGTCCCCACTGGCACTCAAGTAACAGGACCTCCTTTCTTCTAGTAGGTCCCAGCAATCCACTCTTTGAATTACCAGGCTGTCTTCTGCTCTGGTCCTGGGCTTGGCAAAAGAAGATTTGGTTCATCTGAGGAAAGACACAATTTATGAGCTAGTCTTTCAGTACCTGCGCTAGCAGACAGGGAGTGGTTTTCTTTGTTGATGAATTTAAAGGTAGGGGAGCCAGCTTAATTGAATTTCTTATCTGTCTACATTTTCATGTTCTCCTTTTGTTCATAATTACTTTAAACATAAGCATCTTTGTAATGAGCTATGAGATGGCAATTTTAAATGGAAGGGTGCTCTATAAATCTGGAAGTTGATTCGCTATAAGTACACTCCCAGAGATCTCCAAAAGGAATACAGAAAATGTGTTCATTTTTAAAAGACAATTTTCCCCACTATCTAATGTTTTTGTACTCTCCAGAAAACTATTTAGAGTAGTTCTGGAAACTGTAGTTATCAGATAATTAAAGCTGTCTGCAGATGAGAGAACCTGACATCCAAATTAAAAAAAAAAATATCTTGACAGGCTGACTGCTGGCACGAGGACCTATATTTTATTGCTCCTACAAACCCAAATTTTAACTTGACAGGAAGGGTGGACACACATCACCTGGGGTTCGGGGGAGATCCCCTCAGAAGCGAAGCTGTGGCTAAGTTCCGAGGGAAGTAGGATTGGGCAGAAGGAGAAGCTGGGATCAAATGATATTGAGACAGGAGATTTTGCTGATCCCAGTGGAAGCGTAGGTGCAGGATGACCCTGACCCTTGTACAAGTTGGAGTTTTCCGAAGTGAAACCAGGGGCTGGGGATCAAGAGTCATTGCATACTGGCTGGTTCCAACTGTAAAATAGAAATGCGTTGCCATTCTCACTATAGCATTAGTTACAGATTCACTTAATTAATTTTCCCAGTAATCTTTCATGTTAAAAGCTGAACAGTACATGGAGCTCAGGCCAGAGTGTATTAGCTGTGCAAAGAAGGAAGAGAATTACAATTTCATGTTCCTGCAGACGTAAATGCTATATCCCAAAGGTTACAGAAGTTCATTGCTCATTTCCACAAAGGCGTGACTCACAGGCTGAGTGTCCACCTAATCCCTCTGACAGAGCTGGTCTGGAGTAATGAGATTTTGTGTACCCAAAGGTTCTCCTGTTCTAACTAAACATTTAAAAAATTACTGTTAGAATACTCATTCTTCACTGGTCAGAGTCCAAAATAGTTTAGCCACTTTGGAAGATATTTTGATATTTTTTACAAAGCTGAATATAGTCACACCATGCACATCAGTAATAATGTTCCAAGATATTAGCCTGAGTGGAAAATTTATATTTATACAAAACCCCCTTCATAGGAATATTTATAACAATTTTATATATAATCTCCAAAAACCTTGGCACAACCAAGATGTCCTTCAACAGGTAAAGTGATAAACAAATATATTTACGCTATGGAGTAAAATTCCATGGTGAAAAGAAAGAACTATGAAGTCCCACAAAGGCAGAAGAAACTTATCTGCATTTGCCAAGTGACAGTTGTCAATCTGAAATGACTACCTGCTGTGTGATTCCAAGTGACATTTTGGAAAGGCAAAACTACACAAATAGTAAAAAGACTAGTGGCTGCCATGGATTTGAGGAGACTAGAAAGAGATCATTATGGGAGATTTTAGGGTTGTGAAACTTTAAAAAAAATTCAAATCTTTATTGGTACTTTATGAATGCACATCATCATCGCATTCAACATATACCAGAATACGACACAACTTGATTCTCATTTTCCCCCTTCTCCCACCCACCCACCCTGCACCCCACAGCCACTGTATACATAAGCTTTGTTTCCTTTTTAAAATTTCTATCACATTCATTTTCCCCTTGTTATTTACTCTGACACCCTCTCTCCTTTTAAATATTTTCTATTTCACAATATCAACTATATATACTAGAACCCATTTACATCTTCCTTTTTTCATAGCAGAGAAAAGATACGATATTTACACATCTGTGACCTATTTATTTCACTTATGAGGATGTCTTAAAGATGTGAAACTTTCTTTATGATACTGTAGTGGTGGACATTATACATTTGTTGAAATCCGCAGAATTCAGTAGGATAAGAAGTGGAACTTAATGTGTTTAAATTGAAAAAAATCATTTAGGCAGCCTGGAAATCCCAGCACTGAATGAGAACAAGAGAATTGAAATGGATTACAAGTGTCTATAATCACCTCACTCAAGTTATCTTGTGGGAGTAGAGGTTAAGCATTCGGATACTGCTGCACTCCTGTGCTGGAACTCAACAGTAAAGTTATCTCCTGTGCAGTAGAATTTCAAATAGTTTACACAGGTCCTTAGCCCTGAGAGAGAGGGAGGATTACACCCCACGTCTTCAGTGGGGCTGCACAGAGCGACTTCCTTCCAAAAACGGCACTGTAGAAAGGAGTGTGTCTGGGGTAACTGTGCAGAGAAGACTGTCAAATGCTACTTTAGTCAGGTGATTAACAACAGCAACAGCGATCATAAAGCGTTCTGATGGTATGTACCCCTGAAACACTGTGATGAGAGTGGCATGTCACAGTTGTGGTATTTTGCCCCAAAGTCCTACTCAAGAGGAAAACATCAGACAGACAAAAAGAATCCTACAGCAAAGCTGGTCAGTACTCTTCAAACTGTTAAGGACATCAGAAACAAAGAGTCTGAGAAATGTCTCAGCCAAGGGGGCCTGAAGAGATTTGAACTACAAATATAATATTGGGTCCTTAATGAGATCCTGGGACAGAAAACCAGTATTAGGTGGAAATTAAGGAAATGTGAATGCATGAGAGGTACTAGTTAATATAGAAGTATTTGTACAATGTTTGCAAGAAGTGTACTATATTGATATAACATGTTAAAAATAGGAAAAAATGCAAGGTATATGGGAGATTCTAGTATGATTGTATCAATTTTTCCATAAACCTAAAATTGTCCTACAAACTTTACTTTTTGAGAAAAACACCTGTTAGTTAACAGAATAGCTTTTTTTCTCTTTTCTCAGATAAGTCAGTACAAACTTCATTGAATATTTCATGTATGTAGAATCATATGTTTTGTGTTTTAAAGTGTTTTGTGTCTGCCTGTGTGTGTATGTGGGAGCGGTTAGGGGAAAAGAGAGACAGAGACTAGGCTTACAGATTTAGTCTGTTTTGAGGAAATCAAAACAGAAACCTAGGAAGACTCACATACTTCTGCTAATCTGCAAAGCCCAAACACAGCCTTAGAAAGATTTCAGTTGGACCTGTTCTGTTTGGGGCTGCGACTTTGATGACATTAGTGTGCTTTGCATCATTAGATTTACATTTCACAACTATGATCAAAGGCACTGAGGGTTTGATCCTTGGATTTTCCCATGATGGAGATATTTTTCTGTGTTGCAATAACAGAATTACACTACTATTTTTTAAATGCAAAATTATATGCTCATAAGGTGGCCAGGTTAGGCAAGATTTACAAATAAAATGAGGTGCACTAATAGCACAGCTCTCTGCCACCAGAAGGATGCACTGAATCAGTTCTAGACATTTCAGCCTTCCTACTGTTTTCCGTGTGACTCGACTGCAATATCTCTTGGCCAAGACAATGCTGTTGTTGATAAATTGGTTTCTTGTGGAGATTGTGATGATGGCATTGTACAGCAGCTGCCGGCTGTACCTTCCTGATCATTCATGACTGACAAGTATTTGATAGGGAAAAAATTATAACTCTGAAATTGTCAAATTCAAATTATATAGATCTGTTTGAAGATTGAGAAATAAAACATTTAGGATGTCATATTAAATGACATAGAACACTAAAGCCTCACTGGAAAATGTGAAAATACTGGCGATGAGACAGCAACACTTTCAGGCCATTTCTTCAGTGATAACATGTGAGAATATTGTGAATGTTGGGGTCACATAGTTTATAAGTAGAACCCTTTACTTTTTTTTTAAATTCAGTGTTCCAAATGGCTTGACCAAACATCATAGCCAATGAAAGCTCTGTAACATGTGCAGTGGAGTAAATTATACTCATGCCCCTCCCGTGATTGGGGTGAGGTAGAAATCAAGTCCTGAGAGAGAATCTGGGCATGACAAAATTTACGGTCACTTATTGTAGGGTGTTTTGTCATGTAATAAGGAGGACCCAATAATCAGACCATGACACTCATTTATGTGAAATAAGACCAAAGATGTGCTATGAATCTATCACGTGGGTTTGGAAATTAACCCTCATAGTTATCAGATGTTTATTAATTTAGACCTTTTAAGAGAAAATGAATGAGAGCCCTGAGTATACAAGGCCTTCTGCCTCCTCTGACCTACAGATCTAACAGTACCTGTCCTCACCCTCTGCAGAGTGAGGTAAGGGACTCACGGGTCCTCATTGGCATGAAACACCTGGGCTCATGGAGTCCACAGGGCTTAGAGGGAAATGATGGTGATTGGGATTTACCTGTTTATCTGAGGAGTTATGATAGATCTGGGCTGTGTTCATGTAGCCCAAAGATACCAGAGGGAAGGATTAAAGGGAGAGGAAAGCAGGTGGAGTGAGAGGGGAGGAATTAGGAAGGAGGTGTGTTAGAGACATCCTCCCACCCTCAGCATCTCTGTGGGAGGGAGTATAGAATCAGAGGGAGTTGGTACCTAGTTCCCCTCAGCAGTACCCCTGGTTGTCCACAGGTGGCTACGGTTACTTTCCTATCATGGAGGACTAGGCACAGAGGGCCATCAGCTTCAGTGACAACCCAGCAAGGGAAATTTAAAGAAAGGCAAATGTCCCTGGTCCTGCTGCCCCCGGAGGGCCCTGTAGGGCACTTGGAGTGAGAGGACAGCCTTAATGGGTAGAGAAGATCTAAGGAGCTGTTCCTCCTAGAAATGCGCCCACAACATCCTGCAGCCACTGTGGCCATAGAAAGATGAGGGAGGCACCATTGTAGATCATGGCTGGGGTGGGGTATTTTGACATAAGAAGCATTTCTTGACACTGTTTTGAGTCAGTTTGGAAATAGTCAAATAAAAACATTTTGGGCCAAGGATTTAGCTCAGTGATTCTGGTGCCTGCCTTCCAAGAGCAAGGGCCTGGGTTTGATTTCCAGTAACCACATACCACAATGCCTGGTGTGGTAACTCACATCCACCAGTAATCAGTACCACATACCATAGTGTTCGGTGTCGTGGCTCACACCTGTAATCCCAGCACTTGGGAGGCAGAGGCAGGATTACTGTGAGTTCCAGGCTCACCTGGGCTACATAGTGAGCCTGGCACCAGCCTGAACTACAAAGCAAGACCCTATCTAAAAAAAAGAAAGAAAGAAATGAAAACATTTTGCCTTTTTGCACAGCAGACACCTCACATCTTCACCCGGAGCACAGCCAAATCTTCACAAGAGATAGGCTTGAGTTCAGGATGGGGAAGCCATATTCTTTTCAAGCTAAATAATGGGCCTCAGATTCTATTCTTGTATCTTTATTGTTTCCTCCTTGACTCCAGAGAAACTGCGATACCATAGGAGTCAGATGTTCTAAGCGACAGATTCCATTGATTAATAGAGAAACAAAAAGATTATACAATTAGCTGCTTAGGCCAAAAGTGGGAATGGGCTTCAGAGGGGCTGAGCTGCAGGGGGACTGAGAGTCTACAGAGTCAAGCACAGGATCAAAATCGTGTCTCCATCTACAGGGAAAAGAGGATCCATGCTGCTCAATGACTATTCCTCAACCCAGTACTTTTGTATTGGTTTTTATTTTTCTGTCTTGACTGGATGTAGTTTCAGCTTTATTCTGGGAAATGACATATATCAATCCTAGGAAACATGAAATGAAGGTCATCTCAGTAGTAGAATGATTGCCTACTATCCCTGGCTGCAATGGGATATGGAATGTCAGACACCAAGAAAATACTGACACACTCCCCTAGACTCGAAGCTATTGGCCACCCACATCAAAGCCCACTTTACTTCAGATACTTATTCCTGAAAGAAGAAACTTGTCTATCCTCACATAACACCATTATTTTTTCATAAACACTGTGCCCAAAAGTACCTTTGTGCCTTCCCAAAAGTAGACAGGTCAGGGTTGTCAGTTGCTGTAGCATTTCCAAATTCAGCTCTATCCAGCTCTGTGCAGCTCCTATCGATGTTTTGCAATTTATACTCTATAATGTAAGATTAACCATCATCAACATGTGGTCTATGCAACAGTGAGCACCAGTGCCTCCCTCCCTTTGTAAATGGAGCTCACTGACCGGAAGCAACATATCATGGGAGACCGTAATGGCAGATGAGCCATTTAGGGAGACCCTGGATGGCTCTGCTGGCAGCAGCACAGCAGTGAGGCACTGCAAATCTATAACCAGAATAACTGTCAACTCCAGTGATTTTAAATTTCTATCTGTCTCATGAAGGAGGGGATCCAGTGCCATCGGTCTGTGATTAGATCTGCACTGGGCTCTTTGGGGACATTGGCATCACTTTTTTTTTCTTCTCTTTCTTTGTAAAAATTTTCACCCAATATTTAAATTTCCAGGAGACAGGAATGTCTGATTTACCTAGCCTTGATTCTGTGCCCAATCTCTGATCAGGATTCTAGATTTATGGGGAATTATGACAGAGGAATACAAATTTTGATTAACAAATAAAAGGACAGAAGTGCTTGGCAGTCTGAAAGGACAGACATCACATTCTACCTCTTTGAAGTTCGCTCTTCCTCCCCTCCACATCACACCTTGATTTTCATGCATTTAGATTAAAGCTCTCATCCTAGTACAAAGCAGTCTATCTTTTGTACAACCAAGAGCACATTAGTTATTTTTCCCATCTTCAAGTTTATACTCTCTGAGTGAAATTCAACCTTATTCCTGGATCACTGTGAGTTTTGCCTTGATATTCTGCAACCTGAAACTCAACGCTTAAAAAAATCCCTTTTTACATGTAAGCATGTCCCCTATATTGTTTAGGTGATGGTGATTGGAATTTACCCAAGAGCATTCTTTTTCTCTTTTACATGAATATTCTGTGCTTTATTAATTTCTTGTTGGAGAATATTTTAATTTTCCCATTTTGGGCCATTACAAATAATACAGCAGTAAATGTTCTTGTGTGCATCTCTGTTCACATGTGCCCATTTTTCTAGGCAAGATCCTTAGGAGAGGCTTAGTGACCAGAGGACATACATTTCTACCTAGTTAAATTGATTTCTGCCTTATAGCTCTACCTACTGAAAATGAGACTTATTTCCTGACCTCCTCAACAACCCTTGTTATGATCACATTTTAACATTTTTGCTTATCTGATGGATGTGATACAAAATGAATTCATAGTACTTATTTTCCTCTTTCTGATGTCACATTACATGGCAGCTATTATAGATGCTCCTCATTTAATGAGCTACCAGTTTGGTGACTATTGAGATTTATAACCAGGGCACAATGTTCAGACTTAAGACCTGCCAACTGGGCCCCACATTCAGACTTACACAGGAATGTGAGCACAGTGCAATCTCATGGTAGCTTCTTCTACAGAACAGTGCTATAATTATTTTTTCTAATTCGAATCTTTATTGGTACATTATGAATACACATTATCATCGCATTCAACATTGAGAGTTTGTACCAGAATATGACATGACTTGGTTCTCATTTTTTCCCCTTCTCCCCCCGCTCTGCAACTCCCCATACCCTTATACATAAGCTTTGTTTCCTTTTTTCTTTATTACTATCACATTCTTTTTCCCCTCATTTTTTACCCCTACACTCTCCTTCCTTTTAAATATTTTCTATTTCACAATATGAACTATATATATACTGCAGCTTATTTACATCTTCCTTTTCTCATACCAGAGAAAAGAGACGATATTTACACATCTGTGACCTGTTTATTTCACTTATGAGGATGTCTTCAAGGTACATCCATTTGAGTATGAATGACTCAATCTTATCATTTTTAATGGCAGAATCATACTTCACTCTATAAAAGAACCACATCTTCTTTATCCGGTCTCTAGTAGATGGACATTTGGATTATTTCCAAGATTTAGCAATCACAAACTGAGCCGCTATAACATAGGTGGACATGTGTCACTCTGAAATGAATCTTTTAATTCCTTTGTGTATATACCTAGCAGAGCAATGGCTGGGTCAAATGGAACCTCCAATCCTAGCTTTTTGAGGAATCTCTACACTGATTTCCACAGAGGTTGTACAAATCTACATTCCCACCAACAGTGGAGAAGGGTTCCTTTTTCTCCACAGCCGCACCAACATTTCTTGCTGGCTAATTCTGAGATAGCAGCCATTCTTTGTGGAATGAGATGAAATTTCAGTGCTGTAATTTTTGCTGATTGGACTGCACAGTATAGGACTGTAATTTTTGATTCTGTTGTATTACAATACTGCATGTAAGAGTTATGCAGGTAAAAGCAATGTTGTCAAGTCATCAAGAACATTTCATTGTTCTGAATGATGTAATGTACACACTATATGTTATTCCTTATTTAGTGACCAATATATTCAATGGCCTAGTTGTAGTACCATATTCTGTCATTAAATGAAGAATGTCTGTATTTTGAACTCCATTTTACCTATAGATAATCTGAAATATTAGCAAATAATTTGTCCTTAGAGTCAGCAAAAGACCGGAAGTCAAGAGTTATCTCAAAACAATCTAACTCTGAACCCCATGCCCTTGTTATCTTGCTCCAGCCTGATAACTTACACTTCACTCTTAGTCTGGGTGGGATGTGTTAAACAGAGCAGGGAGTTGTATTTTTCTCCTCATCCTGTACTCCTCTAGGACTCTGCCCTCTATAACTTTTGTCTGATCTTTGATTTCATTTTTTTCTATCCTTTCCTATTTCAGCTTTTCTCTGTCCTTTCTCCCTGCTTCTTTGGTTCCTATATTTTAAAAAGTGACTTTAGCTGGGTTTTCCTGCGTGGCTATTTGCAGGATTGAAAAAATGAAGATGCACAATGGATCTTGAGATTTCAACTGATTTTCCTTTATATTCCATGGGAAGATGGCATAAACCTACCCATGTCAAATGGACACAGCGCTGTTAAGGGCTGCTTTTGCATGGGCAACATTTGGAACTGCCTATGAGCAAAAGTTTTCTGTGGAACAGCTGCTTCTGATACACACCACTTGTCTGTTTTAATTAGAACAAAATTTAAGCTTCCTAGGAACTGAAATCATACAGCAAATGTATAATTAACAGTAAGATATTGAACAGTGAGTGAACTGCTCTACCATTCATTGCTGCATTAATTTCTCCATCACTTTCTTTGGCAAGGTTGGGCATGGTGGTGCACATTTGTAATCCTAGCTCTTGGGCGGCTGAGGCAGGAGAACCACCATGAGTTCAAGGCCAGTCTGAAATATATAGCAAGACTTTGCCTCAAAAAAATTTATTTGACAAGTCTTATTCTTAGCAAAATGGAATCACCATAGAAACAGGTAATGGGAAGAATATGGTTGCAAAACAAAGCCACAAGCTCTAGAGCTCTAAATCTTGCAGCTGAAGAGCAGTGAAGCAGAATAAGCTCAATCAGGAAGCATCAGCAAATTTCTATGCCTCAGGGTTTGTTAGAAAGAAGATAAAAGAAGTTTCATGCAGAACATTAAAGTTAGTTCTTGTTTTGTTAGTTTTTTTCTTGCCTAAATAGGAACTTTGTGGCCAGGCAGCCTCTTAGTCCTTAGAACACTGTGTCTTCCAGGAAGCTTTTGGTGTATTTTGTTGCCACTACCAGGAAATGAAAGACCTTGAGAACAGGGACTGTGACTTGATCTCTGACTCCTCACAGAGAGTAATACCATGGCTGGGACAATACCTGATTATAGAATTAAACTGAACTGTATCCGGTTAAGGTAACAAAATCCTACTTTCTAATTCTAACCATGTCTGTGAAGAACTAGCTCTGAGCATATGATTAGCTATTGTAATTACAACAAATTCCTTAATAGTCAAAGCCTCACATTCTGGAATAAATAAAATAAACAGAAAAGTAAATAGAAAAGTTAAAGTTTCCTAGGTTATAGAAAACAGGGGAAGGGGACATAACAAGAACCTTAGCAGTAAATTCTAGTCTCCTGTGAGACCAATAGCACAAAAGAAGCTGAGCTTGGGCCTGATCCGTGGTACTCTGAGCTGAAAAGACAGCAAATCTGAGCTTGCCACACATTTTATTCAGTCCATTGAAAACAATCAATGTAACAAGTCACTTAGATGGCAGCAGTTTTGATATCTCAGGAGTAACAAATCTAATAGGTCACTCAGAGGGCAACATGTTTGTGCATCCTAGAACAAAGAGGAATATGCAGATAAAGGTCCTGGTGTAGTTATGCCCTAGAGCATCACTGTACCTGTTACTAATGAGGTCTTTGTTATTCTGGAAGGTGAAGATAAAGAGTCAAGTCCTCAGGTCCAGATATGTCATAGCTGGTCTGCAGGCTGGAAAGCTCAGCCCAGTCATAGTCCCAATTGTCCAATTAATTTTCTCAGTAAAATTGCTCTTGACAGGAGGTGTGATATTGGTAGTGAGGTTATGATATAGAGCAGTAGATACAGAGGATAAGCAGTACTGTCTCTGAGGTACAGCTACATTAGTGAGGTGATGGCTTATGTAGGGTAAGAAAGAGTCAATCATGGAGAAAATCTACTCTTTAAATTAAAGCTTACAAGAATTATGGTAGTCGAAGAAGATTGAAAAAAGTCATTCTAAGTTTAATTTGAAATAAAAATCATGTAAGAATTCATTAAAACCCACCCACCCTCCAGGAAAACCTATGAAAAAGTAATGCATGCAGACTTGCCAGGCAGGAAATTAACCAATATTAATATAAATATCATTATTAAAAGCTTGTAGCCCTAATGAAAAATAGATTAACTTATTCATCCTTTCACATACCCATAGACACTTGGGTTGTTTCCAATTTCTAGCTTTATGAACAGAGCTTCAATGAACATTCATGTACAAAGCTTTCTGGGGAGGAAGAATTGAATGACTAGCTAAGAGTGGATAAATGTTATGGTAAGGTTTACTGTGTAAAAGATTCTCAGTCTGTTTTCTAAAGTGACTGCACAGTTTTGCACTCATACCAGCAATGAACGGACATTTGGTTGCCACACATTCTCTTTACTACATAGTATATTCAGTTTTTAAAAACATTTCAGCTGTTACTGTGGGAGGATGGTGAATCACAATGTCGTTATAATTTACATGTGCTCTGTGATGAATAAGATTGAGCATATTTTCATGTGCTTATTAGTCATTAGTTATCCTCTATGATGAAGTATTTTCCCCAAGTTTACCTAGGTTGCCTACTTGTAATTGAATTTGATAATCTTCATATATTCTGAATATATGTGCTTTGTCAGATGCATTCATCACACATATTTTTCTTCTAGTCTGTGATTTGACACTGTTTTCATAATGATGTCTTCAGAAAAGCAGAAATTTGTGATTTCTCCTTTGATTTATGGGCTAATATTAAGAAATATGTTTATTTAATTTCAAAATATTTGAGAACTGCCTTATATTTTTCTGTACTCATTTGATCATCTTATTAACAGAGAACATACTCTAAATGATTTTAATCCTTTTAAATTTGAAACTTATTTAAGACCCAGAATGTCTCTATTTTGGTGTATGTTCCTTATGAACTTGAAATATGTTTATTCTTTTTGGAGGTGGTATAGTATATACATTTTTTCCAAATAGATCAAGTTGGCTAGTTCTCTTTTTAAAGTCATGTACATTTGTTCTATTTTTTTTTTGCATATTTACTTTATTACTGAAAGAAAAATGTTAAAGCTTTTAATAGTATTTTTGGATTTGTGTACTTTTTCTTTCAGCATTGTCAGCTTTTTATTCAGGTTGTTTGAAATCTTTGTTTTGAGTGTTCACACAAGTTTTTGATGAATTTACCTTACCCTTTTCATCATAAAACTTACTTCTTGTTCCTTGTTCTGAAGCCTACGTTCTCTGATACCATTATAGCCACTCCAGTTTCCTTACAGCTGGGGTTTGTATTGTATATGTTATTCTACCCTTTTTCTTCAAACTTGTCTATATATTTCCTGTAATCCTTTCTGACAGTCTGTGCCTTTTAATTGGATGTTCAGACCATTTATATTTGATATGACTACAGATATGGTTGATGTTAAAATTATTTTGCTAATTGCTTATTTGTTTCATCAGTTTTTTGATATTTTTATTATTCCATTTAGTGTTTTATAATATTCATTTTTAGTTATTTTTATAGAGATTATTTTTGAGTTTTCAATATGTCTTTTGCTATTGCACTTACTGGGATGACAAGGCTTGCTGCTTTTCCCCTAGAGACTTAAGGGTGTGTTCTACAAAAGAGAAGGAAGCAGGAGTGTTATGCCTTCTGATGGCACTGACAGATATTACTTCTGTCCTCTGAACCCCAGCTTTATCAGGAACACTCACTAGAGGTCTGAAGGGAAAAACTGCATTTGGGGATGAGCCGCCCTTTGTCCAGGGGCTCTGTGACATCAGAGAAGCTTGCATGAGGCCTTTAGAAATTTGCTAAGAATTTAAACTGAAGATTTAAGGAGGATAGCAGAGGGGTAAACAGCAACAGATCAGCCTGTCTGATATCTAGATCTAGACACTGGAAAATAACAGCCTGGAGAACAAAAGGAGGGAGTGAATCCAGGAAGAACCCAAAGGAAAATTGGAGTCTACAGAGAAAGTGAAGAGACAGAGCACAATGCAAAAAAAAAAAGAGAGAGAGAGAGAGAGAGATGGACAAACTGCATGTTCTCCCTGGTTTCTGGCTCAACCCGTGAGAGAGAAAGATGGACTTTATAGGAACACTGTAAGGTGGGTGACTCCAGTGGCCTCCAGGGAGAAACAAACCAAAGGAATGGAGCAATGGTTGCTGTGGTTACAATAGCTGGTGAGTGACTCCAGTTCAGTTGCCTGCCATGTCCCCTGGGGAGGGTGCTTGGCCAGATGCCATTTAGAGAAAGGCCAACTGAACCCAGGACTTAGAGCAGTCATGGGTTGCCTTCATCTCATGGGGCCTTGTGTTGAGCTTCCATGGTGACTGGGTGAAGCACGACTGTGGGAGATGTCCAGGGTCAGGGAGCCAAGGTTAGGCCAGCAAGAAACTCCCAATGTTATAGGATGAATGACTCAGGCGCAACTCCACAACCACGGGCCAGGAGTAGAACTTCTGTGGAGCTGAAAACATCAAAATCAGCACCCACCCTATTTCTACTCAGGCTTCCTGGAATCAGCCAGCACAAATCTGAGCTCCGACTGCCTCTTTTGTCTACCAGTGACAGCGAGCCACACCCTCACCTGGGCCTCACTATGAAACTGTGGATCCCAGAAAATAACTACAGGCTGTAAATCACAGAGAAATATTTTTCTTTGCTTTTGGTTTCTTCATGATTGTTTTTAATTTTTCATGAGCGTAAACATTGTTTTTAGTTTGTTTTGTTTCTGTTCTTGTTTTCTTTCTTTCTTTCTTTCCCTCATTTCTTCTTGACCAGTTTCCCAAGAACCGTGTAATCTTCTTTTGTCTTTCAACCTTGCTTCTCTTCCTCTTGTTTTACTTCTCTTTGTTTTCCTCTTATCTGTTTTAAATTTCCTCCTCTTAAAATAAGATCACTCTGTTGAATGAATATTTATTATAGATAATTTCTTGATGTGTTTTAGATTTTGTGTTATAACTGTGAATCTTGTACCTAGGGTTAAAGATGACAAATTAACAAAAGTTTGTCATTGTCTAAACTGTACTCAATGCTATTGTTATTACCGATGTACAATGTCAGCCAGTGTGTCATAGCTGTTGTGATCAGTTGTTCTTACTTGTACACCAACACAGATTATTTCAAGGTCATAAACAGTCCCATCTTCCAGTACCAAAGAGCTGGTGCGAGGTCAAACAGGAAGCATCTCTTTTCCCTAATTAACTGAAGTAGCAGGATCTTGGGATAGACTCAAAAGCCAGAAAACAGCTATCCCTAGAAGACGTTTCTGAAAGTAGTTATTTTCTAAAGAGATCTCAAAACTAGTAGTAAAGCTACTTATCGTACTTAGAAGTATCAATGTAGAAAACAAATTTTTAAAAATGGAGAGTGAGAAAACATGGGAGCAAGATGCAACCCGGCTTGACCAAGGCAAATCCAGGGTGTAGGCAGAAGAAATTAAAACCCACCCAGATGAGGGCCGGGGATATAGCTCAGTGGTTCCAGCACCTGTCTTTCAAGCGCAAGGACCCAGGTTCTATCCCTGGTAACCACATACAATACTGGGCGTGGAGACTCACACCCAGCAGCAACCAGTACCACATACCATAGTGCCGGGCGTGGTGGCTCACACCTGTAATCCCAGCACTCGGGAGGCAGAGGCAGGAGGATTGCTATGATGTGAGTTGGAGGCTGAGCTTAGGGCCAGCCTGAACCACAAAGTGAGACCCTGTCTCAAAAAAACAAAATAAAACAAAACAAAAAAACAAAAAAAACCCCCACCCAGATGAACTTTTTGAAATGATCATGAAAGTAACAAAGTATATAAATTAGTCTCCAGGAAAAAAACACAAAGAAATAATTACACAGGAAACTAAAGAGATGATGGCCATAATGAAAGATATGTTTAGTAAATGTAGGGTAGACACAGATGAAAAATAGATGAATTTAGGAAAATGAAAAAGGAGAACTACAGGCCAATCTCCTTACTGACAAACAGAAAGCAGCAAATCATCATGAAGATTGTATAACATAAGGAGCAGGATTCATCCCATGGTAGCAGAGATGCTTCAACATACAAAAGTCCAACACCCATTCATGATAAAAAAAAAACCTTAAAGAAAATTGGAATAGAAAATCTTTAACCTGATAAAAGCCATCTGTGACAAATTAGCACCCAGCATCATACTAGATGCTCAAAATTTGAAAACTTTCTCTCTAAAATCAGGAAAAAGAGAACAATGCCCACTATCTCCACTCCTATACAATACAGTTCTGGAAACAGCCAAAATAGTCAGCCAAGAAAAAGAAGTAAAAGGAATAATGATAGGAAAGGAAGACATTAAACTATCATTATTTTCAGGTGACATGATGTTCTACATAGAAACCCCCCAAAATTACCATAACACTTCTACATTTAAATAACCAAATTCATTAGCATTGCCCAGCAGGATACATTGTCAACACTCAAAAATCAATAGACTTCTAGTACAAATATAACAAACTTACTGATGAGAATTAGGGAAGTAATACCTTTCACAGTAGCATTAAGAAAAATGAAATAATCTAATGAAGGAAGGAAGAGACTTTTATATAAATAATTAAAGTACTCTGAAAAAAAGATTGAATAAATTATTCAAAAATGGAAATATACCCCTATTCTTGGGTAGGTAGAACCAATATAGCAAAAATAACCATACTTCCAAAACTGTTGTACAAATTTAATGCAATCTTAATCAAAATACCAATGACATACATCACAGAACTAAGGAAAACAATCCTAAAATTCATTTATGATCACAAGAGACCTAGACTAACAAAAGGAATTTTGAGAAACAAAGGCAAGTGAGAGGGTGTCACAATCCCCAACTTGAAGTTATGCTACAGAGCTACTGTGATTTTAAAAAAGAAATCAGCATGTTACTGGCATAAAAACAAAATCAGACACAAGTTTCAGTGGAACAGAATAGAAGATGGAGAAACAACTCCAAGCCCATTAGCTACCTTATTAATGACACAAGGTCCAAACACCTTCACAAGGAGAAAGATGGCCTCTTTTATAAATGGTGCTAGAAAAACTGGTTTTCCATATGCCAAAGATTGAAGCTAGATTCATGTCTTTAACCATGCACTAAAATAAAGTTGAAATGGATCAAAGATCTAAATATTAAAATAGAAACACTAAATCTGCTGGAATATGGGATAGATGGACGTATTGAAGACCTAAGTATAGGCAAAGACTTTATGTACAAAACCCCAATTCCACAAGAATTATTACAAAACAGCTGGGATCTCATCACATCAAAAAGCTTTGGCTTAGTAAAAAGACTATGACAGTGAAAAGACAACACACAGAATGGGCAAAAATAATTATCAACCATTCCTTAGATAAACAACTAACATCTAGAGTACATAAAGAATTTTGTAAAAATCAGACCTCCAAAAATGGGCACCTGAAATGAATAGATACTTCTTAGATATAGACACACAAACAGAAAATACACATAACAAAAAGTGCTCAACATCACTGGTCATTTGAAGAATTCAAATTAAAACAACACTGAGATTCTATCTTAAGAAAGAATGGCTATCATAAAGAAATAAAGAAATAACAAATGCTAGACAGGCTGGGGGAATGGAGAAATCCTCTTTACTATGGTGAGAGTGTAAATTGATCATTCAATATGGAAATCATTTAGAGATTCCTCAAAAACTAAAACTAGAGGTTCCATTTGATCAGATACTTCCCTTCTAGGTATCTTCCTGAAGGAGTTAAAAGTACTATACTACAGAAATATGTGCATATCTATCTTTATAGCAGTACAATGTGTAATAGCTAATGCTTGGAAATAGCCCAGATGCCCATCAACAGATGAATGGATCAAGAAATTGTGGATTTTATTTATTTTTTAATCTTTATTGGTACATTACATATATTCATCATGACTGCACTCCATAATGGGGATTTGTACCAGTATAAGACACAACTTAATTCTCATTTTTTCCCATAGCCCTACCCACCCTACCACCCCCCTATATACATAAAATTTGTTTCCTTTCTTTTTTGTTATAATATCATTATTTTCCCCCTTCACCCTATTTTACTTTGAGTATTTTCTATTTCACAATGTATAACATACAATTCTAGGACTCATTTACATCTTTATTTTCTCATACCAGAGAAAAGATGCGATATGTACCTATCTGTGACCTATTTATTTCACTTATGAGGATATCCTCAAGGCATGTCCATTTAAGTATAAATGATTCAAACTTAGCATTTTTTATGGCAGAGTAATACTCTATTCTGTAGAAGAACCACAGCTTTTTTATCCAGTCTCCAGTTGATGGACACTTGGGTTGTTTCCAAGATGTAGCAATCACAAATTGGGCTGGTATAAACATGAGTGCACATATGTCACTGTGATATGAATCTTTTAATTCTTTTGTGTTTATACCTAGCAGGGAAATGGCCAGGTCAAATGGGACCTCCAATCTTAGCTTTTTGAGGAATCTCCAAACTGATCTCCACAGAGGTTGTACGAGTCTACATTCCCACCAACAATGGAGAAGGGTTCCTTCTTCTCTGCAGCCTTGCCAACATTTGCCGTTGGCTAATTCTAAAATGGCAGCCATTTTATGTGGAGTGAGATGAAATCTCAGTGTTGTTTTTATCTGCATCTCTCAAATGACTAATGATGTTGAGCATTTCTTCATATGCTTCTTAGCTGCTCTTACTTATTCCTCTGAAAAATATCTGTTCATTTCAGATGCCCATTTTTGAATTGGGTCTTTAAATTTGGGTGGGCTGATTTTTTTGAGTTCTTTATATATTCTAGTAGCCCTTTGTCTGAGGAACAGCTGGTAAAGATTTTTTTTCCACATTGTTGGTTGCCTTTTTGCTCTGTTGTGGATTTTATATGTAATAAATACATTGCTATAAACTTCAGAAACTTTAGGACATACTTTGAGAACATTGGTTTTGAACTTAATTATTGAAATTATTGAACTGAATTCTTCTGTCTACTTTAGTGACATGCAGCTTTTTCTATCAAACTTTACCACAAGTAAGCCAGTGTTCATGATCCTTGAAGGCTCTCATCTTCTCCTTTCAGTCTACTTGGCTGTCGTTTGAACTCAGTTCTGTGGGTTAAAGAAAGTTCTGATTTTGTTCTCTATCCATTTTTTATTATTTTAAGGAAAAATTAGGTTTTTCTGTCTACCTAGTAGGCAGAAATAAAGCTCTCACAGTAGAGTTCTACAACAGGAATTAGTAATGAAGAAGTTGAAGATCAAATATGGACTGGTGAGCAACTCGAAGATTGCCAATGTCAACAGTCTAAGAGGGAGGAGGGAAAAGGGGGATGTGCTGCTCCACACACTGGCCAGGACAATCATATAGAACAAAATCGTGAGGCTTGGCTGTGGGAGTTGGAGCCATAGAGGAAACATAGACACTACATGAAGTGACAGTTGCGGTGCAGAAAGGAAGGAAATGTGCTGTCTTTTTCTTTTTCTTTTGCTGTTCAGTTTCCTAATGATGCTTCTCATTGAACAAACTGGCTGTCCCCAACAGACACTACAGTGTGGGGAGCACAGCATGGAGACCACAGACAGCTCCCTAACTAGATTCTCATTTTCCCCTTTTCCCTGCTTTCCTTATATCCCCTGCCTCCTATATACATAAGCTTTGTTTCCATTTTTGAACAAGGTTTTTCTTTCTCTTTTTAACTCTCCCCTACCCACCCTTTCCCTTTTCTTTTTGCATATTTACTTCTTATTTCACATTACCTATCATACATTTTGCATTCCTTTACACCTATGTTTTTTCATACTAGAAAAAGATATGGTACTTACACATCTGTGTCCTATTTATTTCAGTTATGAGTATGTCTTTGAGGTACTTGAGTATAAATGGCTCAAACATCATTTTTTATAGCTGAGTAATCTTCTATTTTATAGAAAAACCACATCTTCTTTACCCAGTCCTCTGTTGATGAGCATTTGGATTGTTTCCAAGATTTAGCAATTGCAAACTGAGCTTCTATAAGCATGGGTGTACATGTATCACTGTGGTTTGATTTTTTAAAACTCTTTTGAGTATACAAAGGACTTAAAAAAATCAGTCCCCCCCCATTTAAAGACCCAATTCAAAAATGGACCTCTGAAATAAACAGACATTTTTCAGATGAAGAAATAAAAGCCGCAAAGAAACCTATGAAGAAATGTTCAACATCACTGGTCATTTGAGAAATGCAAATGAAAACAACATTGAGATTCCATCTCACTGCAGAAAGAAAGGCTGCTATCAAAAAAATCAACCAACAATAAATGTTGGCAGGACTGTGGGGAGTAAAGAACCCTTCTCCACTGTTGGTGGGAATGTAGACTGGTGTAACCACTATGGAGATCAGTGTGGAGATTCCTTAAAAATATCAAGACTCAAGGTCTCATTTGACCCTATTCCCCTGCTAGATATTATCTACTATTTGTTTCTATTAGGTTGATTTTACCATTGATACTTCATGTGAGTGGAGCTCTGAATAATGTCCCCAAACATTTATTCATGCTGTAGCATCTGTCAGTCTCCTTCCTATGTAAACATTCCATTATGCATATATACTGTTATGTCATTCATACATTCGACCATTAGGGGATGTTTGGGCTGCTTTTATCTCTTGATTATTGTGAATGATGATGTTGTGAGCATGAGGGTACACACTGCTCTTTGAGATCCCTATATCCAATCTTTTGGATTCATATACAGAAATCAGATTTCTGGCTTATCTGAGATTTCTGTTTTTAATTTTTTGAGGAATTGCTATACCATTTTCCATAATGATTGCACCATTGAACCACTTCCAGTGCATAGCAACTCAAATTTCTCCACATCTGTGGTAATGCTTGTTTATTTCCAGGATTTTACTTTTTGTTGTTCTGTTTTTTGTAATAATCATCCCAATGGGTGGTTTTGACTTTGATTTTGAGTACTACTCATTTTGATTTTGATTTTCTTTTTTAAAAAACTTTTTAAAAATTTATCTTTATTGGTACATTATGAATACACATCATCATCACATTCAACATTAATAGTTTGTACCAGAATATGACATGATTCTCATTTTTTCCCTTTTACTCCCACCCTGCAACTCCCTACCTCCTATATACATAATCTTTGTTTCCTTTTTTCTTTATTATTACCACATTTATTTCCTCATTATTTACCCCTACACTCTCTTCCTTTTTAAATATTTTCTATTTTACAATATTAACTATACATATTACAACTCATTTACAACTTCATATTCTCATACCAGAGACAATATTTACACATCTGTGACCTGTTTATTTCACTTATGAGGATGTCCTCAAGGTACATGCATTTGAGCATGAATGACTCAATCTTATCATTTTTGTTTGTTTGTTTGTTTTTTAGGTTTTTTGAGGCAGGGTCTCGCTTTGTGGTTCAGGCTGGCCCTGAGCTCAGCCTCCAACTCACATCACAGCAATCCTCCTGCCTCTGCCTCCCAAGTGCTGGGATTACAGGCATGAGCCACCACACCCGGCAGTGTGGTATGTGGTACTGGTTGCTGCTGGGCTTGAGTCTCCACACCCAGTATGGTATGTGGTTGCCGGGGACTGAACCTGGGTCCTTGTGCTTGCAAGACAGGTGCTGGAACCACTGAGCTAACTCCCTGGCCCCTCACTCTTATCATTTTTAATGGCAGAGTAATACATCCCTCTATAAAAGAACCACATCTTCTTTATCCAGTCTCCTGTTGATGGACATTTGGGTTGTTTCCAAGATTTAGCAATCACAAACTGAGCTGCTATAACATGGGTGCACATATGTCACTCTGAAATGAATCTTTTAATTCCTTTGTGTATATACCTAGCAGAGCAATGGCTGAGTCAAATGGGACCTCCAATCCTAGCTTTTTGAGGAATCTCCACACTGATTTCTACAGAGGTTGTACGAATCTACATTCCCACCAAGAATGGAGAAAGCTTCCCTTTTCTCCGCAGCCTCACCAACATTTTTTACTGGCTAATTCTGAAATAGCAGCCATTCTTTGTGGAATGAGATGAAATCTCAGTGTGCTTTTTATCTGCATCTCTCGAATGACCAATGATGTTGAGCATTTTTTTCATATACTTGTTAGCTGCTCTTACTTCTTCCTCTGAAAAGTTATCTGTTCATTTCAGATTGAGTCTTTAAATTTGGTGGGCTGATTTCTTTTAAGCTTTTTATATATTCTAGATAGTAGCCCTTGTCTGAGGAACAGGTGGTAAAGATTCTTTCCCACATTGTTGGCTGCCTTTTCGCTCTGTTGATGGTTTCCTTTGCTGTGCAGAAGTTTTTTAAAAGAATGAGATCCCATTTGTTGATTTCTTCATCCAATTCTTTTGCTATAGAGGTCTTGCTCATGAAGTCTTTCCCTAAGCCAGTGTCTTCAAGAGTTTTACCTAACCTGTTTTGCAGCAGGTTTAGAGTTTCTGTTTTAACATTTAGGTCTCTTATCCAAGCTAAAATCAAAGTGGATTTTGATTTTCTTTTCCATATTGAGTGACGTTGAGAATCTTCATATGCTTGTTGGCTATTTGTACATATTATTTGAAGAAATGTCTGTTCAAGTCCTTTATCCACATAAACTTTGTGGTTAAATTGGTTCTCCTTGAGTTCTGGATATAACCTCTTGTTAGATATGAGATTTGCAAATAGTTTCTTCAGCCCAATGAATGCTTTTTCACTCCGCTTATTGTGTTCTTTGGTCCCCAGCAAATTTTAATTTTGATGCAGTTCAATTTATTTTTACTTTTGTCACCTTTCCTTTTGTCTTATCTGAGATATCCTTGCTAAATTCAAGATCATGAAGCTTCTCCCCTTATTTTTCCCTGAGTTTCATAGTTTAAATCTTTTACTTTTAGGTCTATGATCCAATTTTAGTTATTTTTTGTATATAGAATGAGGGACCAGTTTCATTCTTTTGAATTTATATATCCAATTTTCTCAACATAACTAGTTGAAATGTGATTTCTTATTTATTGAATAGTCTTGGTATTCTTGTTAAACTCATTTCACCATATATGTGAGATTTGATTTCTAGGCTTTCTCTTCTGTCCATTAGTCTATTTGTCTGTCTTTATGCCTGAACTACATTGCTTTGATTACTGTAGTTTTGTAGTAAGTTTTGAAATCAAAAGTATGAAACTTCTAACTTTGTTATTTTTTAAGATTAACTACTTAGAATTTCTTGAAATTCCTTATGAATTTTGGTGTAGGCTTTTCTGTAAAACATATTATTTGGAATTTTAATGGGAATTGAATTTAATATAGACAATGCTTTTGACAGTGATATCTTGTAATAAGTCTTCTAATCTATGAACACAAGGTAGCCTCAATTTTCCTGGATTTCTTCAGTGACATTTTATAGTTTTAATTGCACAAGTCTTTTGCCTTTGTGTTTCAACTTATATCTGAGTATTTACTTCATTTTATTTATTTAATTTTTGAGACAGAGTGTCACTATGTAGTTCAGACTGGTCCTGAACTCACTATGTTGCTTAGGCTAGGCTCAAACTTGTGGTGATCTTCCTGCCTCGGCCTCCCAAGTGCTGGGATTACAAGCATGTGCCACTATGCCTAGATTTATGATGTCATTGTAAATGGAATAACTCATAATTTTTTTCAGATTGGTCATTGTGGGTTAATCAATGACTGACCATATTTTGATTTTGTATCCTTTAGCTTTCTTGAATATGTTAACTCTAACAGTGTTTTGGTAGAATCATTAAGATTTTCTACCTATACGATCATGTGCTTTGTGAGTAGAGATAGTTTGACTTCCTTTTTTCCAACTTTTATTTCTTTTTCTGGCTTATTGTTCTAGCAAGGACTTCAGACACTGTGTTGAGCAGCAGTAGTGAAAATGAGAGCATTCTTGTCTATTCTTGATCTTACAGGAAAGCTTTCAGCTTTTCAATTGAAAAATTATAGCCATGGACCTTTCATGGAGATTTTATTATTTAAAGATAGTTTCCTTCTGCTCTCAGGTTTTTTTTTTTTAATTACAGGAGTTTTAACTTCATTCATGGTTAGCCAGCAATGTCATAGGACCTTAAGAGGGACTAGGGTTCAATTTATGTAGTTGCCTTTTCAATAAGTCACCTTATCTCCTACACACTGTGTCTAATCTTCCCCAGGTCAGTTTTCCTGGTTCAATATTCTGATACTCTTCTCTCTAGTTTTGTTAGTCAACGTTCCATTGCTGTGACAATCCCCTGACAGAAACCAGCCTAAAGAAACAAAGATTGATTTTAGCTCATGATTTCCCAGATTTCAATGTATGGTCAGTTGACTCCATTGCTTTTAGGCCTTGGTGGGGCAGAAGCATCATACAAGAAAGGACGTGGTGTCAGGGAAAACTGCTTACCTCATGGTGCCCAGGAGAGGAGTGAACCAGAGAGGAAGGAGTGAAGAACAGAGGAGAAAAGAGGGCACCAGATAAGGAACGATGTATAGTCTCTAAGGCCACACCTGTCATTAGGCTCCATCTCCTAACAGCTGTTTGGGCTGATTAATCCACCAGTGGATTAATCTGTTGGTAAGGCTAGTGCCTCATGATCTTTTCACTTCCCTCAAACTCCACCTCTGGATGCTGCACATTGGATACCAAGCCTTCAACACAAAAGGCCTTCAGGGAGACATGTTAGGTCTCCTCCATAACCCTGGCCTTCTGCTCTTCTTCATAGCCTGTCTGAATGGGCTGGTGGATTTCAATGGGTCCCTTTATTTTGTATAAAGGCTTTTAACTAATCTTTTTGGTTTTAGCCCAACCTAAACTGTTGAACTCAATATTTATTCAATTTTTGAAATTTCCAAGGTCTGTAACATATCATGCTTTTGACATATAATTAGCTTCCTTCTTATTAGATTTCCCATTACAGATACTGGCTTCATTTTTGTCAGGTCTGTTAGGCTGGTCCTTATTTATTGCTTTTCAGTTTCTAGAGTTTCTTGACATCTCTCATCTGCTATCATCATTTCTCTTTTTCTTGTGGATTGATGGTTTTTAACTCCTCTTCACATCTTAATGGGATTTTAGGAGGTAAAAATATCAATTATAATCATTCCAGTAAGTTTATCTACAAATTTATGGATGCAGTTTTAAATTTAAAAATATTATTGTATGTCGTGGTATGTTTCTGTAGTCTCAACTATTGAAGAGGCTGAGACAGGAAGATCACTTGAGCCCAAAGTTTCAAGACCAAACACAGAAAAAAGCAAAATATTGAAATAACAATGATTAGTAGACTTAAAGTAGTCAAATTTGCTGCCTAATTAAGTTTAAAAGATTATTTTTTTCTTGAAATTTGAGAAAACTTATCTGTATATTTTGGTCATGTGATTATAAATTCAGTGGCATACTCTTTAGAAGTATTTTTTCTCAAGAAATTATTTTTCTAATACTCAAATGTTGTCTTTGTGAAGTGTAATGGGGTTCCCGGTTGGGGAGAGTTGAAGTTCCCAGTTGAGACACAGAGTCAAGAGCAGACCCTAGAGAAGGTTTCTGGAACACTTCTGTTTTTAATGAGGCTTACCTGTACTTATACACCATACAGACAGAGAGTGTGATCAGGGCTAAGAAGGGGTGAGGGCCCATTGGTTTAACCTAGGATCTTGCCTAACAAGGAAATTTTGTGAGTAGAGGGGCTTCCGTGGCATGAGCAGGGATGGGGGGAGTTGGGGCCATGGATGAGAAACAAAGAAGGGTGGGGGTGTCAACAAGGCCACTAACAAGGCTCAGCACATGCGTGTGAGTATGCTCAAGCCCCTAAGGATCTCCAAGCCTGTAGGGAGTCAAGCTTCAACCATCAGGCTCAGGAAATAGGCATGCGGTGCACTTGTCCTAGCCAAACCTGAACCTCTCCCTTACTCAAAGATCTTTTGATTTTATCTACTGCTACCTATCAATCTTTTCTAAAAGAAAAGTGGACACTTACTTAGATGCTACTATCAAAAAAGTGCTGACTCTAAGAATATCGTTATTTTGGTAGAAAGAATAAAGGAATCTGAGCTATGAATTATAACTGTGCATGTATTTTTTTCTCACAGGGTTCTTCTACCAAAGACTCACTTGAAATTCTGCCAATAAAGTACTTTGAGCTGTTCTTGCTCTGACAGCAAAGATACGAAGTAAAGTCAGGTCAGGTAAGGGCTGTTCCTGCCTACAGGGTCATTTTTTTGACAAACTCCTGGGCTTTTTACACATCTATACTACAACATGCTAACTTTTAATCCATATTATGGTTATTTAACCTAAGATATAATTGATCTTTCTCTGTAGGAGGAACATAGAATAATAATGCCCTAATTTTGTGTGTCTCTGTTCTATAATGACAGGCTGTCATTTTCTATAATTTACCAGAGATTACGAACAATGTGCGTAGGATGAGTATGGTTGCTTAGTAACCACCTTTTAAAACTTTCTTAAGTGTAATTGCTTCTCTGCCAGGGAAACACTGAACCCACAGATTTGCACTGAACTACCCTCTAAACACCTCAACATATTAAATATCCCTGTGCTTTTTATTTGAAATGATTTGCCTTTTAAATTCCGTTAAGGTAAGCTGCTTTTGTCATGGTCATTATTTTTTTTTGAACAAAGTGAGACTTTCAAATGATTATCTCTACACTGTCATTTTTCCTACTTGTTCTGTACCTCTTTTCATAATACATTTTTAGACTTGAGGATAGAAACTTGTGAAGAATCATGAAAATCTTCACTTTCGGTCTGAATGATCCTAAATGCTCTTTAACACCACTAATGTAATTTTTTTAAAACCCCAGGGTATCAAAATTTATACCTGACTGTTCAAATTGAATATTCTTGTCCTCATTACTTTCTCATTGCTGTGACAAAATACTTGACACCCGTAATTTAAAGAAGAAAAGGCTTACTTTGACTCACAGTTTGTGAAGGTTTCTGTGTGTAGTTGGCTGGACAGCTCCAAGACAGGGAAGCATGGCAGAGGAGAAGCAGCTCATGGTTTAGCAGCAGAAAATAGTGTGTCATCAAGGGAGGAGGAAGTACCTATATCCTTCCAGGTCATACCCACAGGGACCGACCTCTCCACCTCCAGGCTTCCCCTCCCAGTAACATACCCAGCTACAAGCTCATCAGTGGACTAACACTTGTCATCCAGTCACCTCCCAAAACCCCACCCAGAAATGCATGAGTCCTTGAGGACATCTAGATACAGCCCATAAAAGTTATCCTGATTTTGACCTTGATTCCAACTCTGGCTATTAGCCAAACATCTATATTGTGCTTGAGAAAAAGCGGAGTCTGTCCAGACATCTAGCACAGAACTTCATTTTTTATTTTGTGTCTTGCTTGAAGGAGGCAATTGTTCAGAACTAAAATTCACCTCAGTATCATTGTTAGTATTTCAGGGTGGTATTTCCATCATTAATTACTGTATTACTTTAACTGCTCATCTTTTCCTGTTTGGCAGAAAGACCTTATATTGATGTAGGAATAATTGGCAGCTAAGAATAAAGTCAACTTTCCCTTTCATTCTCAGTTTAAGTTGAGTGTGAGATAGAAGAGGCCAGAAATGGATCTGCAGAACTGATACTGTAAAACTTGTCCATATTTCTGGCTCCTAACCCCTGGACTTAATAAATGATCTCTAAGCAAGAGGCAAGGGAGAGATTAGGGAAAGAAAAAAAAGAGAGCAGAAGCACTGCAGTGACTGTCCTCTCTGAATCTCTCACATGTACTCTCTGAGCTTTTCTTCTATCTCAGAATCCTGGAGAAGAAAGCCTCAGGTACATTGTGAAATAACAGCAGATCTTAGAGAGAAATTTAGCAAAGTGGCAGATGTATATATGGAAAAGGGTGTCTAGAAACCAACTCAGCTGCCCGCCAACTGCATCCTGAGAGCAATTATTTCCAGGGTTTGGCACAGGGACACAGAGGTTAGGAGAGTGAGAGCTGGTAAACCTGACAGGAAGTTACCTCGTAGCGCTAAGTAGGCCTTTGACAAGTGCATTTCCAACCAGGACCCTGATGGGTGCAGGGTTGAACTCAGGGCTATCCCTATGGGATGGTATGGAGTATCCCCAAAAGCAAGTTATCTGGATAGAAGGAGTTCTACTTTGAATTCTGGCTCCACCAATTATCAGTTTTGGGTTTCAGGACAACTTATTCGATGGTCCCAAATTCAATTTTCCTTATCTGTGGAAATCTGATAATAGCTTAATATGCAACATCATAGGACTGTGGTAGGCTCTTGAGAAAATGCATGTAAAACTTCTGGCAAATGGTAAGTGGGATACAGTTATAGTAGGTCTCCAACCAAGTTTGTCCCAGGAGAATGTTTGTAAATTAGATATTTTCATAAGTCCAACAAAATGAGTCTTATACACTTTTGACACAAGTATACAGTACAGAGCATAAAAAAACCCAAACACACATAAACACAGCAAGTTCCTGATTGTACTGTATTACTGTGCACTATTGTTTGTACAATAAGCACATGGCAGCACAAATGTGACAGTGCCCAGCAGACATGTGAGCTACTTCTGTGATTTGTTCGCATCTACAAATGTCTGTAATGCCAAGTACATTCATATCTGTGAAAGTTCGCATCTAGGGTGCTTATAAGTTGAGGACTTACTGTACAGTGTGTCTTGTCCTTGATGTCCAGTCCCCTCTTCCTATCTCTATCTCCACTAACCACTTCCAGCCCCTCCTCCTAGATGAAGGCTCCAACCAGGCATAACTTCTCCCTCATTCACTTATGTATTTATGGTATCTGGCACAAAGTAGGTGCCTAAAAAACAGATATGGAGTGAGTAAATTGGGACAGGGCTCTAGGGAGAAGGCTGGGAATGTGAAAGCAGGTTCACTTGTAAAGTAAACTCCAGATGGAAGGGAAAGGTGTGGGCGTCCGTGGGGTGAACAGAGATCAGCTGATAACTGGTGCTGTCTCAGACGAGTAGATTTTGATCAGAGGGAAGGAAACAGGATACAATCACACACACACGTGTTCACAACAGGAAAGAAACAGACATCTATGGTATGTATACCCAAAACAATCTTGTGCCGTACTAGGACGTTTTTATAAACCACTGCTTGTGTTTTTCAGCAGTTTGGTGTACCTGTCTGGGTATATGCCTGGAGGTAAAATGCCTATCTTTTAATGTGTAGAAAATACTTGAAAAATACTAGATTTTTCAGTTCTACCAGATTGTCATGGTAGTCTATCTGTCTGTCTGTCTATTATCTTTTATCTGTATAATTTTCTATATGTGAACTGAGTTTTTTACATGAAAAATATAAACAGAATTTACACCACAAGGTCAGTACAAATGCTTTATGAATCTTACTTGTAAAAAGGAAGAAAATTTAAAAAGATTTTCATTTGACATTTCAAGACCATGGTAGCTTTTTAGAATACAATTAACCTTTAGGCCTGGCTCATTTATAAAACGGGTAACAGATTTGACCTTGGAATGAGAGCAAACCCTTAAAGGATAATGGGATTAAGACATAACATGCTTTTCTTCTTTGTCCCTTTTATCCTATTCTCTCGCAAGCTAAAAACTTTTAAAATTTCATGTTTGTAGTTTTCATTATTTTTATCATAACTTCTGGGAATGATGGCTAGTGGTTTTCTGAAGGAAGAATATTTCCAATTTTGAAGATATTTAATATCCTTGACATAGTAAATGATATTTTTCAATTGTTTTTTCCTGAAAATTCTCATTTGATTTCCATATTTTTTTAGTATAGAAGTGCTCTGTGCAAAGTGGTCTGCTCTGGTATTATGACATTTTTAATCAGGCCCTGAATAAAAGTGCTTTTATTCATGAGAACCAGAAAAGGTTTAATTCTTTAGTTTTTTTTTTTTTTTGAAAATGATTATGACAAATATGTGCTCATTTGAAGACTACATGAATACGTCATCATTCAATAGAATAAATGTTTCATGCTTTTTAAAAAAATCTCTCTCAGAGACCATAAGCAAGAAAAGATTGGCCAGGGGAAACCAAAACCATAACCCAGCTGAGCCTCAAGCACATGAGTCTCCAAGTTTAATATCACAGGAATCACATGAAGCATTTGTGAAGCCACAGATCTCTAGGTTGTATACCCAGTGATTTTGATTTAATGGATGGTGTAGTGGGTCGAGACAGCCCCCAAACAGATACATTTTAACCCCTGAAATCTGTGAATATGACCTTATTTAGAAAAATAGAATCCAAAGATAAAATTAAAGAATACCAAATTAGATCATCTTGGATTATCACACTTGGTGATAAATCTAACATACAGAAAAGGAGATGATAATAAGGAAACCATTATGTGAAGACAGACATTGGAGTTTTACAGCCACACGCTAAGGAAGATTGACAGGAATGATTTCCCTACCCCTAAAACCTTTGAAAGGCACACGGTCCTGCTGACATTTTGATTTCAGACTTATGGCCTCCAGAATGATGAGAGAATAAATTTCTTTTGTTTTAAACCATCAGTTTGTGTGATTTGTCACCGCAGCTCTAGAAAACCAGTACAGGTGGGGACCAATGACTTGCATTTCCCCCAAGCCCATGCTGCTGGTTAAGTGGCTTATGCACTTAGTAGCACTGATCTGTTAGGTGATCCAAGTTCAGATGGAAATGAAATCCAGAAATTTCTCATAAGACAGATGACTTGGGAAGATTAGATCATTAGACGTTCTAGGATGTCTAGAGACAAACAAGAATGAAACAAAGAAGTTGGTTTTTTTCCTGGATATTTTCTGCTCTGCAGGCAGCCCTGTTCCCATATGGTCTGTTAACTCTTGTTCCTGGCTCCTACCTTCTTCTTTTTTCTCTCTTAGCTTTCTGGCTGCCATAAGATGAGCAGCTTTCTCTTACCATGCCCTTCCGTCATTTCATTTCTACCTTGAAATGTACAGTCATGAACTGAATACTTTGAAGCCATAAGCCAAATAAACCTGTCCTCCTTTAGGTTATGGGTATCAGAGATTGTGTCCCAGTAAAAGGAAAGCTAACTAATTCAGAGTCCATGAAAGTCTTATTGATCACCATACCCTCATATTTTAACCCAGAGTTTGACATACAGTAGATACTCAGTAAACATGCTGCTGAAGGTAGGGTGAATCCTGCCATAAGTTATGTGGAATTAAGAGTCTCAGAGATTATTATTCTTAGAAGAAGGTTTGGTCTTTTTCTGTTGTAGATTTTTATTAAGAGGATTTAATGGATAAAAATCAGATGTCAGAAATACAACTAATGACTATTAAGGTTTTTTTTTCTGTGCAATACAATTTATTGAATGAAAATATATGTATTATAAATACACTCAGGTAGTCAGTTCGTATAATTGATGTGAGCATGTTTTTTATTTCTAAAGTAATTTGATTTTCTGTCAATTCATGTTATATCCTATAAAAAAGATGACTTCCTGGAAAGCATTCACATTAATAGTCACAGAATACCTATGTTCTATCAGGCATTTAAAGATAGGTTTTGGAACTACAGCTTCTTCCTTTTTCTAATCAACAATATGAAAATAACTTTTTGAGTGGGCCACTATTCTTTATTTCCAAGAACACTGTGAGCAATTTGCTACTCTGACTATCTAACACTGGGCAGAATAATTGTTGAGTCCCCAGCTAGTACAAGGCCTGCCACTCAGTTTTGGCGGGGTGACTAGCTCCAGCTCGAGCTATCCAAGGGGAACCAGCCAAATTCAAGAAAAACTATTATCTAATGGCCTCATTATTCTGTGGCATTGCCTAAAAGAGTGTTCATCAACTAGATTGTATTTTGTATATTAGTACTAGCCAAAATATTCTGATAATAAATGTAAAGTCTACATTTTAAATTCAGATCTACATCCAAAAGGCCATACTATTTTCATCACACTGCCTTAGGAAATGGCAGATGTAGGAGTTGCACTTCAAGCTACAGTGTGAAAGGATGTGGCAGACTTTTACTTCCATAAAAAACCAAAACAGCGCGTAACTCACGCTTTCCTGTGGGGCCCTAGAAGCATGTTGGGTGTTGGGAAGCCTCTATAAATATTACGTGATGGAAAGGTGAATGGTGTACTTCTGTGGCTTTTGGATGGAGACATTGGTTTGGATACAAGGAGGTGAAGAGTTCATCAAAACCCACGGGATCTGACTGCTCCACAGAGAAGCAATGGTGATAGAGTGTGCAGGTGACTGTTACCTCGCCTCAAGTGGAATAGATATGCAGAAAACCAGTCCTATACATCACAGTCAAACTGATGGGAATAAAGGCAAATTAGAAACATCTAAAGGCAATTGAGGGAGAAAGATACAATACACGCAGACAAGAATTATGGCTGACTTCTCATAAGAGGCAATGCAAGATAAAAAAAAATAATGGAATGACATATTCAAAGTGCTAAATAAAACCCTTTTAATCTAGATTTTCACATGCAGTGAAAATGTCCTTCAAACATGGAGTCTTTTTTTAAAAAACTGAAGAAGTAATCTGTTACTTATAAGATATATAAAATATATAATATATATAAATATGTATAAGAGAGATTTTCAGTTTAATGAAATAGTAGACAATTTGGATATACAATGAGTAAAGAGTATTATAAATGATAAAATGCAAAATTATACAGTACAAAAATGGTAAATATACAAAAATGTAAATTTTCCTTATTTCTTTGAAAGAGGTTTAATTATTTAAAATAAGCCCAGAATCAATATATAATAAACATATCAAAAAGATGAATACATAAAAATATTAAGTTGTAGAACCTTAGTATATATGAAAGACATTAATTTCAGGTAAATTCTGGTAAGCTAAGGACGCATAGAGTAAAACTAGAGATACAATAAGATAAAAGTCAAGAAAAGGCACAGTATTAAATATTAAAAAGTACTTAATTATTGGAGAAAAATGCTTGTATAAATGATTCAGAATTTTAAAACTTTTTTAAAAAGAAAAGTTAAATCATTTTTCTACTTATTCCATAAATATATTACAAATTCATTGTAAGAGGCAAATCAAACACTAAGTAACCAGGACTGGGGATTTAGCTCAGTGGTTCTGGTACTGCCATGCAAGCGCAAGGGCCTGGGTTTGATCCCTGGTAACCACAAAGCAATGCTGGGTGTGGTGGTACCACAACGCTGGGCATGGGGGCTCACACCTGTAATGTGTAGCAAAAAATTACACCATATTCTTTTTCTAAATTTTGGGAAAATTGTCACCATTTAACCTTAAAAAGTCCATAAGTAAAATAAATCCTTTTAAATTTTTATGTGTACATATAAAATTTCAAAAATTTTTTTCACATTTTTATGTGTACAGTTTGATGAGCTTTGACAGAGATATGTACCTGAGTAACCACCCCAAGTAACTGAGAAGACATACTTGTCACCAAAAATCTCACCTTACTCCTTTGTAATAAGTTTATGTCTGAGTTAATTACTTTCTCATTGTTGGGACACAGTAAGCAATATCTATAACTTTAAAGAAAGGAAGGTTTATTTGGGTTCATAGTTTATAGAGGTTTAAAGCCAGGGTCACTTGACTCCAAAGCAGAGTGGTATGGTAGAGGAGAGTCAGCGCCTGGCATGGTAGCAGAAAGCAGAGGGGATCAAAGATGGAGGAGAGAGACAGCCCATTCCTGACACACCCTGGTGACTCACCTCCTAAGCAGGCTTTACCTCCCAGAATCACATGTAACCAGAAACTCACTACCGGACTAAGCCGCTGATGAGTATGATGCTCCTATGAATGAGTAACTTCCCCTAAGCCTCACATATGAGCACGTGAGACTTTGGAGGGACATCTAGGTATAAACTGTAATTCCACCCAACCCTGGCAACTCTATCTGTATTGTTTCATCATAAATTTGATTCCTCTTTTCAAAATTTCAGCTAGATTGAAGTGATGGATTTTGTGTTTGATTTCTTTTGTTTGGCACAAGTTTTCTGAGATTTGTGTAAAAATATCTCTGTTTCTTTATTTTTATTTTGTTGGTACCTTGGATATTCTGTTTTATTTATATCTGTCCCTCCAGTTCACCCATGGAAGGACACTGAATCATTTTTTGGCTCTTAAGAATGAAGCTGCTAGGAATATACATGAGTAAGCCACTTTGTGAACAAATGATTTCATATTTTAAGCTAAATATCTAGGAATTAAATGGCTGGATTAGATGGTGAGTGTTTTTTTTTGTATAAAAAAAATCCACCAGATTATTTCCTTGTTTTTTTTTAATGCATTTTGTTGTAACTTGGATCTAAAATTCCCCCAAAAGTCTATTGTTCAGAAGAGGGACCTGATTGGAAGGGATGAGGCCTGGTGTGATCTGGAAGGATGTATTCCGACCTCAGCTCTTCCTTCTCTCTGCTGTCTGACTCAATGGGGTGAACATCTTCCTTCTGTCTGTGCCATTTCTGCCTTGGAGACAGCTGACGATTGACTGAAGCCACCAAATCTGAGATCCAGAATAAACTTCTCCTCCTTTCCATTGCTGATGGCGAGTGTTTGGGCCTAGTCATGGGAAAGAGACTAATCTACATTTCCTGAATGAAATCTTTTGAAGAGCAAGTTCTTCTGATTAACTTTTGTGTATCATTTCTTCCTTTTATAGTTAGTGCTCATTATATCCTATCTAAGACATCTTTTATTACCTACAAGTGGCAAGAATGTTTTCCTATGCTTTCTATAAAACATTTTCTCATTTTGTTTTAGGACTGCTATTCATTATGAGCTAACTTTTGGGTGTGATGAAAATTAAGGGTTAAGTCTCTGTCCGACCCATTTTAGTTAGATAGCTAATTATTCCAAAACCATATGTTTATAAGACTTTCCTTCCTCCCACTTAACCTCAAATTTAAAAGAAAGCATAGATCTGTTTATAAATTCTCTAATCTGTTTCATTCACCTGGAAGTCTATACTTATAGTCTTCTATGATTACTATAGACTTAGAGTAAGTTGAGAAATCATGTATCCCCTGTTCTTCAACTTTGTTTTTCTTTTTCAAAATTATTTTAGGTATTCTATATTTTTCACATTTTTATATGAATATAAAATGAGTTTAATTTTTATTAGAAATTCTGTTAAAAATTTGAATTAAATTGCATTGGATCTATAGATAAACTGTATTAAATCTATCCTAAATTTCTAATGATCTTTCTATTTTAAATGGCATCTAAAATGGAAATTACTGATATCAAATTAATACTGATATTATTATATGTGCTGCCGAAGTGAGCACAAATTAATACTGATATTAAATTATTGATAGAAAACTATAATTATTATACATTGATCATTAGTAGTACACTGTGATCTTGCTAAATTAGCAAATTAATTCTAGTAACTCTCTGGGTGTCCCTAAAGATCATGGCATCAATAAATAAAGGGAACTTGACTCCATAGTCTAATACAGATGCCTTGTATTTTTCTTATAGTCTATAGATTATCTGGTATGTTGCCAAATAGGAGTGGTGAGGTAGGACATAGAGAAGTCTTGTGCTCTTTCCTATTTTAGAAATAATGCATTTAATCTTTCACTATCACATATGAACTTAACAGTAATTAAGAAAATATACAATGTGTTTACTAATAAGATTATCTTCCTATTTAATTAATATGCAGTAACAAATTGTGTAAATACCACAATTTATTTAGTGCAAGCACAATACTATTCTATAATCAATAATGTTTATGCATATATCAAGTGTATTGGCTCTTTTTTATGTTTAAGAAAAAGACTAATATTGGATGAATTGTCATCAGCCTGAAATTGTTTATATGTACTTAAAACAACAATTTCTTGCTATCATTATTGAATACACATGACAAATTATATATGGTTCACTTTGGGTTTATCACTACATTTATTGTTCATCATTTGAATAATACCTATAATAAAGAACTAGAATCCTGATCTATTAATCTATGATTCTTTGCACATGAGAGCACTTGCATTCTATGAGTTTATCTAAGGTTCTCAGAAGAAAACCAACAACTTCTTTTCCGAGCCATCTTTATATACCTGTATCTCTCATAAAAGGTGTACATTTCGTCTGTCATAAGTTCCTGTTGCTTGAGGCAACCAGTTGTTTCTGTTTATGCTTACAGAAAGAGCCTAATTAACACCTAAAATTCAAGTCAATAATAAATCAGTAATTTCACCCTTCTGCTTCATGAAAACCTTAGTGTGGCCTCCGTTCTGCTTTCCTTCCTCTCTCCCAGCCATTTCTCCAGTACCCTTAACAGCCAGTGTCAGTTTAATTTGAGATATAGAGCTACTTTGCTGGTGCATAGAATTGAAGTACTCATATGTCTTATTGGAGAAATAGATTGAGAGAGAAACTATATGAGCATGGTGCCCTTTGCCCGTGCCCTAAATGGTTAGCCTTGGGAAGCTTTGGGAAATATAATATTCAGTATGGGAACTTTTATAATGATGAAACAAATGCCTGAAATCCAGAAAAAGGAAAATGTTGAGTAACTTTTAGCCTAATGAAGTCAGGGTAGAAATCTGATAAATAGTAAAATAGGCAAAATGAGCATTATGGAGATAAAGAAATCAAAGCCTGTTTCATGTGTGCCGAACTCAGTGGTTATTGAAAGAAAAAACCCTCCTGCTGTACAATTTCTTGCCTTTGGGAACTTCCAGGACAAGCTGCTGCTGGGGGAGAAGGAGCCATCTGGTCTGTGCCCTCGTTTGAAGGACTGACCCTCCCAAGCCGAGAGCCATCCTTGCCCGTCCCCTGCTGCTTGCTGTCCTGTTCATTGCCATCCAGTCTCTGCATAGATGCAGAAAGAGAAAACGTGATAATAAGTGGGGGTGCACAGCACAGCTGGATCTGGATAACAAGAGTAGTTTCCACACTTTATGACGACGCCAGAGCCCAGTGCCAGGCTCCAGCAATCACAGAAGAGGGGGCATCGCACATTTTGCTGATGTGAGCACAAACATTTTCCATCATCTGGTATGGATTCCAAATATTTAGGATTTCAGTCCCTGCTCAGGGAAAACTGAGACCTGTCTCAAATGTTTCTGACAAGGAAGAATGCCGCCAGGGTGTGGTTGTCAACATTTAACAGCCACATTCCGAACAAGGAGAAAGCCTTGCTATGTATAGTTTGCCGACCTCTGTGATGTGGATACTCCCACTTTGATGGGTTTCAGGTAACACCACTGTCCTGGCATGGAAGTGACGCTCAGCAGCAAGTCTTCCAGGTTGTCGACTTCATCTGGAGACAGAAGCTAAGAGCTCGAGCGCCCTGAGAACAATAGATTGTTGCGCAGTCGGAAAGTGAACTTTATTATTTTTGCTTTCAGTACTGTAAATATAAATGCAAAGATCTTGTGTGCAAGTGACTTGACTCTCACCTGAAACATTTAATAGTTTTCTTCTGTTGCTGTTCCTCGCCTGCGGCTTTTTGATCAGTCCTTTCTCCCTGCCAGCTGCTCCATTTCCAAAGGGTTTGTATGCAGTGTCTCTGCTTCAGATTTTGTTGTTTCACTCAGCTGTTTAGTTGTGATTCAGTCTGTGACATTAATGCTTGAGATATTTTTAAAGACTAACATTCTGATAATGAAACATTTACTGAACAAGATTTTTTTTGTGCAAATAGAATTCTGAGCAGACTAAATGTCACTACTTCCTGCTGTTTTTCATGACACCATGCTGTAGTTTTCTGCTGATTTAGTCTCTTGAATGAGTTTACTGATGTAACTTCAAAATAGATAAAATTTTCAATTTCCAATAAATGACAAACATAAATTTGAGGCATTTTAAATGTTCTGCTTATATAAAGAAAGCAATTTATAAGTGGCCTTAAGGAATGTAACTTTGAATTTCACTATTATTTTATTCTATGCAAAATAACTTCAATATCATTCTATGCATACAAAAGCATGAGAACAATGTGAAGAAACAGATAATAAAGGACTAAGTTAGTATTTTTTACTTCTAGAAAAATAGAGTCTTGATTCTTTCACACCTTCTCATCCATACTCTGCCATTATTAGAAATAATATAAAGTTAGTCATTTTGGGGATAACTCCTTTGCTTTTCTAAACCACTGGGCCACTCATTTATCCTTCCATTAACTGATCTATAGATTCATTGATCAATCTATCCATCCACCCATCGATCCATCCATCTAACCATTTAACAAACAGTGCCTACTGCGTGCCAGGCCCTAATCTCCTGTAGTGAAAAGCTGACACAGCTGAGGACCTGATAGAATCACAGATCCCTGACAACACTGAATCCCCACCAAGGCAGACGTGTTACATCTCTTACATTCGTTTTCTCTGACTGGGAAACTAGGTCCCTGAGACAAGAATGCGGACGTCTGGGTGGGTGCTCCTGAGGAATCGGGCTGTCTGGTCTTCCTGAAGCCTCACAGTTGCAGGCCCAGCAACTCCCGCCTCTCGACAGTGGCGTTTCCCCATGTAGGGAGAACTCCCCTTGGAGTCTCCCCTTGGAGACTCCCCTTGGAGAGCTCCCCTTGGAGACTCCCCTCAGCATGTTGACAAGTGCTCCCCTCTAGGGATCCCCACTTGTCCTATTGACTGCCAGGTGGATAAGTAGGTTCCAGGGTGGCCCTGGTGAAGAAATACTGGGTCTGATAGCAGAGAAGGTATATGCCAAAGGAATGTTGAGAATTTGCTTGTGATGCGGCATTTGACATCTTGGCAAGGAGACCAGAAGATGGGTCACATTTGCTGCCCGCTGCAACATTAGCCCAAACTGAGAGAAGTCAAAATGCCCGAGTCACTGTGGCAGATGTTAGAGGAAGAAATTAAGACTTAGGCATGCGGGAATGGATAAATTAAAGATGTTCCATGGCAGGATCTAGAGAAGAAACCATTTATTAAGGTCATCAGGAATGTATTAGTGACTGGCCAGAGGCATCCCTAAGACATTCCATGGGTGCTATTCTCAGTGAGGGCTCTCAGTATAGGAGGCTTTTTAAAGAATCTGGCCCACTGTTAGCAGTGTGGGGATAGCACTGTGGAACAAGATAAGTCAGGGTAGCAATATTCTTCTAGAAGAGAGGCAGTCCCCTCCATCTTTCTGTCTCTGTCTGTCTCTGTGTTGTTGGAGGAGATGCTTATCATAATGACTAGAATGGCAGTAAATGGGGCTTACTGAACTTGCAACAAGTTTTATAGACAATTTGTAGAATCCAGTATCCCTTGAGGAAAAACAGATATGTAGAAAATATGGGCATTACTTAATTTTTACTATTAAAGTAAGTTAAAGATGAATGACTGGGAGGCCAAAGACCAGTTCCCCAATAAGAGCTCACAGTCTTTCCTCAGTTCTCTATTTTCAGAAAGTTTTCCCATCTGGAACTCACCAAATACTAGGAAGAATCTTGCAATAGCACGGCAGGTGTATACTCCACTGATTCTCCAGTTCATCTCTAAAGGAACCTATGCTCATTCACTAGGGTAACTATTTACTGGGGAAAGAGAAACACACACGTATCTAGAGGGTTGTTGGAAACATGAAGCGTGCTGATACCGACGTGGAAGGTTTGGAAGTGGCATCAGGAGCCGCTGGTTAAAGCAGGGTCTGTGGGGGATATGAAGAAATGAATACTGGCCAAGGTGGAGCAAACACACATTTCCAGTTGCTTTTCTAGGGAGTCAGCCAAGTTAAAACTAAAACAGCCTTAGGTCTCCCATCTCATATCAAAATATGAATAAGAATAAATCTCTAAGCTTGGGAAGATGGCAACGATCAGTGCTTCGGTTAGAACCCCAAAGAATACAGGAGTTGTGGTGACCGTCATGCTGCATTCCATTTGCCAGTATGGCCCTGCAGAAGCCAAATAGATCTTACAGTATTGTGAATTTGACCAAGCAGTCCTCCTCATCAGGTAGGTGTAGTGGCTGTTGCTTTGGAGAATATATTTGTTTCCATTTTGATGAGGAAAGAAGATTCAAATTCACGTGGATGGTGCTAAACACTTGTTTAGTTTTGTCCTCCAGCTGTGTTCCCACCTCCTCCCCCTGTCCGTCATCCTATCAAAGATGGGACTTCATGGACATCATGTGGAAAATCACATTGATCCATTGGAAAGTGTTGATTGAGCAGAATGAGCAAGAGACAACGAGCAAACTGGAAAGCGAGGTAGCACATGCACTCCTGAGGCTGGGAGACAAGATGTCTGAAGACTCTCAAGATGTCTGAAACTCTCTTGCAGGAAAACTTCCAGGGGCCCCACATTCAGAACACTTCAGGATAATCTCTCCAAAGTGAAAAGACAAGTTGCTATGTCTTGCATTGCTGCTGTGAGTTATTAAGCACAGTGACTAGTGGGCCTCGTGGATTCTGAGACCACAGAAATCCTGCCAAGGGAAATTTCCTATCGGTGTGAAGAAAGAGGCATGTGAAGTGTACACCTTTGAGAGGGGCCTGAGACAAGAAAGGGCTCCTCTGTAGCACGTTCAGGCTGCTGTGCAAGCAGTTCTGGCAGTTAAGTGCCGGAGGGGTTGGTGATGGGAAAAGATTCATTGTGATGTCTGTGGCAGGTTCCAGAGGGAGAACCCCAGTTCAGGCCCTGGGTTCTGGAAACAGGACTGCGCTTTCTGCAGCATAGAATCATACACTTTTGGAGAAACAGCTCCTGGAATGTTACTGGCTCTGATAGAAAGGTAGCCTTGAGCAGGAGGCACTGAGTGGGCTCACCTGAAGTTTATAAGCTGCATCTGTCTGTCAGAACTGCTGAGAATCAAGACAAGCCTCAGAGTAGTTCTTCATAAGATGGAACAGTCCCTCTGTGACCACCCTTCCGCAGGACCAGAGCTTTGAGCATTGATGAGCAGAGTAGCCCAGATCCTAGTGCCAACCTCTATGGCTGCATCAATCTTCCTCTTTAGCTCACTGCAGTGGCCAGATCAGTGGTCTCAAATGACCAATGGAAGGAAAAGGGAAAAAAATCCCATGCTTGGTGATGGAGGAGCTAGCATGGTATGTGGGAATGGGCTTAGAATGGACTGTGATTGTATTATAGCCATATCCAAAGGGTTTCAAGGGGAAGCAGACAGGGAAAATCTCCATAGACAGAGACGTGAATGGTTCATCTGGTTATTCAGTTTTGTGGAACAGAAGAATATATATAAGAATATATTCAAATTTCTAGGCAATAGCAATATCCTGGTCCTTTAAGAAAAGGGATTAGAAGATCCAAGCTAGGATGTCTGGGACGAAGGCCTGTAGACGAAGATGCATGGGGGTCAGCCAAAGTGAGATTTATTTTGTATTGTGGTAATGGTCCCCAGAAAGCACCTTCCACAAAAAGTCCCTGACACATTATATGGAAAAATAAATCAGCCAGCCTTCATTATCAGCCACTCTGGAGTACGCACAGTAGCACATGAAGGGAGTGGCCTTGGTGACAAAGGGGCTACACATTTGCCCACAGCGTGGACTCCCACTAAACAGCTCCCAGCCACTGCCACTGGGACCCATCGGCAAACTCCTTCTGGAAGGGAGCTCTGAGCAGCATATCTCCACAGATGCCACTTCCAGGGTCAGTCAAGAGGGACCTGGAAAGAAGGCAGAGAAGATCATTTGATTAACTTGGATCTTGAATTAACATGTTAAAATGCTTCAGCTCATTTCCAATGTATTTTTGTTTTTAAAAAATCCTTCAATTTGCTCCTATCTTATCCTGAACAGGTAGTTAGTATTATGTTTTTTACAGACCCAAGTCTCTAAAGCTTATAGGCAATTTAATATTGATGTTAGGTGAAGGGATTTACATGTTGAGGATTTATAATGCATCAAACCCTGTACCAATGTGGCTAACATTTTTAATAAATATTCATTAAAAACCTATGGCTGAGATACAACTATCCCTGTTCTGTTAAAGAGAAAATTTAAGCTCAGAGAAAATGTTAAATATTTCTAAAGTTTATAAGTGATAGCACTGGAATTTCATGTCTATGCTGTAGACTTCCCAGCCTTTATCACTGATCAAGTCTGAAACTTACTGCCCCAGAGAAGAGAATATATAGCCAGCCTGATGGCAGGTGAGTAACTTGGAGAGAGAAAACATTTTCTGGAAGAGGATATGGGGCAAATTCAGAGCTTAGAATTTATACCTTAAATGGTAGACAGAGGAAGACTGTGTGAATTCCAAGAAAGAGAGAAAAGTGAGAATGCTTTCTGGGCTTGGGAGAGGCTCAGAAAAAACTTGAAGAGAAAATTAAGACACGGAGTATTTAGTGAGGATCTTTGAGAAATAGGCCTCCTACCTACTGCCTCTTAGGATGCAGTGGAGGGAACATCAGAGACTCCCAGGTAGACCATGTGGATCCCAGAGTCGACCAAATGTGTATCTCTCTTCATGGCTGGCACTGCAAGAGGAGACAGACTTGCTGATCACTCTTGTCCATACTGGGCAGTCACAGTGGGGGAGACATAGTGGTCAGGTAGGTGCAGAGAGAGAGAGTGAGCCTAATATGGCTCCCAAGCTGCCCCTCCCTAGCCCCTGAGATCTCAGTGTGCAGTTAAGGAGCCTCCACAGTTCCCATGCTACATGAAAGAAGACTAATGGCTGACTGAGAGTGAGATAGTCACTGAAAGTCTTATCCGATCCCTGCTGGTTTCACAGCAGGCTGAAAGCACATGCGTCTGGCAGCCAGAGGGCATGGTGGAATGTGAATTCTTCAACAGCAGGGCAGCGGTTCTCCACCAGTACCCAACACCATGTGTGTCAAGCCTCCAGGAAGACAGCAGGCAGAGTAGAGGATGGAAGGCGACCCACAGCTGTTTTTCTAAATCGAGGCCCCAAGAATTCATGCTGCCTTCAGAGGAGAAGAGAAAGAAACGAGGAGGAAATCTTGGAAATGCCAAACTTCCTGGACTGAACTGAGGCAACCCACAGAATTACATACTGTGCTTATTAATCTGCTCGACGTTAGGTTAGTGATCAATATAGATAAACAAAGTTAGATTTTACAGAGCTCTCTTTTGTGGGCATAAAGCATGCATCGGCTCTATTTGTCTGATTTTTGCATGTGTCACAACTCAAAGTCAGGAGAAGAAGAAAAGAAAGCAATGTAAAAAAGTTTTGAAAAGAGGAAAAATGGAGATCAAATATAAAGATAATAAAAATTCTGGAAAAAATGGGAGCAGAAAAGACATAAGAAAAGCAGCAATTGAGAAAAATAAAGGCTAGTAAGTTTTTGGGAGCTCAACAAATATTTAAGTCTTCAGATCAAAAGGGATCAATTAATTATGGTAAAAGTGGCTAAATAACATAGGTACCTAGACATATTCTGGTAAATATTTCAATTCCTAAAGATTAAATATATTTTCAGTTACTTTAAGATATTTACCCAAGCAAGAAAAGCACAGGTTTGCTCTAATACTAACCTCCTAAAGATGAAACTATAAACATCACACGTATCAGAGAAAGTAAGACTGTGATACATTAATAGTCATCCAGAAGTGTTGCTAGTTGGTTCTGTTCAACATTTGGAGATCAGATAATTTCCTTCTCATTGTGTGCTGAAGTACAGAAAAGATAAAATCTTTTTCATTTATAAGCAAGTTTAACATGAGTCTCTTGCCAAAACCTGTTAACAATACCAATAACAAAAGAAATGACAGAATAACTTGACATAAATAGTAGATTTAAAAAATCCAAATAAAATATTAATTAAATCAATTCAGTAGCATAATATGAGAATCACAGATAAAGATTCTGTAGGATTTCAGTATTGAAAGGATAGTGTGATAGTAGAAAATCTATTCATGTAATATGCCAACAGGGGCTAAAGGGGAAAAAGAAGAGACATCATCCAGATGCATTAAAAAAGAAAAGAGCATTGCTTACTTGCCTATTTGTCGTGTAAGAATGTTGTCAATGGGGGCTAGAATGTGGCTTTGGCAACATTCTATCCAGCTACATTGCTAGTGTGACTCATTGATATCGATGCAGGAGCCAAACTTCCCTGTCTCTTAAAGCTGCATCAAAATGTGCCTCATTGTGTTGCCTGCTCTCTTGACAGATGTTGAGTTCATTTCTGGATTTTATTTTATTTATTTTTGCTATTATAAAGAATGTTGCTATCAAAGAATCCAAAAATGTTTGGGAAAAAATTCTTCTTAATGAAAGTATACATGGGAAGAAGGTATTTATAATACTAAAAAATACAAAGCTAACATGCTCAGCACTGAAATGATGAAATGATTACAATCAGTAAGATCAAGATTTGGATTCTTCTTATAACCACTTTTGGTTTAGGAAAGTTTTAATTACTATAATTAGGTAAGAAAAAGAATTGAGAAATGTGACTACAGGAAAAAAAAAAAGAAAATTACTTTTATTTGCAAATGTTAAGATTAACTAGAAACCCCCTCCCATAAAGGAAAAAATTTAAAATAAGTATAAAAATGAGAGTTTATCATATATTGACCGTAAATAGTTCTGAACTCTAATGAGAAGAAAATTTCACTCATTGCAGAACAAAAGTACCAAATAACTTTGAAAAAGTAAAAAGAAATGAAAAAATATTAAATTTATTAGGTAAAATGAAAAAAGGCTCTGAATAAATAAATAAATAGACTTACTATGTTAGTACTGGGAAATAAAAAAAATTATAAAGAGATACAGTTTCCCAATTTATATGTTCTTGAAAGTAATTCTAGTTAAAATCCTGATTTGATTCTTCTCATACCAAACAGAATGATCTCAAATTCCCTATAAGAGTACTTTGGGGGAATGACAGTAAAAATACATGACAGTGTTAAAAGAGAACTAGAAGGTGCAAAAAGATTCTAGTGAATGGGAAAGAAGCATTTTTAAGATAGATATCATAAGAAAAGGAAAGTTTTGAGAAAATTACTAAATAATTGCATATTTAAGAAGAGACTATTATATTAGATTCTTACTTATAAATTATCATGAAATAATTTCCAGAATGTTTAATTATTTAATATGAAAGGTAAAAGAATTTAAAAAATAGAAACATATAAGTAAATGCATAACATAACTCAGTATCAAAGTCAGAAACCAAAGGGAAAAATTTATAGGTTCGCCGATATAAAACTTTAAAATGTACATCAAAAGAATTATGAAATGTGATTTCAAAATATGAAAAAAATGTTTTATGTAACAAATGTTATAAAATTGGCCTCAAGTATGTGCCAGTAATAAATATTTGTCAGAATGGATGTGTGAATACACAAATGTATAAAGGAAAACTGAAAGCACTCCTGTGAAAGAAATGAGAACACTAAAGACCAAGAAGCTTGTTCTTAAGCTAAGAACATGAGCGGGAAATTCACACAAGCAAGATACAAATATCCAACCTTTGTATAAAACTTCAATTTCATTAGTAAAAAGCACCTCTAATTAAAATGACTAAAAGATTTAAAATAATCATAATAATTTAATCCACAGACTCATGTACCCATAATATCCCAAATAATTATGTTAATGGCACATCTCCTTCTAGAGATTTATTTGGAAATTTACATTAAAAGTCTTATTTTGCTTTGGAATTTTATAAGGGAAAAATAGGAAGGCTACAAAATGATTAATTTTGAGGGTATTTATTACAGCATGTTTAAAATTGAAGGGAGAAAGAGAGAGAGAGTGTTAAATGAAGAGTATCTAATAATGTGAGAAAATGCTCATAGTCTAGATGTAACAGGAAAGCAAATTGAAATGGAAGGTATAGTTGAGACTAACAATAATTGTGACTTTTGTGCATGCTTCACTTGGTCTTAGACACAAGACTGAGGAGTGTTTTTTGTGTTGTCTGTCATTTGTCTACTTGACAAATATTTATTATTGGCACATACTTTAGGCCAATTTTATAACATTTGTTACATAAATGTCACCCATCACACTTAGTATATTATGTGCAATGTCTCTCTATAATTCAACAAATGTGACATCTAGTCATATACAAACACTGAAGATGAAAAGCTGAAATCTAGAGATCTTAGGTCTAAAGTCTGTTTCTTTTTCAAAATTCATTTCACCGTTTATATTTCAAATTTTGTTATGCATCTATCTTGTGTTGGAAAACGTTGTAGAACAACCTTTAAAGTGCTTTTGATGATTGAAATAATTGACAATTTTATTCTTTCTTTATTATACTTTTATTAAAATCTCCAAATAAACAAAATGCAAGCCCTAAGCCATATTTTTGCTCTCCTTGGCACATACCGTGTACCCAGTTTTTCATACCTGCTGTATTTCTTCTGTTTTTCAGAGAGAATTCATGCCCATAAAGGTAGTCCTGACATAAGATTGTAAATCATTGTGGATCTATTATTCATGGACATAAAACCTACACTGGCCATTCCACGGACCATAGTGGCTGAATGAGTGAGACCACAGTGTGGCATTCTAATCTTCTCTTGAACTTGCCATGCATTTCACTTTGGTAAGTCAATTAATCTGAGAAAATTGAAGAGAAAGACTATAGCTACCATGTTGATTTGCTGTGGATTGCTGTGAAAATTGAATAAGTTGATATTTATAAAGAAAGAGACTGGCCCTACAAAGTGCCACATAATGCTAACTAGTATTTTTATTGGCAGACTTACTAAATTTTTAAAGTACATTATGTAGTATAGAAAAGTTTTGAAGAAATAGAATTCTTTCAGGTATGTTTCTGACTTTGCTGTAATGAAAATGACTGGGACAGATAATTCTATTCAATTGAATTTTCATAATGGAATCACTTACCAGTCACTCTGATATGCAAGAATTTGTGAATTTTGACTATTAAGAAATTAATCAAGATAGGATTCAATGAATGAGATGCGTGGCTCTGTTAAACTTTAGGAAGCTGAACGCCAGGCTTCAGAGATTTTCTATGGCAGGGGAAACTGAAAAACAAGACTGTGAATTAATTATGCTCCCCAGGTGTGAACACTAGCTCTTCAGACACACTAAAGGGGTCTGTGCAAATGGACTATTTGATTGGCTTTACAGGACAGCAAGAAATGCTTGACTTTTGCCAGCATGGTAATTTAGAAATGATAAGTAGGACTTACCAACAATGCCATTTTGCTTGATTGAACCGTAATTGCTTTTATGTCATTGATATCAAACTGGGCATAATTAGAGACTATTTAAACTCCTAACAGATAGTACACTTTGGTTTTACATGGCTAAATAATATCCTACAGAAAGAACAGCCTTCTGTCATCAAATAGTGGTGCAGTGTGTCTCTTAAAGGAGACTTGGCTTTTTCCATGGTTGAGGTGTTCTCCACAGATGGTGTTGATGGACTTGGTTCATTTGTGCTCCAATAGAAAGCTGGATTGCTGTGTGCCTGTTGAGACTGTGTCACAAACTTATCTAAATGATGAACATATATTAAACACGTTGTAGAGAGATTAACGACAATACTCCATTCTAGGGCACATGCAATACTGAATCTTCACAGTGCAATTAACAATTTTTTAAAAACCCTTGTAATCTTTAAAATGCTAATGAACACTTAAAATTCAAGGCAACAGAAGCAAGTTAACAATAGAATAAAGGCTATTTTGAGTGTTTGCGGTGCACTCATGATTCAACCTGTGAAGGTCTTTACATAATGGCCCATTTGGAGCTATGACACATAGAAGGAACACAGAGCTTATTCCTCTGAAGCATGATTCTGTGACAAAACAACTCTGGAGGTTTTTGAGAAAATACTTCCAGGAAGACCTCCCTCCCAAGCCTACTAAGAGCCTAGGGTATACCTGATGATTTGCATGATGAGATGTTTGCATCTGCTCAGTCATCTGTGAAATATTACACATCAAGTTTTGGAGGCTTTACTATATGCCAGACACTATTTGAACGCTGTGTATTCACTGGCTCAGTCTCAGGAAAGCCCCATAAAATAGGTAAATTGTGGTCTTCATTTTACAGGTGAGGAAACTGAGGAAGTAGATGACTTGTTGAGGTCAAATCCTAAGAAGTAATGTACAGAATTTGAATTCAGGAGATGTAGGTTCAGAATGGGACTTAACGTACTTGTACCACAAGATTGCAGAGAGATTATATAAGAGATCATTTGGGAAGTCCTTAGACTCAGTAGGGGTCCTATCCACTAGATTTTCTTCTAATGCCTCCCATATTTCTGCTTAATGGCTTTTCAATCCGTTGTGTATAGGACATCTTCCAATATTTATTGACTGCCTGTTTGTTTTCTTGCCCTGTGTCACATGACTGATTATGGGGGCTTTGATGGAAAACACAGACCCTCCGGAGCCATTTCTCTCCAGACAATGTGCCTGGATAGGTTTCTCCGGACAGCAAACTTTGCCTCCCCTCTTAGATTGCAAGCCAAAACTTTACTTTCCAATTTTCCATATTATAATTTTAAGCCTTTTCATAAATAAAGTCAATGAAAACAAAATACATCAACTCAATTAATCTTCCAACATGAACTTGTAGCAGCAATTAGCACTCCCATTTCATCATCAGTGAAAGAGTGGATAAGAAAAATTAGAGACCAGTGTTAGAGAGGGAGTCAACATTCCAATCCAGGAGTATCTCTCTTAATGCCTGCTGTGGTTTGAAAATAAGTCGTGCCCTGGGAGTCTATGTGCAAGGTTTTGTTCCTGTAGTGGCAGTATTGGGAGGTGCTGTGGGTTGCTATGGGAGGTCCTCCAATCATTGGCAGGTGTTCTCATAAGGGACTGGGGACTCAACCTAGTCCCCCTGTCTTTCTGATTTCCTGTCTCTAATGTGAACTTTTGCTCTGACATGGCTTCTGCTGAAGATCTGCACTGCTGCGCTGACTGATCTTTGATTGACTCTCTAGAAATGAGACAGTTTAAAACTCTTTTTACTGCAAAAATAGCCTTGTCAACTATTTTGTTGTGAGTATGATGAATACAATGCTCCTGCTATCTCCTCCCCCTGCGTTAGACTGGTTTTCATGTGGGGCCTGAGGAAAGAGGAGGGAGAGCTGGGAGGCCTCCTGTGCACTGTCCAGCCAATCAGGGAGGACGTAGAGCCTTGAGGGAGGGGTTGACAGCAGACATTCACAAGAGCTAGGCAAGCACCTGAGGCCATGCGAGCAGGAGGTAGGCTTGGGCCTGAGAAGTGACTTAGAAACTTTTCCATTAAGGAGAAAGGTCTAGGTATTTCCTGACAAGTACAGCATATGAAGCAAAAATTTTCCCCCCAAAAGAGATAAGGAAATAGGAAGAGAACTACTCGGTAAATAATTAGGAACTTGGGAGAAGATTAATCATACAAGTATGGGAAGATGTTTCTGGCATTTGGTAGGTGTATGTAGAGATATTAGATGCCTTTTAATGCATGATAAGGGGAAATCAAAATTGTGTTTTGTCTTGTGACACATTTCTCAAATGTTATGCAGGACTTTCATGTAGATGTGAACCTTGCTTATATACAAAGGGATAGGAACAAGGAGTTTTGATATGTTTTACAAAGTAGGGTGACCCCAGGTAATAGTAACATACTGTACATTTCAAAAGCTAGAAGATGGGATTTTAAAGAGAATCAAGTACTGATATTAAAATCTTCACCTGTATTGAATTTATGCTAATATTGGTTAGCTCTTTTAGAAAAATAAACATGCACACACATACACACACATGGAACTGCCTGTACTCCAATGCATGCACCCCAATGCACCCATGACTTATCACACTGCCACCTCCATAGTACTTGTCATAGTAATTAAAAGGACCTGGCAATAATAATGATGAAGTACAATGCCAAGGGGGGCTTATCCCTGCCATACCTTTCCAGCTAAGCATGTAATCATGTCTTTCTTATTGCACATATGCAGCGTCAAGACTTACATCATCACCATCCTTTCCTTTCCAAATGAATTCCCCTAAGCCCTTTTATAATAACAAAAATTTGAAGGCCATCCTTGTGATAATGGTACTGCTCTTGCTGTTCATGCATTCGTATTTATCTATAGTTCTTCACTTTTCCCTTGTAATAATCCAGAGTCAGGTATTATTCTTTCTTATCTTTAAGCTTGTTTTCCTACTTCCCACTTCCTATAGAATTTCAAAGCTGCTAAGTTGCAGAGTGAGAGTTCAAAGGCCTGCCAGACTCTGCTAGGACTGGCTTTCAGATTTAGTCTCCAGCATGCCCTTAGAACTGTGCCCTGTGGGTCTCTGTTCATGGTGAGTATCATCTGATCCATTATCAAAGCAAGCGTGAAACTCTCCCTGGAGGCAGATTAGTTCTATTTTGGGGAACCTGCCACTGTAAACCAAAAACCACACAAAAAAATCTCTACTGAGATTGACCTTTGGAACTTAAAAAAAAAAAAAAAAAGCAAGAACTTCATTCAGCAACATTAAAGCTGTCCTGTTGGCATATCTGGTTCATTCAGAGAAATCTTCCAGTTGACATTTTTCTTCTCACTACTAATTGTTAACAGACAACTTAAGATTAAACAACATTTGAAGATACTTTCTAACATGAATTACAAAGTCAAAACTAACAATCTGGAAAAAAAGGCAGTGTAAGTATAGGAGGAACTATTTAAAAACTACAACTGATAACAGCTCCAAAGAGATTAAATATAATGAATTCATAAGATAAGAACAAGACACTAAAAAACAAGAAAAAAAGAGGAAAAAAACAAAGAAGTAAGGAGTAAAGAAGTAAGTGGTAAAGAAGAAAGAAGAAATATAATTAGAAAACAAGACTTCTTAGAATTTAAAATATAAAAATAAGGTGTTAAACTTCAGGGAAGGGTTGAAAGATAAAGATCATTTCAAGAAAACATAAAAGGTAGTAAAGGATAGCAAATACTAAATGAACAAGAAAAGATGAGAAAACTAAATATGTTCAGAAAGTACTGTATTCAGTTAATATAATTTTATAGTCAGAGAAAGAAAAAATGAAATAGAGAAAATTGCCTAAATTTCCTGGAGCTGAAAGATGTCTTTCTAAATTGGAAAAGTCCATTGTGTACCTAGCATAATAAAGATGTCTTTCAGGTAGGAAAAATGATAAATTTTTCTACATATTAGAAACATATTTTTCTACACATAGAAATGATTAAAACCTAGAAAAATATCAAGTTTCTTAAAGGAAACTGTAGAGGCTAGACATTGATATAATGATTTCTTAAAAATTTTATGCCCAGAAAAGTTGTTCTTAAGTGTAAGGAGAGAAAAAATCCATGTAGAGAACTTTCTGGACCTATAGCTTTTACCTCTTACCTACAATTTTATTTTTTAAGTAAATAGTGGAGGCAGGTTTACTTTACCAATTATTAGAGTGAAAGGTAGAGAAAATTCTCCTGTATAATATAGGTGGGAGTTCTAGGGATAGCAGAAGTATAGATGGCTTTCAGAGCAACCTTCCCAGACTGGGAAAATATTTTATAATAAGGCTCCAAGAAGGAAAATTAAAATTACAGATCAGCTGACAGTTTTGACCATGTGGAAAATTGAATTGAGAAACATTTTATAGAGCTGTTTGAAGGCAGTAGTAATAATTGGAGATCTAAACCAAATAGAAAATAAGGTAGTTTCTAGAAAAAAGTGAATAACAAAGGAATATAATCAAAATACCTTACTTGATTCCTTGATATACTTTTTATTTAATTATAAAAATGAAAGGACTTAATAGCTTATCTGAAAATATGATTTAATATACTTTTATGGAGAGGGTAGATGAGGAAACCAGGGTTTAAAGTTATGTAACAGTTAAATCCTAGATTTTAATAGGACTTTGCAGATTTTATTTAAGAAAAACAGATAAAGATGACATAAGCATTGTTTTGAATGAATATGAAGGTAGACACCTAAGTAAGTAATCATAATAACTAAAAATTGTTACCTTTGGAGAAAGGAAATAGTAGTGTAGGAAGTTGGGTAGTAGGAGACTATGATTTCCTACTATGACTCTTTTAGTATCATTTGGTTTTTAAATTTATGTTCGTATTTAATTGACAAAAAAGTAAACTTACATGAAGAATAAAAAGATATGGTAACTCCAGATATATATTGAAAAATACAATGCTATGAAAATGAATAGAAATGACATCGACGTGAGTGCTGAAATTATAACAACTCTGGCAGCGTAGGAGGCTGAGCACCTCAGTGTGGAGAGACAGGTCTCTAGGACCCTCTCATCCTTCTGTCTCTTTTCAGCTTTTGTTCTCAACTTCTGTTCAAGACAGTTGTTTGCCTATGTTAGACCTTCGCAGGTCTATCTAGGGAGACATGCCTCAGAGAAACACACAGCACTGTATCGATGCAAGTTGCAAGAGGTTTATTCAGAGACCGGCGCCGGGACCGTCCTTGCACGCAGGGAAGGAACAGCGCCGAAAGGAAAAATAGCACAGCTTATATACACGATTTAGCAGGTTAATGGTTAGGCGGCTTTTCGGGCAAGGAGATATACTTTTAAATTTATAGGTTAGTTAGCTTTGAAGTGATTCAACAAAGCAAGAATGTTTAGCTCATTAGCTCATTTTTACTAGGGGCAAGGGTCATCCTTCTATCCTAATTCTTGGGTGATTTCTAACTTCTTTAACATTATCTTAGTTTACCATCTGCTCCTGAGAATGGGAGGGTTTTTAACAAGAACCAGGTCTTGTTGACCTTGGTGACCAGGCCTATTATCTCCTCATTCTTAGGCCTTGTGGTCTTTGCTTTGCAACTCTGCATTTCAGACTTTTAGATCTTACACCTACATGGAAAATAAGCTTGGAAGACAGACAGCACAGGCTTCCAGGACCAGTTTCTTGAGTCATATAATAAATATCATGTTTCACTTTGAGACAAGAAGCAAGCAAATTTTCTAGTGGTCCCCTCAAACATTGGGGTTTCCTGAAATCACGTTTACTCAGCTGTGATGCAAACCCGCTGTGTGTTCTTCATCACCTGTGGGACTTGGGGAGTCTGGAAAATTACTCTGAGCATGACATTCATGCTGGCTACTCAGTTCTGAGTAATGACATTATTTTTCCTTGACCCAGGAATCTTATGTCTTCTCGCAGCATGTGGGGACCTAGTGTAGGTTCATTTGTTCACTTTCAAGAAGACCATTCATAATTCTCGCCTGAGAAACAGACTCTGAGTAGGAGGTTTGCATGTATAAAATCAATGGGACGTGCTCGTGTACCAGCACCAGTACAGGAGCGAGGAAAAGAAGGGGGTGGAGGAAGATTGAGCTGCAATGCAAATAAATGCCCTTCCAACCCTCTGGGGAGCTCAGAAGCAAGGGTGGCTTTCCAGAGTTATCCCTGGTGACAGGGTGGGCCTGAGTCTTTTTACTGCTGGCATGGTCAAATTTTGGATCTGTGCTGATCCCAGGAACTGTTTTGGTTTTGGGTGAATCAACTCTTTTCAGCTGAGCCAAGCCTCAGAGATGGACTCTAGTGAGGCTTCTCACCTGCCACTACTCCCAGGAACTTCAGGATATGGGTAAAGGGAAGAAGGCGTGGAAGTTCCTCTGTTAATTTGCTCCAGCTGCTATAACAAAGTACCACAGACCAGATGGCTTAAACAACAGACGGTAATTTTCTCAGGGCTCTATTGGCTAGATAGCTGAACTATTAGCAGGGTTGGTTGCTTCTAAGACTTCTGTCCTTGGCTTACAGAAGGCTTCTTCTCCTTGAGTCTTCACCTAGTTTCCTCCTTTTACACCTCTCTAGTATTTTGTTATAGTATCATGCATCTAACTGATATATGAGGAGATAAGCCTGAAACTCACTCGGGCTTGTGTCTTGTACTTAACTACCCCATATAGATGGCTATAAGTCATGATTCCTTCCTATTCTGAGGTATTTGTGTTAGCATTAATATAGGGAGTCCTAATATAAACCAGAAATTATAATAAAGCTACAGAATTGGAGATATTATTTATGGATCATACAAGACCACTGCGATTAGCTATGCTGGCAGTGAAGAAATATAGAGACATCCAGTATCCTGGGTTAAGTAGTCCTAATCCTTGGTTAAGTATTCTCCTAATCTTCCTGTCTTTATCTGGCATTTGAGATTTCAAAGGGACTCTGTAATGGAGAATACTCAGGAAAATGCCCCCTCTTCAGCAAGGAAATTTGTAAAACAGATAAAATGTGCAATAACGGATTTACTTCAGGAAAATGTTTGATTCATCATCATTTTTAAGAACACTAATGTGTAATTAATAATCTGCAAATAAACCAAGTTTTAAAATATACTCACAGTCAATACTATCAAATTGTCTTGCTATTATTTTGTAGTATCTCTGTATCCTGTAGGATAGTTTCGATATCACAATTTTTTTTGCATCATTTCTGGTGTATAATCTATTAACTGGAAATTTGAGTTATAGCAGGTGGCATGAGATAGAAATATTACCTGTGCAATTTAAAATCCATTTTCTTTCATTCCAGAAGTTTATATTTGAGATCACTGCTTTACAGTCTCAGACTAGGAAAATGTGTTTGTGACTTGGGGAAGAAATATGCCACTTACTAGTCTAATTGAATTGTAGAATACATTCCCTTCTCTTCATCTCTAGAAGGCCTCGTCTAGATTGTAAGTCAGCACCATCCATTTTGTGTTGCAGAAAGTCATAGTCCTTGACTAGCTCGAGCACCTTGATCGATTAATAACTGCTGAGGGCCAGACAAACCCTAATCCCATAACAAAATCAAGTCATTTGTTTTCTATGATGCTTTATCTTCTTCAGGTTCCTAAACATTTTGTGAGATATCCAAGTTAGTATTTGTTTCACATAGCCAAGATTTGGGTCTCACTGTGTTTCATGTTATTTCAGTCAGTACCCTATTTGTTGACCTGCTTGATGAGGTTTATACAAGAAGGTGCTCAGGTAGAGTTGTTGTGAGCTATCGTGGGCAGCTGACATCTTGAAGGGAGTTGATAGTGACTATTTTATCTAATTTTGTTTGTATTGCTAGAAATCAAATTCAGGGTACTGCTAGGCAAGCATTCTACTTCTGAAGTATATGCCAAGCCCTAATGGTAACTATCTTAATCAGTTCTGCAGTGTAGTCCTACTTACTTCTCCCAGTCTCCTAAGATAGAGCATGAGGGCAAAAATACACTAGAGGAAAGCAAATGCCAAGCAGTGAAACTCTACAAAAAATTTATAGAAAGGATGAATAAAGTAGACAAACTCAAAGAGGTAATCTATAAAAAATTCATAGCATTATCACTAAATATACCCCAGGTGAATTTGGGGGAAATTAATAAAAAATTGGACAACCTGACCAAAAGGGTTACAAACATAATGACAGATTCAACAAGGATCCTTGGGAAAAAAATCAGGCAGAAACACCTGAAATTAAAAAAAAAAAAAAAAGCTGTACAGAATTCATAAATTGCAGAAATGACCAGTGTGAAAGTGGAATGTCTGAAATTGAAAATAAAATAATGAATTTCCAAGAAATACTCAAAAAAGCCACAAAGAATAAGAGAACAAGAAAAGACAACCCAGCATCCACTAAACAACACTAAGGTTAACAAGACCCAGCCTTTTCTCTAAGTCTCATTTTCTATCTTTATTCCCTAATTGGCTTTGGGTTATTATGGCTCATAGGAGACCAGGGTCCACTGCAAGGGTTCTGGTAATGTCATCTTTTCCGTTCCTTGTAATAAGCAGTGAAATCAACACAGTAATAAAGAACCTACCAATTAAGTTAGCCTAGGATCTAACAGATCTGGTGCTGAATTCCATTAAATCTTTGCAGGTGTTCTATCAACAGTAATTCTCAAGCTCTTTCATAGAAATCAAAAGAACAGAGAGTGCTCCCAGATTCATTGGTGGAAGCCAGTGTCACCTTAATTCCAAAGCCAGATAAAGACCCCCACTATAAAAAAATATGAACCAACCTCCTAATGAACATAGATATCAAAATCCTCAACAAGGTATTAGTGAATAAAATGCATCAAAAAGATCATGTATCATGACCAAATAGGCTTCATTTCAAAGAGGCAAGGAGCGTTTAATGTATGTAAATCAATAGATGTAATACTTCACATAAACAGATTCAGAGTCAAAAATTACATGATCATATCTATACACAAAAAGAAAAGGTTTTCAACAAAATCTAGAACCCACTCTTGCTAAAGCCTGACGAAAACAAGTACAGAGAAACATACTTAGATTTGCTAAAAATCTGTTTATGACAAATTGGCAGCCAACATACTAAATGGGGAAAAACTAAAAACATTCATACTAAAATCAGGAGCAAGACAAGGATGTACACAATCAACAATTCTTTTCAACCTAGTACTTGAAACATTAGCCAGAGCAGTCAAACAAGAGAAACAAATAAAAGGGACATACAGGAAAGAGAGAATTGAAATTATCATTGTTTGCGGATAACATAATACTCTACAGAGCACACCCAAGGAACTCCACCAAAAAAGTCATAGAATTAAAAACAAATTTCAGCAATGTAGGCAGGATACAAGATCAATACACAAAAATCATTAACATTTGTGCACACCAATAATGAACTTAGTGAGAAAGGAATTCTGAAAATAACAGCATTCATAGCAGCTTTAATAAATATGAAATACCTAAGAATTAATCTGACCATAGAAATGAAGGGCCTCTACAAAGAAAATGACAGCACTCTGAAACCGGAGATCGAAGAGGACATCATAAAATGGAAAGATATCCCCTGCTCCTGGATAGGCAGAATCAATCTTGTCAAAATGGGCACATTCTCAAAACTATTAGACAGATTCAATGCAGCCCCAATCAAAATACCAACAGTGTACTTTACAAATTTAAAGAAAACAATCCTAAAATTCACAGGAAGCCAGAAGAGACCCAGAAGAGCAAAGACAATTTTAGGCAACAAGAACAAACAGGAGGCATAGCAATACTTGACCTCAAGCTATCCTACCAAACAACAGTGATACAAATTAGCATCATACTGAAACAAATGTGGAGCTCAATAGAATAGAATATAAGATATAGAAATTTCCTCAGACACATTCAGCTTTTTGATCTTTGACAAAGGGGCCATCAGTTTACTGCAGAGGGAAAACAACAAGTCAACAAATGGTGCTGGGAAAACGGGATAATCATTTGCAGAAGATTGAAACTGGACTCATATGTCTCACTGTGTGTTAAATTATAATAAAAATGGATCAAAGATCTAAACATTAAAGCAAATATTAAGCCTATTGGAAGATAAGATAGATTAAACACTGGAAGACATAGGTATAAGATTTTCTAGGGCTGGGGATTTAGCTCAGTGGTTCTGGCTCCTGTCTTGCAAGTGCAAGGGCCCAGGTTTCATCCCCGGTAACCACATGCAATAATACTGGGTGTGGAGACTCACGCCCACCAGCAATCAGTACCACATACCACAGTGCCAGACATGGTGGCTCATGCCTGTAATCCCAGCACTTGGGAGGCAGAAGCAGGAAGATTGCTGTGATGTGAATCTGAGGCTGAGCTCAGGTCCAGCTTGAATTACAAAGGAAGACCCAGTCTCCCCCCAAAAAAGATTTTCTAAACAGAACAGCAGTTGCCCAAGAAGTAACAAAAATCAACAAATGAGATTATATCAGACTAAAATGCTTTTGTACAGCCAGACCATTGTTTAGCAAGGTAAAGAGGCAGGCTACATAATAGGAAAAATTGCCAGCTGCTCCTCAGACAGAGGATGAATATCTAGACTATATAGAGGACTCAAAAAAAAAAAAAATTACACAGCCTTAAACAAAAGTCAAGAAATGGGCAAATGAAATGAATGGACACTTCACAAAGGGAGAACTACAACTGGCCAACAAATACGTGAAAAACTGCTCATTCTGGCCATGAGAGAAATACAAATTTAAAAATAATAATAGTCCATCTTACAATAGAATGAATGATAATATTCAGGAAATCAAAAAATATCAAATGCTATCAGGCTGTGTGAAAAGAGAACCCTCTTATGTTGTTGGTGGGAAGGTAACCTAGTATAACCATTATGGAAACCAAGATGGCCACTTCTCAAATAATTAAAACTAGATATTCCATATAACCCAGCTGTGGCTCTTGTAGGTAACTTCCCCAAAGACTTTAAGTCATCATACTACATTAATCCATACATACCAATGTTTACAGCACCACAGTTCATAACAGTTAAATCCTGGAAGCAGATGATTGGATAAAAAATGTGGTATCTACTAAAAATAGATACCACAGTTGTACATTTGACTGTGAAATCTGAGACATTTGTAGGAAAATGGATGCACCTGGAATATATAATGTTTAGTGAAAAAAGTCAGACACACAGGCGTAAGTACCATATGCATCTCTAAAGGTATAAACAAAAGGATCAATAGGAGATAGATAGAAGGAGACAAGGTGATGGATGTCTTGCAAATGGGAAAGGATTCAAGAGACCAAGGGTGTAAGGTGAGAGGGAGCAGATGGGGAAATAAGTTGCATAAATATATACCATATACAAAAAAACTGATGACTTCAAATGTCAATATTACATGCCATAAACATGAGCTAGAGTTAATAATACTGGGAAGAATGAACACTGGGAAGGGTGAGTATGAGGGGTGAAGGAGGACAGAGGGATGGGGAGGGTGATTAGAAAGGAAGTAAGCTGTATTATATACTTGGACCTATTCCCCAAGATAATTGTAAAATGTATGTTCTGCAAACATGTCATAATAAAAAAGTTATGACTGCCTCCCTGTACATGGGCAGGTGGAAAGGCAGGTGCCTTTTACTCCGAGTCATTTGAGCTTGAAAGGGCTCCTGCAGCACATGCATTAATGTTATATTGTTAAATATCTGGAGGATATGTCATATTTGAATTTTCCCAAGAAAATATTAATTCCATTGGGGTACTTTGAGTTTCTTGTTAAATATATCATCTTGTAAAGATTTAGCAGTTATTTACAGATGAATTACTTTTGGACTCTACACACACATAGGAAACACAACTGTATACATCTATGGGGTCTCTCGTTGCATAAGTGGGTGGCACTGACACTGACAGGAAGACTGAGCTAGAGTTGCCCCACCGTGAAAGGTCAGGTTCGGCTCTCACCGCTCCCTTCCTGCACTGCTACCCATCTAAAATCTGGCTACTTGTCACAGTCTTCCTTCTCGTTGTTTCCTATCCTTTGGGACTAAATTGCTCTTCTCAGGGCACTGATGATCTGTTTTTGCCTCTGATAACTTCCAGACTATGAAATCTGTTTTCAGTGAGATTGTTACAGCCATGATCAAAGAAAAGGGTCTCCTTTGACTCACTGACATTATAAAACTGGCATATCATTTTCTGGGGAGTTTTCCTGGAAGTTGCCTACACTTAAACAGCTAAAATCAGATTAATGGAATGATTGCAAAGTCGGTGTGCTGAAAGATGGGGTTGTGCTAAAAAAAAAAAAAAAAAAAAAAAGTGAAGGGCCAGGGATTTAGCTCAGTGGTTCCGGCATTGCCTTGCAAGTGCAAGGGCCAGGGTTCAATCCCCAGTAGTCACATATCACAATGCCAGGCGTGGTGGCTCACACCTGTGATCCCAGCGAGGAGGATTGCTGTGAGTTTGAGGCTGAGTTCAGGACCAGCCTAAGCTACAAAGTGAGACCCTATCTCAAAAAACTAAAATAAATCAATATAAAAAAATAAAAAAGAAGTGAAGAAAACCAGACTAGGGGAACTAGACTACTAGACCAGACTACTAGAACTAGATTTGGAAGGCTCATGTGACTGCATCAGGCTTTCGACTAGTCCCATGCAATGGTTCTTGTTACATTCGTTTGTGCCATTGAGAACTTTGAATACAATTGCATTATATTATTTGCTAAAAATGAAACAGCTCTTAAAGTATAGCCTCAGGACCTAAAATTGAATTTGTTTCTCTGATTCCAAGGTCTACCATTGTATTGTTATGTCTAAATAAATACAAAGAGTAAAAGCATACAGTACTGAAAGATCCTTAGAAATCACCCAAGCTTTCTTTCTTCACATATGCCAAATGGGGATCTCTATGAATTAACCATCTAAATGATAGGAACAGTCAGAATAAACCCCCAAAGTATTACATAACAGAGTCTGAAGCATCACAAAATGTACTTTTAGTTTGTTTTCTGGTAGCAGGGAGCAAACCCAGGACCTTGCACTTGCCAGGCAGGCACAGTGCCACCGAGCTACATCCTTGACCCAAAAAGCTAGTTTCAAAAGAGCAGGAGTTATGTCATATTTTACTTGTGGTTTATTTATTTTTTTAGTTTTGATTCTGCTAATAGAAAAATCCTTTCGCTGATTCTCAAACCAAGTGAGACCCTTGCTTTTTTCTAGCCATCCTAACTTCTCATCCTACTGCTGAACTCCCAGTGCTTTACATACTCATGTAAAGCCTATATCCTCACTTAAAATGCTGTTAGCAGTCTTACTATGATGAATACCTGTGACCTGATGACAGTGGATTTGGTAAGAATTATTACTCCATTAAGTTCTTGGGTTGGCTCGATCCTGATAGTAAATACAGAGTACACGGTGTTTGCTTTTACAGTGAAATTAAAGACACTTCTTGACAAGCAGAATGATTATAGATAATTCAGCCCTTTAAATGACTGTCAAGGACAACTGGAGGTAAACACGGCCATGCTTCAGAATATGCCATTAGAATGCAGCTCTTTTTTTTTAGACTGGGCCTTGCTTTGTAGTTCAGGCTGGCCCTGAGCTTAGCCTCAAACTCACAGCAATCCTCCTGCCTCTGCCTCCCAAGTACTGGGATTATAGGCATGAGCCTCCACACCCAGCACTGTGGTATGTGTGCTGATCACTGCCAGGCATGAGTCTCTACACCTGGCATTGTTGTATGTGGTTACTGGGGATGGAACCTGGGCCCTTGGTGCTTGCAAGACAGGTGCTGGAACCACTGAGCTAAATCCCCATCCCTTAGAGTGCGGCTTTTATTTCCATTGTAGACTTTAGTCTTGCCCTACTGAGACCATAAAATAGATCTTTTATTTTAAAGGATTCCTTAATATGTCAGGGTTCTCTAGTATGTTAACTATTTCACCCCAAGTTTTGACTATGAGACAAAGCAAAGTTACTTTCTATTTCCCCTTTTGCTTCGTCTCAGTGTCATTGGTAGTGATCACATAAAAACAAAGGCTGTTGATGTATAACAGCCCTCAGATGTCAAACTTCTGACTACCAGTACCCTTCTGGAGTCCTTGTTCTTATCCTTCAGGGCAATGCAGTCTGATTAGTAAGCAGTTTGACTAATACATGCATTAAGAAATGCATGCTAGCGTTGCAGGATAAAATGGAAAAATAAATAACAGCTCCTTTGACTGGTATTGGTGTCCTATTACTTTGGATAGAATTCCAAATGGAAATTCAGATGGCTCTGAAACAACAGAACCAGCATTCAGCTCTCTGACCTGAGCTGCAGACAAAATTGGAGGCAGTACAGAAGATGGGACGGTGGCCTGCAGACAGGCAACTCAACCATCTGGTCTCCCTACCGGCCCTGGGGCTATGTCAAGTCTTCTCTAGCTCACTCTGTGGAGTGTCATGCTTTAGGCATCCTTGAAAAAAGATGACTTTCATGACTGTCTGCCTTATTTATTTTCTTAGGAATGCTTTGAAGGAATTGTCTGTAGTTCGATGATAGGGTACTTGTTTGGCATACATGATGCTGTGGGTTTGATCCCTGTCATGGCAAAAACAAAACAACAAAAAGCTCAAATCCAACCCAAACCAAAAAAAAAAAAAAAACAACCTTTGAAACTGTAAGGCTCTCTGCAAATATGATACTGTCCTCCCTTCTTTAAAGGAGTGACAGCAACCCCTCAAAATTCACATACACTGGACCTTCAGAGTGTGATCTTATTTTAAAATATAATCTTTGTAAGTATAATTAGCTGAGAAGTCAGATTAGGATAGGCAATAAATCAAATGACTGATATTCTTAGAAGGAGAGACATTTATGTGAACACACAGGAAGCAGGGTTGCATCATAATCGAAGCAGGCATGGAATGACACCGCTACAGAACAAGGGAAGCGAGGAGTTTCTGGCAACCACCAGAAGCTAGAAGACGGGAAAGAAATTATACCACCGAGTCGGAAGGAACCAGTTCTGCACCCGCTTTGATTTCAGACTCATGGTTTTTAGAAATGTGAAAGCATAAACTGTTGTTTGAACCCACCAAGTTGGTGATAATTTGTTAAAACAGTGCTAGGAAATGAATACATTGTCATTCAGCCACTTGATGTCCCAGTCTTAAAGCACATAGGAAGATGTGTGCATGTATAAGCAGGAGGGTTTTGTCTGTTTTCGCCTGCTCGTGGATCTTTTTATTCAGCTCACTTTGTTTCATTAGAATAGGCAAATATGGCTTCTGGGAGAGAAATAGGGTTTTATGTGGCTTCAGAGGAAACATTTCATGTGGACAAGTATGTCAAACGTCGGTTTTAGTTGCTGACAACCCCAAATCAAATCCAAATGAAATATAAAAGTTGATGTTAGGTTTTCCTACTCCACCTCTCAGGTTTCTGTCTTCACCTCTTCCGGTGCAGATGGCTTCCCCATGGAAGCTTCCTCCAGAGAACTCCAGGGAATAAGTGTGCAGGCAAATTCTATTTATTTTGTCCTCAAAGATACATCTTATAGCAGTGGCTTTTAACTCAGGTTAATTTTGCACTGCCTCAAGAGATATTTGGCAATGTCTGGACACAGTTTTGATTATCACAATTCCAGCCTGCTGTTGGCCGTCTTCTGGGGATGGTGCTAAATGTCTTAGATGCGTAGGACACAGATGTCCAGATCAAGGAGTCAGTGGAGTTCCTATGGAACAGTGCAGTTCTAGGGTATCTCTTCCGAAAGTGCTTGTGGGATTGTTTCTGGAGGACTTAGATTGGCCCAGTTTTGATCATGTGCCCAGCATGAACCAATCAAAGTGGCCAGAATAACAACCTCCAGCTGCTGAGATATGAGACCAAATGGTCAAGCCTATCTAAACCACAGCAGAGGGAAGTTCTTAAGGGAAGTGTGTATTCACTGTAAATTTGGTTTCAGAAGTCAAGTAGCTCTGACTCTTCTGACTATGAAATGTTACTTAAAAGAAACATGAGAGCCTTGATCCTAGCACACTGCCCAAGCAACACCAGAGCTCTGCTCTTCCTTCAGCAAGTGCCTACAAAATGGCCTCTGCTGGGCTCATGCCAGGTGCAGGGGCCAGGGTGGTAAACTTCACATGAGGGTTGTTACACTCTGTTAACATTTGCGAACTAATAGAGGAGGATTCACATACTCGGACATCTACTTAAAATGAAGATAAAATGGATAAAAAAAGAATAAGATGTATGAGGTACAAGTACCAGTGCCCCATGGTGAATATAATCATTATGTATTCCAAATATGGACTAATACAATTTTTTAGAAAACAGAGCTAAGTACTAAGAAGAGAGGAAGAAAGACAGAGAGACAGAGACAGAGACAGAGAGAAACACAATATGAATGACCTCTCAGGAAAATAAGACACTAACTATATAAAAGAGCAAATCTGAAAACTGAGGTTGTGCTTAAATGTCAACGAGTATTGCTGGTAGACACCAAAACTGGCTTTCACCTTTAAAAAGTCCTCTTTAAATGGTCAGAGATTTTGAAAGTTAGAGTCCTGGTTTATTTTCTTTGGTCTGATTTTGAGTAGACCATGAAAGGACACAGAGAAGATCTCTTTCTGACCTTCCTAACTGACATGAGCATTGGAGGGCTAAAGTCAAGAGCATCACACAGTTAAGTCCAGACTTTCTCAGCAATGCATCTAATGAGAGATGAAAAAAACAAAAGCTAGGATGAGGATATCTGAGGCTGGAGGATATCTGATCAAGGCTCTGAGACCTTGACCTAGACCTGTTCTTGTAGTTCTTAGATGAGACTTCTTTGGGCCACTTGAATAGTCTGTCTTCTGTCAAGCCTCTGTGACATTAGGACAACCCAGGCATTTTGCTTTATTAATTAGTTGAGTATTCCAGATGAGCGAGGAAAAGGATGAGGCAGATCTGTCCTGTGGTTTGGCTCCCACTGAGTCACTTTGGCATCAGGGCTGGAGAGTAAAGGGTCATACCAGCCTGGTGACATTTCCAGTGTCAGACTTCCCTTCCTTTCATTCTGTGGGCCTCTGCATTTGGTTGGGCTGACTGCTCAGGCCATTACAGTTTTGTCAGTCATTGTACTGTCCTCTCCTCTCACTGTGTAGATTTATCAATGGTTTTTGACTATACTCTTTCAATTGCTCCATAACCTTTCCAGTAGGATAGGGTCATCTCAGATAGTGAACTACCACATCATTGTCCCATTTTGTGTTTAAAAATCTCTTTGATATTTGACAATATCATTCACTGTTCATGGTTTCTTCAGGCATCTTCTAAGAAGGATACTTCCATATGCATCACGGTAGGAAGTTTAAAACAACACAATAACATATTATTTACCATTTAATTTTCATTACTATGCTAGGAGGTAGGAAGGTGGACATGACTGTTCTCATTCGTTAGAAAAGCTGAGACTTTGCAGCTTCCAGGCAGCAGCCACAGTGGCTTCAGATTGGATTCCCCGAGCATTCCTCTATTCTTCTCTCCTGAAAGAGTGCAGATTTCCATTGTGGCTCAGCTGATCAGCAGATGACAAGAACCGCACCTGAATACTCTCCCTACCTTCATGCCAGGAGGTTTAGGAACTGTCATTATTTAACGACAGCCAAATCATCTTTGTTCCTCCTTGCCTTTTCACTGGTTCCATGCATGTATTTATAATGCCATTCAGTGTACGTGGGGGAGGTGAATGGATTCACACAGTCCTGGAGACTAGCTAATTGTAGCTGCTGAGTACAAGCTCTTACTCCTGCTGAAGCACCGTGGGAGTCTGGGGCTGGAAGATGTTATGTCTGGGAAAGAGAGAGCAGAAAGAAGCAAGATAGGAAGTGGGATTTGGGAGGGAGGAAGGGTTGTGCTCGTGCTGTTGCTGTTTGTGTGGCAAGCTGCTGCTGGGAACCTAGGAGAAAATGTATAATCCCTCTTCCTCCCCCTCCTTTTCCCTCTCTGTCTCTCTTCCTGTGTGTGTGTTTGGGGGTGTGTGGTGGAGTTGAAACCCACGGTCTTATGCATGCTAAGCAGGTGTGTTACATTTATCACTAATTCTCATTTGGACCTTTTTGTTTTTAATTTTTTTTTCATCCCCCAGGCTACTATTAAATTGCAAACTACTTCATCTGTTATGTATCTCTTTCATTTATTTTTTTCAACTTCCCTAAATAACAGATGATAAAACAGAGCTTCTTTCTCTTTGTCCCTCACAAAGCCATAAAACCACAAAGAATCACATTACTATTACCCAACTAAAAGGTCAACGAGTATTGTTGATCAATCCACAAAAACTCACAGCACCTGCCTAATATAAATCTGTCCCACCATCCCACAACTCCAGGATGATGCTCTGCTGGATATCAAGACATCCAAGGCAAGATGGCATCATGGGGCAGGACATCATCACAGGAAAAGACGGAGCAAGCGTGCTCACTTAGATCTCCCTTCTTCCTGTCACAAGGCTACAAAACAACCATCGTTACGACTTCATCCAATCGTAACCACCTCCCCAAGGCCTCGCCTCCAAATATTCTAAGCCTGTGACTCTGCAGATGGAGTTTCAGCTTGAGTTTGGAGGGTCAAACACAGCAGGGAGTTCTGAAGGCCGCTGGCTGCCCAAGCTCACCACATGAACACTGGGCACAGCAAGACTCCTTCAGGCCCTTTCTGTGGATGGCGGTGACTCCTCTGTACTTTCTGGAGAGTTCTCTGGTTCCCAGAGTGCAGACTCGTTGTGTTGAGGAGGTGAGGGAGATTGGGACCGGCAAACCAGCCTTTGGCACTAAAAGAAACAGTGCTTCAAAATGGCAGCCCTGGGTGAACAATCGCAAAGGATTCTGGTTTCTTCATAAAAGAAGCAAGAGGATTTGTACAGAGTTTATACATATCATTGAAATAAAAATAGAGGAGAAATCCTCTATTAAGACCTAATAGAGTTAGTGAGTGATTAAAGAGGTTATTAATGTGTACCATTAAAAGTACACATATATACTTTAGACATTATATTTTTACTTAGGATCTGTAAGTGTGTATTTATTTTGGGGGTTTTTTTCTTAGTTTTTTTTTTCTTTTTCTTTTTGAGACATGGTCTTGCTGTGTAGCCCAAGCTGCTTGATCTCAAGGCACTCCTGCCTCAGCCCCCTATGTGTTCAGATTAGAGACTTGTGCCACCATGTCTGGCTTGACTCATTTTTCTATATGGAGCCAAGTTATTTGCTTGGGCATGAATTGGCTAGTTATGACTCTGTAACATTTTCATGTATAAACTATCCCTATAATGTTTTCACCATGATTTCCAGTTTCAGTTTCATCTTTAAAATGCAGTAAACACTTCATAGTGTAAGGACTCTTCGTGGCTCTTGTGAGTGCAGAACTCTCCTAGAGCGCCTTTATACTTGCTTTCCTCACAAGACAACATTTACAGGATTTATCTCTCTGATCCCACTTACATTTTTATTAACACAGTGGATACTTTTTCACACTCTCATTTTGTCAGGAAGATTTATTTAAGCAAATTGTATAACTGGGGTAAAGAGAGCTAGCTCTGTTGAGGAACAAATCTGGCTGAATCTTGTGTGAGTGTACAATGCCGTGAAGTACTGCCTCCTGAGGGGAAGGACCAGTAGCTCACGCTGGTGAGCTGGTCCCATCCGGCTGTGCTGTGGGGGGAGTGTGTGGGCTGAGTTTGTGCCCAGCTCACTGCAGTGCACTGAGAGAGGTTCTACTGCACCCCTGCTCATGACGTAGTTTGATTAGCTGGACTGTTCGCTAATGTATATAACCAAACCCAATTTAATTTGGAGAGTAAGTCAAAATTAACAATGATGAGCAACATTTAACAAATATTTTCTATGTTTAGAGGCTGAGATAAATGCTTTATACATATTTAAAGCATAAATGCTTTATACATATTTGATGATATTTATTTAATTTATCTATTTATACTAGAGACTGAATCGCAGCATTACACAGAGCTACATCCTTAGTCCCTATTTTGAAGCAGGATCATTCTGGCTAAAGTTGCCCAGGCTGTTCTCTCAGTTGTAATCCTCCTGCCTCATTCTCCTAGAGTGTTGGGATTATAGATGTGTACTGCTATACCTGGCTTTGTTCTTGTTTCATAAATGAATGCATCTGCATCGAGATGTAGAGAAGCTCTACTCTCAGCCAAAGTCACCCAACCGGTGTGCGCTTATGCCCTTAGTGAAATCCATAGTGCCCAAAATTTGTACTCAATCTTTGCACAAAACTGCCCTATATTGCAGTAATAAATGCGAGGGGAGATGGCATGCAAAGGCTGTCAAACAATCACTGAGAGCTGGATTCTTCCAGAACAAACAAAATCTTTATAGTTATGCCCTTTAATGCTCCACATTGAGTCCATTAAACATAGGTTCCAGAACCTAGGCCAGACGTCAGTTAGATGTCTTTTCCCCATATACAATACAGTTAGGTCCGGAAAGTAACCCAGGTTACTGTATCTATTCCATATTGAGCTAGCACTTGCATTTGGGAAGTGTGAACACACAAACAATGTGGCTGTTAGGAGAAAGAACACATGGCCTACTACACATAAGAATGAGATCTGTGGCCCACTTGGAGGGATAGGATTGTTCACTTGATGATACACTGTGGAGGTCAATGCAGCATCTCCAGTGAATGGTACAGACTAGAAGAGCTCCAGGGTCGGGTAGGTAGAGGCCAAGATCATGGCTTCCTGAAGATTTGGGCTTGTGTAGGGTTTTGAAAGGGCACAAATGATCAAGGCAGGGTTCTCTCAGTAGAAGAGTGAAAATAATCCGTGGAGTAAGACTGAGGATCTTCTTTGTTTGCAGAAAGGGACTTAGCAAGTGGAGAGAGGGCAATGTGATATGGAGGCAGCTCAGGGGAGAACTGGAAAGTCCATCTGAGGAATAGCAGAACATCCTTCATGAATGATTTGCATCAGAACTGCTGTTTTATGTTTTTATTTTATTTTTAATTTTTAAATTTTTTTAATTTTTTAATCTTTATTGGTACATTACATATACACATCATGATTGCACTCCATAATGGGGATTTGTACCAGTATAAGACACAACTTAATTCTCATTTTTTCCCATAGCCCTACCCACCCTACCACCCCCCTATATACATAAAATTTGTTTCCTTACTTTTTTGTTACAATCTCATCATTTTTCCCCCTTCTTCCTATTTTACATTGAGCATTTTCTATTTCACAATATATAACATACAATTATAGGACTCATTTACATCTTTATTTTCTCATACCAGAGAAAAGATGCAATATGTACCTATCTGTGCCCTACTTATTCCACTTATGAGGATATCCTCAAGGCATGTCCATTTAAGTATAAATGATTCAAACTTAGCATTTTTTATGGCAGAGTAATACTCCATTCTGTAGAAGAACCACAGCTTTTTTATCCAGTCTCCAGTTGATGGACACTTGGGTTGTTTCCAAGATGTAGCAATCACAAATTGGGCTGCTATAAACATGGGTGCACATATGTCACTGTGATATGAGTCTTTTAATTTGTGATATGAGTCTTTTAATTCTTGTGTGTATATACCTAGCAGGGCAATAGCCGAGTCAAATGTGACCTCCAAACCTAGCTTTTTGAGGAATCTCCTAACTGATCTCCACAGGGGTTGTACGAGTCTACAGTCCCACCAACAGTGGAGAAAGTTTCCTTCTCCGCAGCCTCACCAACATTTGCCGTTGGCTGATTCTGAAATGGCAGCCATTCTATGTGGAGTGAGATGAAATCTCAATGTTGTTTTCATCTGCATCTCTCGAATGACTAATGATGTTGAGCATTTCTTCATATGCTTCTTAGCTGCTCTGTTTTATGTTTTTATGAATGAGTTTATTTGCCTTATAAGAAGAGAAGGATCTCCAATCTATTCATTTATTCCATGGTGACATAGTTAGGACACATAGGAGCTGCTGTGGACGCCTCTTTACCCTCCTTCCTTTCTCTGCCTCTAGCACTTTCATCTGTCATGGGATATGCTTACCCCAGCCCAGTGTGTACAGGATGCCAGCACCTGGGCTGACGCCGGGAGCAGCTTCCAGACGCGAACATCCCAACCTCCTCATCCTTACTAAAAGCTGCCTTCAGGCATGAGCTCCACAAGGAGCTCAGTCCAACTCAGGGACTGCCTTAGTAACACAGCCCCCATGGATTCTACCTCCCTCCTCCCCCCAGTTTTTCTGGAATCAATTCCCAGCAAACCTATTTGCTTCTTAGAGATACTGGGTGAAGAATAATGTTTTAAAAGCTTTATTTAAACCAAAGATAGAATTAAAGCCTTTAAAAAAATATTTCCCTAGACCGTCTAACAAACAAAACAGAGAACTCACTTCCTGAAAGGCAGGATGAGTATCTCAAAGGTTTGAATGACACTTTAATCATTTATGTCTAAATGTGACCTTTAAATTGCTTGTGTTAGGTGTAGAGTAATACACAGACTGACTGTGCTTAGCATATTACTAGGGAAGAGAAGAGACTAACAGTGAGTGCTTTTTTCCCATAGATCCGGCTCTGAACACACAATAATCTCATTTAAATCCCATAGTCTTGGGGAGTTGGTATTACTGCCTTAGTTTTCAGCTGAAGATATTATGATGTGATAAAGGTGCAGAGGTAGGGATTATATTTTATTGCTGTTTTATCCAGTTCTTAGCACACAGAGTATGGCACATAGTTCAGCTTTAGCAATATCGTTCAATAAGTGAACCCATGACATTAGGCAGACCTTGTCCAAGGTCACAAGGCAGGTTATGTGTAGAGCCAGGATTACGCCATCTTGTGCTGCTCAAAGAAAGATCACCTGTTGACTTGTGCAAATCACACTTTGGTCAGTGCAGTAAGCCCAAACAAATTTCTTCACAGTGTCTCTACAAGAAGTAAAAGCTGGAGTTTATGCTCTTTTGCTTCAGTGCGTTATATAATAGCTGCATATTTGTTGTCATTTTAAAGAAAAGGAACTTGCTGTGACTTTTTAAAAAACCTAAGTAAATGTTACATGTTGGTGAAAGACATAAGCTCTCAGGAGGAAAATCTAGAGTGTTAAAAAAAAAGGAAAAAATTGCTCATTGTGAAGATTTTTCATACGAAGCAACCCTGATGGTTTTACTACCTTTTTGGCTCCTGCGGGAGAAGCTACCATCTGGTCTATTCAAGTTGTTGCAATTAACCAGCACTAAGAGAACCAGCTCTTAGTGAAGGGATATGAGGAGCTCATGATGGAGGACAGGGCTACTGATGCCCCCATAACTGAACAGACAGATAGATACCCCTGGTACAGCCACGTTGCTGTGAACTCACAGACTCCCACCCTGCTAATATCTTAGCGCCTGGTACTGAGATAATCATGGTTCTATGAGAGAGGAGAGGGAGAATTCTTTATTATGTTCTTTTAAAAATACATTTGTTTTATAAATAGGAAAGTTATTTTTTAAAAAGAAAACACACAAGGAACATAGATATTAGAGTAAGACATTTGAGAAGGTTGTAGAGTCCACCTTGCTCCAGATTTTCAAGGTAGATGACCCATTCTGCCCTGCAGCGTGAGGCTGCGAAGGAGCAGAGTGACCTGTTCCTCTCAGTTTCTATGAATCACCCTCTTCTTTTTCAAATCTTTTCTGTCTTTGACTCATATTTAAATCAGAGCCATAGGAGCCTATGAGAAGTATTGAAAGTTAAGATGCTAACGTTAGGCTCCTTTGAGTTTCAAGTCAAAATGGGCTTTCATATAGATCTCATTCAACTGTGGTTGATAGAAAATAGAAATATTCAGTTTTGCCAGAGTGGAATGTGATTTAGGAAAAGAATTAGAAGCCACAGCAGCATGACACAAAATAAATTCTTTTCACTGAGCTTATCCAAACTGAAAGACACTCCCAAGCATGCAGCTGTATAATACAAATTTCTTTCAGAGTTATTTTAGTTCATTTCAATAAAAATAATTACCAAATATAATAAAACATTCTTGGAAGGACAGGAAGGATACGTGGCATTGACAAGTGTTATTAAAAGAACTAATGAGCTTTGCTACTAATAATTTTTTCATTCTTTTTTATTTCAAAGAAAGATACTCAGTTATTAATTCTTAAACACATGTATCTTCTCCAGTTTTGTTTTGCCTCTTTAGTGCCAGGGTATTTTTTTTTTTTTTGCTAGTTCTAGAATATACTGAATAGACTGATTCTATTTTTTATTTGCATATCTTATCAATCTAGTAGCTATGAATCCAAGTTCCTTGAATAACAATGAAGACCAAATGTCCTGATGAGAGGTCATTGTATGTAACAAGAAATTCTGAGAGAGGGATGGGGGAGGGGAGAATGCATCTACAGCAGGGCATATAAACTGCCTGCTGGCCACACTGAAGTTGTCCTTGTGCACAGTCACACTGAGCCCAAATTTTTCAGCAAAGTCCCTGGATCCTCCCAGTTGGGGACCAGGGGACACCATTTTAATATATTAACTACTGGAAAAATCAAATTCCTTTGGGTTCCTTTTAACCCCTGTGACACAAATGCCTTCTCTCTTCAAGCCAGACCAAATGTATTACTTTCCTCTTCAGGAAAGTATTTTAGTATAAGGGAGGAAATGAAAGGAATCAATTTCCAGGTTCAGATGGACTCTTGAATCTTCCTATAGTTAGAAAGATCAAAAGCGAAGGTTTTAAAAGACTAAGTGCATAAAAGTTTTTCTATTAGCACAGTAGATTGGAAAGAATGAATGTGGGGCATTCGAGTTTATCCTGTTGGAGAAGGAGTTATAAGGTGGGCCCTAAGCAGAGGTGTTCAGGTCATGCAGGTGATGGATTAATGCCAGGTATAAAAGAATCTGTGAATCTGATCTAACTCCTGAGCTCTCCCTCTTTTGGGGGAGATGCTGTGATTGAGCCCAAGTGCTCTACCACTGAGCCACCTCCTGGCCTTCTACTCACTCCTTCTGCCCTTCTGCCATGCCATATATGACACAGCAAGAAGGCCTTTGCCCAATTCCAACACCTTGATAATGGACTTCACATCCTCTATAACTGGGCAGTGGTTAATTTCTATTTTTTAATAAATTATACAATTTCTAATATTTTGTTGTTATAGTGACCCAAAAGAGAAAGCAAGGCCCCTCTTGTGAGGATGCCCAGAGAATGTGTGCCAAAGTGAGATGGGGTGTCAGGTACCTGCTTGGAGGGATCCCAGCTGGCTACTCTGGCTTCTGGAAGGTGGTTATCATGACTGCCATAGAGGATGAAATCACATGTAGAGACAATCGAAACAATGATATGTCCTAAAGACGCAGAGCTGTAAAACAAATAAGGACACTCAATTTCACTCCATAAAGGCAATATTCATTCCAAAAATTTATATGAGAACTTGCAATTCATGGTTAATTACCACACATACTAGCATTGATGTGGGTTGGTAATTTGTGTAAGTTTTATTGAGTTTCTCATTACAAATGTAGTAATAATAATAAATGATTGTTTGCCAAGCTCTTGCTGAGTATCAGGTACCATGCTAATGACTTTATATAATTTTTAAACTTACTTTCATACTCTGTATCCTCAATCTTCAGTTGCTCTTCAAACATACTCATTATCTTAATAAAAGTAAATTACATTTTGTGAAATACTGGTTGAGGCTTTGGAAGTCTTAAGTATAGACAGAGTGTGTATGCTTAGATATTCTTCCTTTGCTGTCAAATTATAACTGTTGTACGTACAAAGAAATTCTCCTTGGCTTCTAGGAGAAAATAATGACAGAACATGTTTAACAAACGCTAATTCCTGAGCATTTTGCTCTCTCCTCTGATCTGTACTCCTAGCTTCCTTTCTTTTACTCCTCTTCCTCCCTTCCCTCCTCCCTTCCTTTCCTTTCGCCCCTGTCCCTGTCCCTCCCCCTCGTTCCTGTTCCCTGTTTATCTACACTCTTCACTCCTCCTCTCCCTGGGCCTCTTTTCTCTCCCTGCTACCTTGGGCATTGCTAGTTAATACATTACACTCAGGCTCAGTATGGAGGCATTGGAAGGAGGATCAGCTATAAATGCAAGCAGAAAGCTTTCATGATTCCATGCAGTATTCTGGAAAAAGACAAAAGCTACCCAATTTTAATTTTTATGATATTTTAGAAGTGTACTTACTCTCCTGTGGACATGCAGCAGCGGTATGCTGAAGTCTGAGACTGAATTCAGCCAAGGCTCACTGATTGCATTAGCAAAGGGACTGTACGAAGGTCTCCCTGACACGCCATTTCCTTCACGGGTCAGGGGTTGATTCCAGTGTGACTGACGACTGGAATATCAGGTGACATTACCTAGAAGGCCTGAATTCCAGGGGATTGAATCTCAAAATACAATTCTTTTTGCTCACTGACCTTTAATGTAAAAAAAAAGTAAGACTCTGCAATATATGATACAAAAGCTGGAAATTCACATGTATTCACTTCCTAATAATAGCATGTTTAAAGCTTGAGGGAGCATCTAAGAAAATTTAAAATGTGGGTAGAATCTACATTCAAAAGACAAAACACACTGAGAATGATGTGCTATATATTTAGGGGACTGTTTATGCTGACTTGATAATTGATTTCCTTTGGTGAAGCATCATAATGGGCAAGCCCTGTCTACAGGAGTAGCCAACGGAGCAGTTCCCACTCTGCAGCTTTTTTTCCATCCCTAAGAGCTGGAAGGACAGTGGGCCAGAGTGCAGATGCTCCAGGTGAGAAAGCTTTCGAGTCTGTCCTGGCTTCCAGATCTTCTACATGGTCATGAGCTTTAAAGAATATGGATTAAATTTTCTTGCACAACATTTGATCTTGCATATTTTTCTCTATGATGTGTTGCTTCTTATATTAATAGAAATAAGCCCTTCCTTCTTTTTCCTCTTTCATGTGTCTTGAATCTCTCACCATGTCCCAAATTCTGTCATCTCTCACATAGACAACGTCCTCTGGACCAGTCTCTGTGTTTCTAAGCTTAGCCTTCTGCCCCAGTCTTCATGTGAAAGCCATATTGCTTCATGTCACTTCAGCCCCATCAGTTGAAGACTTCTCATTTCAAACAAATAAAATCTCACATCTACATCTGTGATCTAAGGGGTGAGTGGAATGTCCTTCCTGGCTTGGCTGCTGGCAGGACCATTAGAAGATGCCTTCAGAAGTCTATTCCTTCAAGGATGATGTCAGCTGCTGACAGCCACCTCCTCTGAGGCCCTCTCCAGGTCTGCATCCAGTGACTGATCATCACAGCCTTTGGTCATCGTGACCTAACTCTGAACCACTGTTCTGGGCCATGCTGTCCCCAGAGCTCCACATGAGGCTGGTGGAAGCTGTCACTTGAGTCGGCCTGTATCAGTGCTCATCTCATTCATCATCTTTCTTACACCCTGTCCTTCACAAGTGTTAAGCCATAGGGGACTCTTTAACATCCTGCCGACTCCAATTGAGACTTGAACTGTGACACTGGGATTACAGTGTCCTGTTTTACATGGCCCTCGCCTACCTCTCCACCTCCACCTGTGCTGCCGGTTCCTCAGCACACTGCTTTCCAGTCTACGTTCAGTTTGCAGCTTGTGTTAGGTCGTTCCTTGCTATGAAAGCGTGTTTCCTTGCTATGAAAGTTCTTACAATCATCTGATCCTCACTTATCACCTAGTTATTGGCTTGAAAATGACCTCCTCAGAGCTTTCCCTGGCCCCACCCAAATATCATCATATCCTAACAACTGCTCTGACTAATGTGCAGGTAGCATGGAGCATGTGGGTACACTGGACAGAAGATGAGTCACATCGTAGGAAGGAAGGAAGAGGGTAGCATGAGATTTGGCTATGCTGCTCAGGATGACATGCAATTTCAAACTGATGAGTTATTTATTTCTAGAATTTTCCATTTCTTTCCTGTAGATAGTGGTTGGCTGAGGGCAACTAAAACTGCTATAAATGAAAACTATGGCATAATGGGAACTATTGTGTTGACTGAATGAACGAATGAGTTGGAGAATGTTAGAAAGAAGCCAGGGCTCCTTTAGCCCTATAGCCATTCCTCCTTAAGATTACTGTCAGAGAGTAAGACTCCATCAAAGACTGGAAAGGCTCCCGTGCAAGACCATCAGTGGAAACAGCCCTGTCACAGCTGGATGTCTGATTCAGGCAAGCACCTTCTGAGAAACATCCTGGCTCCAGGCCAGCTCTGCTTCCTTTCGGCTTCCTGTCCCAGTTACTCCTTCCTCCTACAGTCAGCTTCATTGCTAGTGTTTTATGTTCTCACCTTGCCTATCTGACCTCCATGAAGGCCAGTCCCAGTGAAGGAAGCGATGCCCTACATTTTTGTAGCCCTTTGTCAAGATTAGCTTCTCCTCTCTGGGCATAGGTAGCCTGTAAAAGTTGGATCACTGTTGTCTGCCATTGATACTTGGATATGAGTACTTAGCATTTACATAGTACCAGACACAGGCTGAGAACTTTAAAAGAGATCCCTGCATTCCATTCTCTATTAATTCTGTCAATTGATTCTCTATCAACTCTGTCTTAATTCTCTGCTAAATTAATAATTGGATAACTGACTCCACTGAGGACAAATGATACTGTTTTATTTCCCAGTAAACAGAACATGTTTTAAATTTGAGTTTGGTCCTTTCTTGTTTTAAATTAATAAGAAATTCTGGAAAAAAGAAATTAGAATGATTTAGGCCTTAGAGACACCAGCCTCATTATGTCATTGGCTGCTTAGTAATTTTTCTTTTGAGGCCAGCTCTACCATGAGGGTTGTAGGGAGTTGGATAGGGGGTGAAGGATCAGGGAAGAGCAGGAAAGTGACTTAGCTTTGGTATGTTCATGGGAAAACAGCATGTGCTTAGAAAATACTGAGACGCAGAGATTTTACCAATATATTTAACATATGCCAAGCTTAAGAGAAATGTGTATGGTTTTATTTTTCACATGGTTCCAGTAATATAGGTTTATATGCTGGTTTTACTCAGGTAGTTGACACTTCATTCTCTAAAATTAAAACATGATCAGGAGTCTCTATCGCACTTCACTTACTTCTTAATACATGTATGTTTCTTATTCTAAAATATGAATGTTTTCCTGCCTATTAGAGTTGCCTTGTAGGAAATCAATAAAAAAGAATTAGGGGAAACAGCTAATAACCCTAATAGTAGTTACAACAGAGATTCATGATGAGCATATGACATTGGGAGGCTAACAGCTAATGCAAGAAATTCTTACTCTTCAACTACTCTATAAATAAATGAGATAACCTTAGATCATAAAAATATCCTTTAAAATGTTTTACTTTTGCTTCATCCCTTCCCTAAGACGTGATAGCTCTTTATACTCGAGGATTATCTGTCCACAGTAGTGGTGCATGCTTTTTATTTCAGATTCTGGGGAGCTGAGGAAGAGGATAACAAGTTTGAGCCTAGTCTGGGACAACCCAGCAACTTACTGAGAACTTGCTTCAAAATAAAATACAAAAGGATTTGGGAATGTAGCTCTGTGCAAAGGCCATAACTCTGTTCCCAGTGCCACCACCAACAAAATAGTAAAGCTGAAATGTAGTCATTTTAGTTATTCATTCAGGATATGGAAAGGTCACAGTCCCTGGTCTGTTAGGAAACAAGTTGCAGGGCAGGTGAGTAGCAGGCTGGTGAGCATTTTTGCAGCTGCTCCCCATGGCTGTTATTTGTCATTTTCATGCATTTTTGCAGCTGCTCCCCAGGGCTGTTATTTTACCTCAGCTCCACCTCCTGTCAGACCACTAGTGTCAGAGGAGCACCAACCCTACTGTGAACTGTGCACTCCAGAGAACTAGCTGCACACTCCTTAGGCGAGGTCAGATGATCTGAAGTGGAGCTGAGGCACTGATGCTAGTGCTAAGGAGCAGCTGGCGACACAGGTTGATGCTAGCATAGAGATCTGACTGCACAGACTGTAATAAATCAGATGCTTGCTGATCTCCATGAAACTATCACTGAGTACTAAGTAACAAGATGCTTCTGATAGCAGGATTACAGTGACAAGTGAGTTGATGGAGTCCAATTGTATGGCTGCAACTTGTGGCAGGTTTTACATCAGAATCTGACATTTATCTTAGTTTGCATGTCACCTGGCCCTGATTTTACTTACCATTTCCATCAATACTTCTTTCTCGTGCTGTGCACCTGTCTCAGTCGCAGTTTTGATGTCTACAACTGAACCCTCACCAAGTGAGTAAAAACAAGTGTCACTACAGAGTTCTGAAAAGGGGAAAGACCCAATGATAAGACAGCAGAAGACTATAAAATGCCAACAAAAATAACACTGTGCTTAAAAGAAAATACCAAAAGTCCCACTTACATTATAGGCTTGTGACAGGTGGTTCATAGTTTCCATGATTGCTCTGTACAATGTGGCAACCTGCTATCCAGTGAATCCGTGACCTTCAACACAACTCCAACTCATGGAAACCAAGGAGCCTGCACTCTTTGTAGCTCATTTAAATCCAAATACAAAAGCAAAAATTACATGTCTTTAGTAGGCTGAGAATACTATCATTTGATCATTACAGATAGAATTCTTAATGTAGAGCTCAATTTCTGTGACTATTTTAAACATACTAGATTTAAAGTTATCACACATTTTTATGCTTATTTTATAATTATATTTGTTAAGTAACATAACAATGTTTTCTTAAGTCAATATGTGGATGTAATATAAAGTCCAGTTCCTGGCTGGTCAACAAATTGTTGCTACAAAATATGCACCAGGTTTATTTGTGGAGAATAGATGATCCTTAAAGAATATCAAAACAATCCTTCTCGCAAAAAATTCTTTACTGTGCAAAGTTTTTCAGATTTATTCCTTGTGGTTTTCTTTCCCTTCCAGTAATAGGAATTAAAGGCAAATACGTGGCTGTCCACCTAAAAGTGCCATTTCTAAGTTTCCATTAGAGCCTCGAGGGTGAGATTCTAATTAGTAGAAGTAACCCTAAATGATGAATGCAGCTCTGGGGTTGTTTTTTTTTAAAAGGAAAGAAACATGATCTCCCTTTCACCTCTGCCCTGCTCACAAGATAGAATTCAGGTGGGGTGGTCAGGCCTGGAGTGGCTGTATTAGGTCATAAGGTAGAAGTTCTGCACTGACAAGAGCATAACCATAAAACAGAAACTACTGAGCTCCCTGGCACCATGGAGCTTATTCATCAGACTCTGTTCCCTATATGAGTCAAGTATGTGAACAAAATTAACTTGTAAATTGTGTAAGCTGGAGTTTCTTTGGCCTTTTCCATAGCTGGACCGGAACCTATATTTTGTGTGATATACTGCACATCATTTTTCACCTCTTGTTATTTTTCACTAGAGGCTGAAGCATTATATCATATAGACTTTCCTGTTAAAACTCACAGTCTCCGAATGGAGAGTTATATTTCAAGTAACTTTTTAACATAAGTTAATTCCTTGAGTGACTTTCATTCTCTCTTTTTGGGATTCCAGAATAAAGGGTTTCATGGTGAAAGCTGCTGTAAACCAGTCTTTTCTAATAAAGAAACATGACTTGGGACAGAGAACTTGGCTACTTCTGCATAGGGCTTGGGCTAGAAATGCTCTTTACCATACCTGCTGAGTTCTCCACATGACCCAAAATATATTGAAAGGTGAAAGCTAATAAAAGGCAAGGTTCCTAAGAAATAGGGTCTAGCTAACAGTTTGTGGAGATGCGAGCAAAAATATCTACAGCTCAGGCTACTGTGCTTGAGAGAGAAACAATTATTTTTTAATTGGCAAGTGGCTTTCAAGTGGGTGTAACTGTCAATAGATATGATTTTATATGTTTTTTCTTGAGTGAGAAAAAGTGTTTCCCATTAAAGTGGGTCATGGTAACTTAATGTGTCCATGAGGGCAGATGGCTCTTGGTTTCCCAACCTCTCCTTTCCTCAAGATGACACATTCTTTTTTCCTTCAGCTCATTTAGTGTCTTTTTCTTCTACCTTGTACTATACTCCATCTTGGATTTCTACATCCTATTTGGTCAACATGGTGAAAGATTCTTATTTTTGAGCTCCCAAATCATAAAGCAATGAATCTCAAAAGAAACATCTCAGTGCCAGGGATTTAGCTCAGTTGTTCTGGTGTCTGCCTGGCAAGCACAAGGTCCAGAGTTCAATCCCCGGTAACCACGTACCTCAATGCCAGGTGTGGAACAACACAAAATAATTTTGGAGGTATAAGAAACTGTTCGGTATTGGTGGTCACAGGTACTAGCAATATATTCATAAAGACCAAAGGCATGCATAATGAAAAGAGTGAAATTTACTGTATGTCAGTTAAATTAACAATTAAAATTTAAATATGGTTTTTTTTATTGTTCTTTTTCCTGTGCACATCCTCTTCAAGGTGGAAAGATCCAAGTGTGAGAATTTGGTTGGCTGATTTGTCTAACCTTTCCCTTCTCTTCCTGTAGCCTCCATTCAGAGGGAGATGTACTTTCAGTCTGTTTCCCTATCCCTCCCTTGTTGAACTCAGCCCCTTTCCTTAGCAGGAGGATATTGTAGTCCTAAGGCACTGCTCATGTTCTGAAAACCCGGGCACCCCATGCTCTAGATGCTGAGAGACTTCTTTTAGCCAGGCTGGCTGGATTCAAGGGCAGGAGGAGCAGGCGGCAGCTTGTGCTTTGGGCTGTACGATGAGAGGAAGAGAACAGTGTCCTACTTCCACCAGCATCAGCCACAGCCCATTTACTCCTGAGTCACCCAAAGGCAAAGCGCACCTCACTGGGAAAAGAGAACGTCTTCCTAGTGGCAAACAACATATCTGAAATAAGAAAATACCACCTCTCATTAACATTTCTTTGAAACTTCTCAGAAAATAATCATCTCAGACATTATGGAGCTAAATATTTCTTACTTGTTCTTTTATTCATTGGGCCCCAGCTTTATGTTTTATTTTGGTTTTGGTTTTTTGAGATAAGTTTTCTGGTCTGAATTTAAACTTACTATGTAGCTCAGATAGCCTGAAGCTCGCAGTGATCCTCCTGCCTCAGCCTTCCTAATGCTGGGACTATAGACATGCACTGTCATGCCCAACCTAATGTTCTGTGTTTCATGTTCCCCCAAATTCTTTTCTCAAGAATTAGAAGCTTTATTTCACCCAATAAAATATTATTATAATTATTATTATTATTTGAGACAGGGCCTCGCTTTGGAGTTCAGGCTGACCCTGAGCTCACTGTGTAGCCCAGGTGAGCCTCAAACTCACAGCAATCCTCCTGCCTCTGCCTCCTATGTGCTGAGATTATAGGCGTGAGCCACCATGCCTGGCATTGTGGTGTATGGTTCTGATTGCTGGTGGGCATGAGTCACCATGCCTGACGTTGCTGTATGTGATTACTGGGGATCAAACCAGGGACCTTGGGCTTGCAAGGCAGGTGCCAGAACCACTGAGCTAAATCCCTGGCCCCCAGTAAAATATTAATAATTACTGACAGATTTATTTTTTATATAATGCACTCTATTTTACTCTTTCAGTCTAGTTCTTATAAATGTTCTACTAGTACATGTTTGCAGTACAGAATGATGACATTCCTCAGTCAGCACACGCACAGAACACATCCTGATCTTTTTCCACTGCTCCCCCCACTCCCTCCTCCTCCCTCCACGTCTTACTCTCCTTCCCACTTGAGAAAGATCAGTGTTCCTACTTCCTGCTATCTGCCGTACGTTTTGCTTTTTACTTCTATACCCTTATAAAGAGAAACCATGTGATATGAAAGCTTATGTATCTGATTTATTTCACTTAATACTATGGTGTCAAGGTGCATCTTTTTTTCAACACATGACTGTAGTTTATTCTTCTTCATAGCAGAGTAGTATTGCCATGTATAGAAGTACCACAGTTTCTTTATCCATTCATCTGTTGATGCATATATACAGACTATTTCCATGATTCAACTGTTATGAATTGTGCTTTTATAAACACAGATATGTATTATAGCTGTAATATAAAATTATTTTAAATCTTTTGGAAAGATACCTAGAAGGGGATATAGCTCAGTTTAACTTTTTGAGAAATTCTCATACTGATTTCCACAATGATTATATTAGTGTATATTCCCATCAATGATGTACAGGTTCCTTATTTCCTGAAGCCTCATCAGCATTATTATTTGATTTCCTGATTATGACTATTTTTTCTAGAGTAGGATAGATTCTCACTATTGTTTTAATTTGTATCTCCTTAATGATAAGCATTACTGAACATTTTTTCATGTACCTATTGGTCACTTGTACTTCTTCTAGAGGTGTTTATTCATTTCATTTGTCCATTTTTTATGAGGTCTTTTATTTTGGAGGATCTAATATTTTTGAGGTTTTTATATCTTCTAGATAGTATTCCTATGTCCAAGAGCTGGTTGCCAAAATATTTTTCTCATTCTCTAAGTATTCTCTTCGCTCTGTTGGTGGCCTCTTTTGCTGTGTAGAAAATTTTTAATTTGATGTGATTCTCTTTGCTGATTCTTGGTATTATTTCCTGTGCAAGTAAGATTCTTTTCAGAAAGTCCTTCCTATATCTAGTAATTTAAGAGTTTTACCTGTTTTATCTTCCAGCAGATTGTTTCTGTTTTATTTTTGTTTGTTTGCTTTGTTTTGTTTTGCTTTTTACTTTTTGAGACAGGGTCTCGCCTTTGTAGTTTGGACTGGCCCTGAGTGCAGTCTTGAACTCACAGCAGTCCTCCTGCCTCAGCCTCCCATGCGCTGGGATTACAAGCATGTGCCACCATGCCCGGCACTGTGGTATGTGATTCTGATTGCTGGTGGGTGTGAGTCTCCACACCTGACATTGTTATACATGGTTACCAGATTAGAACCCGGGCCCTTGTGCTTGCAAGGCAGGCACCAGAACCACTGAGCTAAATTCTGGGCCCACCTTTTTCATTTCTAATTGTACTATCTGTGTATCTCCTTTTTTAAAGGTTGGCTAAGGGTTTGTCTGTTTTGTTTATTCTTTTGAAAAATTATTTTTTTGTATTAACTGATTCTTTGTGCAGTTTTTTAAAAGTCCCAGTTCCATTGATTTCTGCTCTGATCTGTATTTTCTTCCTTGTACTAGTTATTCCTGGACAAGCACTTTAACCAGCTAAGTGATGACATCCCTTGTACTAATTATGTTTGGACTGTTCTTGTTTTTCTAGCATCTTGTGATACGTAGTTAGTTTGCTTATTTATTTATTTATTTATTTATTTACTATCTAGATACAGAGTTTCACTCTGTAGTTCAGGCTGGACTTGAACTCATTATATAGCTCAGGCAAGTCTTGAACTCACAGCAATTCTCCTGTCTCAGTCTTCTGAGTGCTAGGATTACAGGTAGGTGCCACCAAGCCCAGCTAGATAATTTATTTTGACTTACTTTTTTTTGTTTTACAATATGTCATTCACAGTTTTAAATGTCCCTCTTAGTAATGTTTCTGTCATGTCCCATAAATTCTAGTATGTAGTACAGACATTATTATTTACTTCTAGAAAATGTCTAATATCTTTCTTTCTGTCTTCTCTGACCCATTAATTATTGTTATTATTTACTTTCCATCCATTTGCATAATTTTTGTGTGTGTTGTCTTTAGTTTCTATTGCAGTGTGATCTGATAATATGTACAGCATAATTTTGATTCTTTTGTATTTACCAAAGAATACTTAATGGGCTAGCACATGATCTATATTGGAGAAATTTCTCCCCTACCATCCTTTGGACAGTGGGAATTCAGTTGAATGAGACCTAAATTTTGCATAGTTTCCATAATAAAGTGAATAATAAATGAGAAAAGTAATACATGAACAAACAGAGAAATGATCTGTTGAGCTGTCAGAAGTGTCATGAGAAATAACAAAGCAGAGTAAAGAAATCTAGAATGGTAGTCTTGGGTAGAGAGGTAGAGGAGGGACTACGCAGGGTAGTGGCCGGGGAGGGCTTTTTCTTTTCTTTTCTTTCTTTCTTTCTTTTTTTTAAATAAAATGCAATTAGTGATGAACCCTGAAGAAAGGCAGTGAGCTATTCAGAAGGCCTGTTTAGGGAAAGAATAGGGACAAAAGCCCTGAAACAAGAGAAAGGCCAGAGTTTTCCTGGAAGAGTGAGGAAGCCAATGAGACCAGAAGGGTTCATCTAGGGGGAGTGACAAGAAGGGAGGTAGAATCAGTGAGTTAGGGATCGAGGCAGCGTCAGAGAATAGACCTGGGTTTGAAGGTCTTGCCCAGTGAGCTTTCTGCTGAGCTGGTGGGGCCTGGGCAAAGGTTTGACCTAACTCAAGGTGTGTCATTGCTAATAACTGAACAGGAGGAAGAGAACAGGAGGGAGATTAATTAGGAAGTTCCTGTTGATGGTGACAGCCTGTACCAAAGTCACAGAGGTAGAGATGGTAAAGAGGTGAAGTAGATTTATTTTTAAATTACAGTTAACAAGATTTTTTGATGGATTGGATAGGCTGTAAGAGGAAGAAGTCAAGAGAGGATACAAGGACTTTAGCTCAAGAAACTAGATGAATTACACTGCATTTACTGAGACAGGGAGAACAAGAGACGAGAAAGTGGTAGAAGAAATGCCCTGGTCTTCAGAATTTTTATTGGTATATGTTTATATGTTTATGATAGATGTAATTACATTCATTTCAGAAAGTTGGCACAATAGATATCATATCTTGCCCATTTTCAACTCCTCTCCTCATTTTCTCCCTCCCCCCTTCATCTGTTCCCTGCCCATGTCAAAAATCTGTCTCCTTCTTTCTCGCTGTCTCCCATTTCTTTTACTCTTTCATTTATTCCTCTTGTGGAATTCTCGAGTAAGCAAAACCAGGTGATATTTAACATTCTGTGTCTAATTTAATTCTATTAATATTATGGTTTTAAGATTCTTCCATTTTCCTATAAATGAGTAGAATTTGTCCTTCTTTATGATTGCATAATACTCTAATGTATCCTGCATCTTCTTTACTATCTCTCAGTAGGCCTCCAGGATATTTCTATGGCTTAGCTATTGGGAATTGTGCAGAAAATCTTATCTTGATAAAGCCACTTTCAAGAAAAATATATTTATAACTCAGTCCAGCGGCACTGTTGATGTGCTTATGTGTAGTATAAACGTCCCCAAAAGAATATCATAGGTTGCTTTTCTTAAGTATTCCATAACAGAATTTAAGCTTGACTTAGAACATCATGAAGCACATTGTGGACCTAAACATAATGGCAGTGAATAAATTAGAAGACTGCTAGAAAGAACACATGTGAGAAATAAGCCATCATATGTAAACTTAATAATTACCAATACTCATATATGCTATGTTTTCTAAGAAGATCACTTATGGGAAGATGAGTTTTGACAGCTATAAAATGATGAAAATAGCAAATATGACTAGCTTCTAGCAAGCACAGAACTCCTCCCACATTCCAAAGAATATTGCACTTTGGATATAATCTCTGTGTTGGTTTATCTCTAGGACCAAGTATCTGAATACACAACCTGAATTAAAATATTACTTTGGCTTGTGATTTCCAAGATTTTAGTCCATGGCCAGCTGGCTCTGAGGCAGGAATATCATGGCAGAAGAATGTGTCAGGGGAAAGCTGCTCCCCTCATGGCTTCCAAGAAGCACAGAAACAACGAAAGGGCCAGAGAAAGGAAGGGCTTGGCCAGGATGTCTTCCTCAAAGCCACACCCCCAGTGACCTCATGGTTGAATTACCTTCTGGGAGCTCTGGCTGTGACCACACAGGTCTTCTGGGAGATGTTTTTTGTCCAAATCATAACAGTCTCTTCAGATGGCTAACTATCCCGGTGGTACTAAAACTGGTCAAAATTCTTTGGAAATCATATTTGGATTAACTTTTTTAGACACAGTGCCTTGAATATCCTTAAATATGACAAAATGTATTTTGAAGGTAGATTTTAATTTCTAAAATTTCCATAAATGATTCAAAATCAACCTGGATATAAGTAAGTGAGTTGGCCTGGGAATTTAGCTCAGTGGTGCCATTCCTGCCTGATTGGCAAGCAAGGAACCCTGAGTTCTATTCCTGGTACTCCCCAACTCAAAAAAATTGGGCAAATCAATTGAGAAATTTTTTTTGTTAAATGTGAGTAAAGTATATGAATACTATTTCCCCCAGTGACCTTGAGAGTCATTCCAAAGATTTCCAAAAAAGTCTTTAAACAATAACAACTCTAAAATATTTTTCCCATAATTTTCACCTTCATTGACATACATTAATTTTGCTATGAAATCTTTGTTATATCACATGCTCAATGTCAAATGAATGATCCTATTTATCTCTAAAATGAAAAAAATAGTAAATGGGTAAAATAAGATTCCTCTGTGCTGACACTCACCACTTGTCCTCTTCCTAGGAGTTACAGAAATGACACAGAATTTTAAAACTATCTGGATAATTTAGAAGCTTAATTTGAACTAATTTTCTCCTGATAACCTAGATGGGAAAAATGAGAGTAAGAATTTATTCCTTCAGAGGAATGGAGATAAAAAACAAGTTTGTCTGTAAGATCTACCTTAGACTAAGAAATTAATATCCCAAATGGACCTGGACTCATGCCTGATGTTTACCATTTTCTAATTGGATGCAAACACGTCTGTAAATTTTTGGTGGTGAGCCAGCTGCTCGGTACTCATTCTGGTTGATTAAAATGCTCTCGGTAGAGGTTCTGCTCAGAGCTGATCACTATGCATCTGCCTGCTGGGAAATGAGAACTGCCAGGGACTCTCATGCTGAATGACAAAAGTATTCTATCTCAGCAAGGCTCTCTCACATCCCAGGTTTCCAGATCTTTCAAGGATGGAGAGGATTTCTGTGTTGCCTCCCATGCAGAGGAACTCCAAGCCAGGCCATATGGGATACTTCAGACAAGCCAAGAAATGACAAAGGAGTTTCCAATTAAATACAACTGTCTCCATCCAGGGATTTATCTGAATTTATTGGAGATAATTCACACAAAGGAATTCTGGGAAACAGAAAACTGTGAGCTCTGTCCTACCTGTTCCTATAGTAGAAGTATAAGGTGACTATGTTGGGTCTCCTACACCAAGGAGTGGACAGTAACTCACTATCCCTGAAAGAGATTCATTCTGGACACAGGTTTCCCCTTCTTGTTTACTGTGCTTCTTCTGGCAAAACTATTTGCGGACGTACCGAAAGCTTCGTAAATTGTCATCGTGTCCCATCTAACATTTCTTTCCCCAAGGAATTCATTTTGCAGCAAAGGGATTAAGCTTGTTAAAGCCTATTGAGGAAAAACAATGACAATGAGAAGGGCCTAAAAACTCCTAAAATATCTCCACCCTCATGAAGATAGTGACTCGAAGTAGGGCCATGTTCTGACTGGAATGACAGAGATGGTCTCTCTCTGACAGAAAGGACTTCCTCTTACTGTGCAGCTGTTGGTCTATGCTGAAGAATGTGTTTTCTTCAACATGTATGAAATACATAGCAGTATGTATTCACGCCCTTGGCTCAGGACTGTGTTAGCTCTTATGTTCTCTGACATAACACAAATCCAAAAGTTCTTTGATCAACTGGAGAATTTGTGTAACAACTGGTCAATTTTATCATATTAATGAAATCTGAGAAATAACATATGACAAGCATTAACATTGCCTTCCTAAGACATCAGTGACATAATGTAAGAAATAAATCCTACATGATTTAGGGGCCTGTTGTATTGATGAATTACCTAAGGATCCAACAGAGTGGGATGTGCCCAGGACTCCCCTCCCAGGAAAAGGCAGGCCATCACTTCCTACATAGACATGTTACTCTATCTTACCCCATTTTTGATGGACTTTTTTGGATTTTGGATACAAAATCCCTTGGCAGTCTGCTCAAATTCATTTGTAAGAAAACTCAGAAGGCCGTCAGCATTGAGTTGGTCCCTTCTAAAACAAGAGGACTCTAAAATAGGTTCAGACTGCCTCTTGCAAATATCCCACGTGCTATCGATAACCTTGGGACATAAAGTCTTTAGAAAGTCTCAGTAGGATATTTATAGCACAAACTCTGAGTTTTAGAGGGAGATATGCCAACTGCATCAGAGAATTAGTCATTGTTCCAAAATAAAGTGCTTGGCGTACTACCAGGCTGTAGTAGAAACTAAGTGCATGACCAAGGGAAGTCAAGTGACTGTGATCAGAGATGACCACTATGGCGATTAATTTTTTGTGTCAACTTGACTGCATCATGGAGCACCTGTGGCAAGCCTTATTTTCAGGTTGTGAGAGTGTTTCTGGATGAGACACCACACAGTAGGTGCTTTTTCATATGAAGTTTCCTAAATTATGGAGCTGATCTCTCCCAGACTGGTTACTTTCTCTCCTGAACCTCTAGGTTTTGTGGCATTTTCCTCTGCTCTCTGCTGTTCAGGCAGCCTTGTGTCTGGGTCAATGCCCCCTTGGACACATTCTCATAAGATGATCCCAGTTACAGCATATCTACTTTGTGTATACTTTGCTTCAGTCCACTCTGGGAGGCAGACATTCTTGTGATCCTTTGTCGTGATAGACTCTGGGAGCACATCTCACTTTCAGGTTGACAATTTGTTTATAACCTGAAGCCTGACAAATGTCCAGCTGGCCTTGGAAACTTCTCTGGTATAGATTAATACTTGTTTACTCAACCCATGATACATTTTAGGTTTTCCATGAAGTTCTATCACTATACTGTAAGTAAGGAAACCCCTCTCCATCTCTTGTCATTGCAGGGAGGGGTGTTCACAATACACCAGCATTTTCTTCAAGGAAATACTCTGATCACATCAACCCCAGACCTGGCTAGACAGATTAAACAGTTAAACTGATGATACCTTTGAAATTCCTTTTGGGCCAAGAATTCCAAACTGTTCTCTTTGAAATGTCTGGCTGGGTAATCTAGCAGTTTCCTTTGGAAATGTGGGCCAACTCTCACCATACTTTCGTTCCCCCACCTCTTAAAACTTCACGCAAAACCTACGACAGAAATAAGCCCTATTAATACTCCCAGAACATCAGTTTTTGTGTGTCATTCTTTCACCAGTTGCTTATTAACCATCTCCTCTGTTGATACAAGGATAAGAAAGGTAAGATCTCTGACTGGGGGTGGGTAGCTAAATCATTTGTGTCTTGAGGACAGGCTGTTAAAGACTTCTAATCTCTTGTTATTGGTTAAGCGGAGCCCATCCTAGGAAGACGTCTGTTCTCTCTGCATGCTGCCCCTTGGAACATCTTTGGAACATCTGTCCGTTGTGTGCCTGCTCAGGGAACCCCAAGATACAGCCTGAAGGCAATCAATTGCCTCAACACTTACCCTGGTTAGAGTCTCCTGGGGCTGTTAAAAAGTTACAGCTGGTAGTTCCCGTGTCCCTAATGCCATCGTGATTCTCATCTCTTTACTTTTGGAATTGTGGACATGTCACAGATATCATTAAATGCTCCCCAGGTGAATCTAAAGTACACTCAGGTTTGAGGCTGATTGGTGGAACACACATATGCACACACACGTACTGTGTGCACAGACATATGTGCCCACATATACACATATCCTCCAAATCTAACTTCTGCTTAAGGAATTTAATCTAGTTTCTTTGATAATTGGATGACGTACCAACATGTAATTCCACAGTGATAGCATCAAATACCCTTCAGACAATGTTATTTCATTGTTCTTTTGTGGGCATTATTCACGTGGACATTCTATATTTATCTTTTAGCAGTGCAAAGATAGAAATACCTGATTTTGCAAATGTTGTTACTTCTTACAGAAGGAAAAGGAAATATAAGACCAGTCCTATTTGCAAAGGGATGAGGAAATATACTGAAAATCAATTCTGTTTTAAAATGCTGGGCACCATTATTAATTCTCAGACAAATTTGTGGAAATGTTTTTACTTCCTTTATGGCAAAGGTATTAGCTGAAAATACTCTTGTGAAAAATGATATTCAGTCTCAAGCTATGGAACTCACTCAAGAGTGGCTTCATAGGGTTATAGAATCTTCCAGATAGCATTCTTCCTAATTCTAATTCCTTGTGATGCTATGTTAATGTGACCTTTACAGTCAATCAAGTTTTTTGTAAATAAACAAGCCTTTGAAACTCAGAATTCATAAATGTTTTCTGACCATTAACCATGTTAATGTAAGTGCCTGACTTTGTTTATTACTCTGATCTGGTATGACTTTTTACAATCTATTCCTAATTATTATCACTCTGATATTCATAATATTTATTTTTATAAATACTCATGCATGCCTGCATATGTTCATTTATTCATTTCCAAATATTTACCCTGTGTTTGTTTTAGAGCTATTAATGCAAACAGGATGTAGTCCTTGTCCTTCCTTGGCCTATAAACCGTGGTTACACCCTTCTGTGATAGTCCAGGCAACAGATCACACGAAGTGATTGATTTGTCAGTTGGGACTTTATCTTATGCATGTTTTTTACCTTTAATATTTGAGCACCAGGGTAGAATCCAAACAGAAGCCCATAAACTATGCATATTTAAACATTAAAAAATTTAAAAATCATGTATCAGGTTATCATATCTTTAAGTAGAATGTGCTCTTTCCTATACTTTGCAAATATTGTTCTGTAACAAGAAGACAGATTAATATATCTTAAGCTCTGCTTTTCCTATGACTGAAAGACAGCAGCTATCACAGATGACTGGATTTAATTATACTTTACATATGGTCATGTTTTCTATCAATAAGCTGGTGCTGTCGGATGGCTGAGTAGTAAAGACATAAATAATTCATAAACCATTGTGTATTTATTCCATTAAGTTTATTTTTCTAGCTTCATTTTATCAAAATCACTGATTGTGTTATTGTGAACAAGAATTTTAGATAATCTGTTTTATTATTAAAGGAGGTGTGCTAAAGAAATAAGAAAAGCAAACACAAAGTATAATTAGAATGTTTTTATAAAATGTAAGTTAAAATATAAAATAGGAGCATCAAATTACATTTTAAAAAAACATTTTATTCAAAAATTAAAAATATGATTAATAAATATAAATTTTAAAATAGGCTTTTAAAACCTGAAATTTAATTTCTGCTTTCAGATTTTAAGTGTGTCACATTCAGTACTTTATTCAACATATTTAATTCTGGTGTTCAAGATCCACTAGCTTCAATGTAAAGAAGTAATACAAACTTCCACACTGATTGCATTTAGTTCTAAAATTAATGGGTATTTTTAAAACATGTGTTAAGATTACAAAATACATCTCCACTCCCATCCCCAGCTGTTGAAAATGTGCTAAGTAGTGAGCATTTCTGAAACCAGATATTCAAATACATCGAGAAGCAATGAACCCGCGTCACCACTGAGATGCAGAAGCCTGCTGTGTGTGTGCTGTCCCGAAGCAGGGGTCACAGGTAAGTCTGCGCTAAGCACCTCTGCCGCACATGTCCGCCCCGTGCCCGAAGCCTGCTCTCTCCCTGACATTATCAGTGGCACAACTGACAGTCCTGCTTAGGCTGCTCACAGCCAGCTTTTGTTCTCAGGCTGTCATAAGGCGGTAAAGGTGAAGTGTATTTCCACGGGACTCGGGGATTGAGTGTGACAGTCGTGTTGAGCCTATGATGAGTGCCAATCCTAAAGACAGAGACAGCCCCACACTCTTCAGTGAACTTGGCTTTGCTTTTGTGTGTGTTTGTGATATGTAGTTCTCCCTGCGCCATGTGGACCAGGACAAGGGTTTCTGTTGTCCACATGGAAAGGTGGTGGCATCTCTCTGTACTCAATACCCGTCAGTATTTGGTATGAAAAGTACTAGTTCTCATTTAATGTCAGTTACAACTGACTTAAGCAATTAGCGTCACTTAGAGATTTAGATAACTGAGAAATCTAGGAGATACTCAAGCACAGGTCTCTCCCGAGCTTCAGATGATACTGTCAGAACGCTGTTCTGATGCACACCTGTGTTTACAGCGGCATTGTGCGAGAACTAAATCTTGGAAACAGCCAAATGTTCATCAGCTGGAGACCAGATAAAGAAGTGGGAATTTTTAAATATAAAATGAAGTATTACTGACCCATAAAGAATGATAAATTCGAGACACTCATAGCTAAATGGACGCACATTGAGGCTGGGCTTATAAGTGAAATAAATAGGATACACATGTGTAAATACCATTATCATTTCTCTAGTGTGAGAAACTGAAGGTGTAAATGAGGTCCAAATGTAGAATAGGTATCGCAAAATAGGAAGAAAATCTTCTAAGGGGAAGATGACCTGGGGGAAGAGCAAGGGAAAGCAAAGAAGGGAAAGAAAAAATTTGAAGGTATAAAGGAAAAAATGGAAGCAAAGCTTATGTATATAGGAAGGTAGAGGGGCTGAAGGGTCACCAAGGGATTGGGGGAAAATAATTAAGATATATTATGTACAGGTACAAATTCTCAATGATGTTAGTGTACTTAATATGTACCAATAAATTCAATTAAAAAATAACACTCTCTGTGCTTTCTTCTGTACTGATCCATTTTCACTATCAGAGATAACCCACCAGCTTAAATCTTTGAGACTTAGATCCTATTTTCTAGGTAGCCACTCCAACAGCAGCAAGGGGGTCCTGGAGTTAATGTTCTCGGGGCCCTAATCCAATAGGTGGGAATCGTGTACTCATCCCCAGCATTTCTCGCCCCCGGATGTGGGATGTGTCATTTTCATATGAGTTCTGAATTCCCTGGCCACCACCGCAGCCCTCCAGGCCGGGCTGACCGGTCAGAACACACGGGCTGGGCAGCGGGACCTCCCGCAGCAGACCGGAAGTGCCGCCTCCAGGGGAACCGAAAAGATGCGAGACACGCCGAGCAAGAACCGTCCAGTCAGAGACGCTCGAGAGATGACTGTGAAATAAAGGGATTCACAAGCCTGCATTGTTATCTCGTAAGGAGAACGTGGTCGGTGACAGCAGTCCCCTGAGATACGTTCTGTCACAAAGACTGTGCACCAAGTGCAGCGGAGACCGAGGAGGGGAGAGAAAACTCCTCCCCGAAGGCAGGGAGCTGGGCAGGGACGCAGACGGTAAAGTGTGCACAGTTAATGTTTTTCATATCTTCCAGAAGAACATCCTACTCATCCTACAAATTGAACTCTTTTTTCTTTTTTGCACCTATTCTTATCGAGCCTCACTGGACCTTGTTATAATTTGGAGTAACTACTGTACTCCTCCTTTATCCATAGTAAATATGTTCTGAGACACCTGACAGATTCTGAAAATGTAGATTAATATATATCATATATGTGTGTGTATATATATGATATATATATGTGATATATATGTATATGTATGTGCACATATTTAATGGTTTTTCCTATTTAAGAGGGCTGAGGTAACTCGTGCCTTCCGCATGTGAGGAGAGGCCACCTACGAACCACAGGACGAGCCATGGCAGAGAGCAAGTCTCCCAGTTCCCACATCCCGGGTCTGTAAGAAAGAAATCTGTTGTTTATAAGGCAGTTTGTGGTGTTTTGTTAGAATAGCCCAATAATGGACTAAGTGCATTATGGATTAAGAAAGTAGAGCAAGTTGCTTCCTCTTGATTACAATTATTACACACTTATTTTAGACTAACTTTGGGGGATTCTATCTTTCCCTATATTGGTGATAGGAATACAGGAAGGACAGATGTCAGGGCTTCCCAGATAATGAAAGATTATCTCCAATTCTCAAGAAAAGAAAAATAAGGAAAATCAATTTCTTAGCAGAGCTACATTTGCAGATCAGAAATGCACATCCATGAATCCCTTTTTCAGAGCATCGCCTTTAAGAAGCGAGTGCAAAGAAGAGGCCAAGATTGTCGGTGTGGTGCTTTTGCATGAAGCAGAATGCAGCCAGGGAGGCAAAGGCGAGCACACTTGGTCTGACTTCCTACAGCCAAGCACTTTCAGCACTATTGATTATCTGCCTTCAATAAAGATTGTGGAGGAAATGTCAGAGGGAGGAAACTATTTTAGTCTGCAGCTAACTGAACTTAGTAATGGGAGTTTTCCATAATCCAATTTTTAGAGTTTTTTCCTATGTTGATTATGAGTGAAACTTTTACTTAGCTCTTTCTCTTGAAAACTCATCAAATCTAATATGTTGATTAAAAGCAGAAAAAAAATGGCCATACTCAAAATATATATTTTTTTCCTTTCCAACAATATTGTATGGCAGAAAAAAACAATCACAGAGGCTGAAGAACCCAGGTATAAGTCCAGGGCTCTAGTATCCAGGAATGTCATGACTTTGAGGTGGTTATATCTACCTAGCTACAAGGATTGTTGAGGATTAAAGTAGTAAGGCCTGGACTAATTATTTCTCAATTTCTCATTTGGGAGAGCCTTTTATTATCACAGTGAGCAAAAGGATTGTGTTTCTGCAGATAAGCCCATTGTTTGGTGCACCTTCTCAGATGATAAATTGCTATTGACTTAAAAAGTTATAGCCATGTCCAGGGACCATTTACACTCCTGCGAGCCAAATACTGCCTAGCAGGGGGAGAGAGACTCTGGGCAGCAGACAGAATCAGTAATGTAGATCATGCGTTCCATTGTCAAGAGTGCCATGAAAAAGGGGAAAGACTGGGAAAGAAGAGTCAGACTGGGGTTCGCATAGGAGAAGAGATCATCAAGTTCTCAGCAAGGGTGACTCAGTTAGCCACGGGACCCCCCAAAGGACGGCCACTCCAGAAAGTCAGAGGTGAAAAAACTCTGTTATGTTATGTTTTATAGCTGAAAACAGAAACTCAGAGATATAGCATCAAAACTGGGACACAAAGACTATTGGCTTCACAGGTGGTCTTACACTCTTCAGCATGTCTCCTGTGGACTTACACAAAAATTTTTTGAATGAATGAATGAATGAATGAACATACTAATTACAAACAACCTCTACCAGTAGTTTCAAAAATAGTTAGGAAGCTTAGGTGGAAGTATGAGAGTGACGCAAGGCTGGATAAGCTTTTTATTTTCTAAGGTGCTTATGATGGACAAGAGGCCTTAGGAGAGATGCCCTTTTACGTTTATCTACCTGGATGCAAATAGATTCCAGCAGCACAGCTCCATGGAGATCTGGACTTCTTTTGGAAGCAAATCCTGCATCAAAAGTGCTTCATCTGCCCTTGGCGGCAGCACTGACTTAAAAAGAAAGCGAAGTAATGGGGTGTACACCATTAATGTTCCCTGAATTGTTCCTTATCACTTATCCTAGTTCTCGACACTCTCACAGTCCTTGCAGCCACAGCTAAGATACACACATGGTCAGAGAAGCAGAGAGGACAGAGGGGCCACAGGCTGATGATTAAGAAGTGGAACAGAGAAGCCCAGAGAGGCGTATTTGCTCTTCATAACCAAGGCAGGAAAAGCAACATCAAAACAAAGGAATGTTGGACATGGAATACATTTGCCAGAATGATTCTGTCACCTTATTCTTTTTTTTTAGGTTTTTGAGACAGGGTCTCACTTTGTGGTTCAGGCTGGCCCTGAGCTCAGCCTCAAACTCACAACACAGCACTCCTCCTGCCTCTGCCTCCCGAGTGCTGGGATTACAGGCGTGAGCCACCACGCCCGGCACTGTGGTATGTGGTACTGGTTGCTGCTGGGGTGAGTCTCCACACCCAGTATTGTATGTGGTTACCGGGGATCAAACCCAGGGCCCTTGCACTTGCAAAACAGGCGCCGGAACCACTGAGCTAAATCCCGGCCCACTGTCACCTTATTCTTGACTACCAGACTCCTGTGTGTCTTTATTGTATAGAGACTCATTAGATTTGAATGCTAACCCTTCTGGTGGCTTGGTGTGAAACTAGTTAAGATCACTTATTTAAACTGGGACTTATGGTAACTTTTCAGAAAACAAACACAATGGCTTAGAGAAGCAATGAATATTTTCTATGTCACAATATCAACTTACATACTACAACTCATTTACAACTTCATTTTCTCATATCAGAGAAACAATATGATATTTACACATCTGTGACCTGTTTATTTCGCTTATGAGGACATCCTCATGGTATATCCATTTGCATATGAGTGACTCAATCTTATCATTTGTAATGGCAGAGTAATATTCCATTCTATAAAAGAAATATTTAAAAGGAAAGAGTGTAAGGGTAAATAATGAGGGGAAAATGAATGTGGTAATAATAAAGAAAAAAGAAAACAAAGATTGAGTATATAGGGGGGATTCAGGGTGGGGAGAAAAGGGAAAAAATGAGAATCAAGTCATGTCATATTCTGGTATAAACTCTTAATGTTGAATGCGATTATGATGTGTATTCATAATGTACCAATAAAGATAATTTTAAAAAAAGAAATTAACCATTAATAAATCCTGGCATAACTGTGGGTTGAAAAAAAGTAATGGAAAAGTAAATTCTCTTACGTTTGCATGATAATGGATTTTCACATGGTTGAGCTTGTCTGGCATACACATATTTAGAGAGTGGGAATAAACAATTCTGTACACTCTTTCTTGTAGGGGTTTGCAACTTGGTATAAAGATGTATTTAATCTTTCCAGAGTGCTGCCTGGTATGCACTCTGCATGAATGAATGATTGAATTGATCAGTCAATCGATGAATGAATCATTAACGATAGGCTACCACTTTGCAGTTAGAGAGTGTGTCAATCACAAGGCCTATCATCCCAAAGGAAAAGTAGGACATTTGAAGCCATGACCCCGAAATACCCCTTTTCTGTTCTGACTCTTGCCAGGCACAGGGACATTCTAAGTGGACAGGGGCTGAAGCTTCCGGATAACTATGCAGACCAGCGCTGGCTGCGAGAGCTATGTTCTTGCCAGTGCACTGAGGACTCTCTGCATAGACAATGAAACAAACAGAGCTAATGATGTCACACCTAGTCTGTAAATCCTGAATCTAATCTATACATCTCTAATCTACAAACCCCTCCCTGCTGAGAATCCATCTACCTGGCTGCCACTACACCTGCTGGGTGACTTTCTCCTGTGAATTTTAGCAGGCGATATTATTGACCTACACACATCTCTACAGGATTTGGCCGGAGGTGCTGTGGATGCTGTTTTGCTAGTAAAGTGGAATTAACCCTGTGTTTTTCTGTTTTAGCCTCAGTATATCTTATCTCTCACAAAAGCGCCCTTTCGATATCTTCGTCATTCTCTTGGAAACTTTCTCTGCTGCCCCAGCATGTTTGGGCTGTGGCAGAGACACAACTGTATATGCTCCTTTTTTTCTTCCTAAGCAGAAATATATAAATATGTAGACAAATCTGTGGGGGAGGCAGCTTTTGCCTACTTTTCTGGTTCTTGGACAGACTTTCTGTGGTTAACTTGGGACCACCATCTGGGAGCCTCTTGCCAAGGAAATGTGAGCAAAAGTGATGTTACCTCCCAGGCCAAGGTGGGTCAGCACAGGGAATCTTCCTTCTGTCTTCTTGGGAGCTGCAGTGCCTGATAACACAGGACAGATCAGGACTGATGCCTCGTTGGTCCTTGGCATGAGCAAGAAACAGGTATTTGCTGGATTTAGCCATAGCGTGTTATTTTACATCACACTGTGTTGACTCAAGTTAATACACGTTCAAAGGGGCGGATCAGAATTGTGTTTAGAAAGTGTAAACAATCGAGAAAGACTTCCTGGAAGAGTAGACACAAAATGTGTTTTCTAGGAAAAGTAGTATCAAGACAATGGAAAGAGAGAGAGGAGGGTTTTGATATGCACGTAACATTTTGTGAATTGACACTGTCCCATTGATTTAGTTGATCTTTAGCCACAGATGAGGATTGTGAGAGAGTGTGAGAGGAAGTCCTGCTTTGGTGTGAAGATTTTCACACTGTCTTTATCAAGGAGGCTCAGCATTCAGTAGGACTTGGTGAGAGAATAAATATGTTTACCTTGAGTTAATGATACATAGTGTCAAAGACACAGTCTACGCTCTCAAAGCATTTGGTGACGATGAACAGACTGATTTTAGTGCATGTGAAATTATGAGCATTCATAACTATGTCAAACAAAATCCCTGGAAATATTTTGTTTCTTATTCACACCATTGTTTCTAGAGAGGAGTGTGTGTGTGTGTGTGTGTGTGTGTGTGTGTGTGTGTGCACATGCATGTGTGCATGCATGTAAGATGAGAATACAGTATTGTTAAAAGAATTGAAACCCAAGAACAAAAATCGGTATGACTGAAAATTTAATACCAATATCCACAGAGAAGTTCAATTTATAAAAACTCTCCTTTTGTTTTTATTATTACCCTCACCATGATTTACGGTAAGAATTTATAAACAGTCATGAGTTAGTGGTGAGTTATTTTATTTTTATTAGTACATGTGTGCAGTACATAGTGTTTACATTCTCTATGTGTAGTTGGTACATGTACATGACTTGTCTTAATCCTTTTTATATCCCCTTCACCTCCATCCCCCTTCTTCCTATTGCCGTGTCTTGATCCCCTTCCCATTGAGAGGGATCTATCTTCCTATTTTCTATTACCTAGCTTTTATTTTTCCCTTTATGTTTTTATATAAAATGTAATAGAAACCTTGTGACATTTAAGCCTGTGGGTCTGATATATTTCACTTAACACTATGGTTACCAGGTGCATCCATTTTTCTACAGATCATGTGAATTTGTCCTTCTTCATGGGACAGTAGTATTCCTATGTGTAAATGCCATAATTTCTTTATCTATCTGTTGCTGGACATATAGACTTCTTCTAAAATATAGCTGATATGAATAGTGCCACTATACACATAGCTATGAATGCATCATGGTAAATTCAGATCTTTAAATCTTGTGGGAAAATATTTAGAAAGGGAAGAACTGGCTTGAATGGAATTTCTATTTTTAGCTCTTTTAGGGATCTTCCACACTGATTTCTGTAGAGGTTATATTAATTTACACTCTTACCAACAATGCAGAACGGTTACTTTCCCTCCCAGACAAGTAATAATAAAGCTTTAAATTGCTAAATATGTGAATTTTTCACACCCTTGATTTTCATTCCTCTAGGTTCAGTCTTTACTGGCTAATTTACACATTTACTGGCTAATATTTTAAATGGACTTCTTGGGCCTGACTTAACAAATGGTGTGCTTTCATAATAAGAGCTTAAATAAAGTATCACAAAATCTTTAATTTTCCACACTATGCAGGAGCATTTCTAAATGTCTGTAAAGCAAGTTAGATTTTTCCTTTTATTTATTTCTTCAAAAATGTATCCTTGGTTGAAGCCATTATCTGGAGTCTTCGTTCTTCTCTTCATTGGCCTGAAGGACAGCAAGTCCCAAACACAGAGGCAGATATGTGTTCTCCTTGGGATCTTTTCATTTATTTACAGTAATAAGAGCCACAACAACATATTGGGAGGGTGGGAGTGGTCTCATCATGCCTCTCAAAATTGGAGCTGTCCTTCCCCCTAAAAAGATACATTCAGGAGAATAATGGGTTGTTTTTCTATATTTGATAAAATCCTAGTTTTGCCTATAGACTTTCCACTAATTATTTTCCACTGTATAGTGCACAAATGTAAATCTGGGTGACACAGTTGAAAGTTTATTTATATGGCTCACGTTTACTGCAAGTAGCAGAAATTTGAGGACATGATCTATCTGGAGCCCCTCTCCTTGAGCGTGGTGACACCCATGTAATGATGGAATTACCTGTTCATGGTGGTCGCACCGGCCGTGAGGTGGTGCCACTAAAAAACCCAACCAAAACCCCACACCCCTTCCATGGTATTCTAGAGCTGTTGATTTTTAAATACAAATATGTGGGACCTCCTAGAGCATGAATGCAGATGAGATCAGCAGAGTGCACCTGGTGAAACCCCTTTGTATGTACTTTGGTGGTTTGGAATATTTATCAACTGACAGCAACTACTGTCACTTTTCCAGTCAGGGTGATGTCTGCCGAAGATGAAAAGCTGGACTTGTGAATTAAACAGGTGACCTTGTGAACTTGAATCTAAATGGCCACATTTCATGTCAAAATCCTTGACACATATTTAAAGGCTTACTTTATTTCCAGCTCATGTAGAAATTTATTCAAAACTTAAAAGGGCCCACGACCTATTTCTGATTCTCCCCTGTCTCTTAGGTTGCATATGATAATGTTGTACACACAGTGAGATTCTCTCGAGCATGCTCAGGCTCCATATAGCAGGATACATTTTGGAGAAGGAATTATATCCTGAAACTCCTCCTTCTTGTCCTAAGACCTGCAAAAGGAAGGACATGTTGGTTTCTAGGACTTGTGCCTGTTTTAATTATGGTTTCTCTGTAGAGCTCAGGGTTGTGAACATTATGGACACTGTGAAGTGGAGAAGGAAGGGCTGGACTGGGGAGGTCAAGGGAAAGGAGAGAGCACAGCCAACCACACAGTGCTCAGGGAACTCTGAGGAGCACTGAGGCTCAGGCGGCTCCAGCTCCTCTACTCTTCCATCCCTCTCAGCCCGGCAGCGTCCTGTCCTCTCTGAGGCTGAGCGCACACTGTCCTGTCCAGAAGAATTCAGTTATCAGTAGCTGAAATCTCAGATCATTAATACAGCAAAACAGTAAGACCCAACTGCACTTGCTAAAGCTCTGCAGGGATAACAGCGCCATGGCCCCTCAGGAAAACAGCTTTCTATGGCAGACATAGTGGGGAACAGCATACAAAAGAAACAAGGATGGAACTGATAAATGAAGTGGATCAATAGCAATTAACTCATTGATTTATTTTAACTTTTTTCTTTTAATGATATGTTTTTAAATGTTTTCTCTCTCTTGAAGAAGCAAGACTAGTTATAAGAAATGTGAGAACCAATATTTACTGAATACAAAGAAAAACTTATAGTTGTTTCATGCCTTAAAGATGGGCAGGGGATTAATGGAAATCAAACTATTAATGAGCTGCTGTCAATTTATAATTTGCTCTATAATGAGATCATAGTGAGCTATGCAGGAAAGACACAGCCTGAATAACAATAACAAACTTTCAGAACAATTGTGTCTTAGTGTCACATTTCTTCCCGATAGGATGGTGCAGACCCGAGGACCAATGGAGTAGATTAGAAGATCCAGAAAACTCCAGACACACTAAGCGATCTCATTTTTGACAAAGGAGCCAAATACCTTCAGTGGAGGAAGGATAGCCTCTTTAACAAATGGTGCTTGAGGGCCAGGGTTATAGCTCAGTGGCAAGTGCAAGGGCCCGGGTTCGATCCCCGGTAACCACATACCATACTGGGTGTGGAGACACACCCAGCAGCAACCAGTACCACATACCACAGTGCCGGGTGTGGTGGCTCACGCCTGTAATCCCTGTACTCGGGAGGCAGAGGTAGGAGGATTGCTGTGATGTGAGTTTGAGGCTAAGCTCAGGGCCAGCCTGAACTACAAAGTGAGACTTTGTCTCAAAACAAACAAACAAACAAACAAATGGTGCTTGAAAAACTGAACTTTGACCTGCCAAAGACTAAAGCTAGACCTAGCTCTTTCACCGTGTACTAAAATAAAATCAAAGTGGATTAGGGACCTAAATATTAAAACAAACACACTAAACCTGCTAAAAAACAGGTTAGGTAAAACTCTTGAAGACATTGGTTTGGGGAAAGATTTCATGAACAAATCCTCCATAGCACAAGAACTGGTAGAAGAAATCAATAAATGGGATCTCATCCTATTGAGAGGTTTCTCCACAGCAAAAGAAACCACCAGCAAAATAAAAAGGCAACCAACAATATAGGAAAGAATCTTTACCAGCCACTTCTCAGACAAAGGGTTACTATCTAGAATATATAAAAGGCTTTAAAAAAAATCAATCCACCGAAATTTGACAGATTAGTTTGATTGTGTCAACTTCATTGTCTTGGGGCCAGCTAGGAGATTGGTAGAGCATACTTCAGGGGGTGTCTAGTGGGTCTTGGAGGCACAACGTTAGGAACTACAGATGGCTCCTCATTCCTCCCTCCCAGCACTATTCCTTTGCTCTAGTTCACAGCCACTATGACCTCATTAACTTTGCTCCACCACATTCTTGCCATGACTTTTCTTCCTTGAAGCTAACCAAGCATGGACTGTATCCCCTCAAACCATGAGCCAGATTAAACCCCATATTTTAAGTTGTGATGTCAGATATTATGTCTCAGTAATGGAAAAATCTAACTAATACAAGGGTTTTCCTAGAGAGCTGATAGAACAAAATGAATTTGACTGACTGGAGAATAATCTCTTTTGAACTTCAAAATTCATTCCCAGATGTCATTTGTAAAGTAATAATTCAATGAGCATTTAATATTTGAAATAAATCCAGCAAGTTCTGTATGGAAGGAAAAGATCTACTAACAGCTTGTAAAGAACTTGAATAAGAAAAATTATATGATAATTGATACCTAGAAGGTATTTGATAAAACTCCTTTGTTTGTAACAGTCTTATAGCAGTTCTGGACAGTGCAACACAAATAAAGTAGACATGGCAGGAATGAGTTTATGAGTGGAGAAAATAATTTTTTTACTTTAAAAGTTTTTGCATAAATAACAAGTACAGATTAGTTAACAATTTAAGAAAAACTACTGTTAAATAAAAATGGGTGGTGACCATTGTTTTGGATCAAGCTCTGGTACTAAGCCCAATAGACCAGATTAGAATGGAGTCACTTACACCAAGTGCCACATAACCTGAATGAATTTAAAAGAGGCCAATTATTTAAAACAAACAAACAAACAAACAAGAAATGTACAAGAACTAATCAGAAGGGCCTCAGTTACCTGAATTAGATGACAAGGAAGTTCCCTCCATTTCAGTCAGGTAAGGAGAGTAAGTTTTCAACAACTAACTGATTTTTCTAGCTCCTTTTTTTGCTATAAAGCCCGACTGCTCTGTTCAGCTCCTCATAATTCCCCGTAGTTTATGAACAAGGTGCTACATGATTCATAAATTACTGGTAAGAGCTAAGTTGATCTTTGTATTGAAGATCTCAGGGGCCTCACAGGTGAAATAGTGCCCTGCCAACAGCATGCCCTTGGGCACACGTGGAACCTTTGTGCCTGTTTAAATGGGTGCACTTCTTTGTATTCACCACAGCCAATCCCAACCCCTAGCACTGGCTCTTATCTCCTCTCACTTGGCTAAAGCCCACAATCTTGCATTCTCCTCCTCTTCCTCTCACATGATATTTGTCCTGTCTACTCACCTGTACCATTAACTCAAGTCCCGCAGTATCTTCCATCTTCAAAAGCCATTCCAAGGCCCGATAGCACTGTCTTGCTACTGTTCTGTTGCCTTCCTGTCCAATCAACTCCTTTAAAAAGTTGTGCTAACCTCTTGCATTCCTTGATCTCCCATGCTATCTTGAACCCATACCCCTCAAGTTTCTGCCTTTCTGAAATAGCTCTCTTCTAAGTCACCAATATCCCCTTAGATTGATGAATTTCAGGGATCATTTCTCAGTCCTGTCCTCCTACCTATGACCAATATCAGATTCATCCACCTACTCTTGCTCTTGAATATTTTTATGTGTGCAAAGTGACACCATTTCTCTTTCTTGTCCCCTGCCACAATAGCTGTAATGTATATCTCTTTTAGTGGACCAATCCTCACCTTGTAATTATTGGAATGTTTCAGGGATCAAGTCTAAAATGTGTTTTCTATGTAGACTCACTACCTAGGTAATATCAAATACTCAGGTGGTTTTATGGCTGTGTGTAAATGTCCCTTAAAGCCTCATGCAGTTTTAGATGGGACATTTTCAGAGGTGGTTGAACCTAGAATGTGTGGTACTGGAATTAAGGGTGTGAGTACTAAAACAGCCCATTGACTGGTTTGGCACCATCCTCATCAACCACCTAGACACAGTATAAAAGGAGCAGAAAGAAGCTGCTAAGGCCCCTTGTTGCTTTGCTGCCTTTCACCCACCATAAACTGTTTTTCCTCTCCCAAACTGCCCTGCTTTGTAGCTAGCCATTATGGTTTGAAATGTTTATGAATTGTAAACCAAGCAAACTTTCCCTCCTTTAACTTTGGGTATTGAGTATTTTATCTCAGCAGTGACTGAAAATTAACTAAGACATATGGCCTCAAATATCTTGCATATGCTGATTACTTTCAAATCTCTCATTCTCCACCTATTCTAAAATGCAGCATTCCCCATCTTTTATTGTATCTGAAATTGGGTACTGTCTTACAACTGATCATTTATTCAGGAGATTTGAAGTAGTTACACTAGCCTACACAAATACATAGCCATGTATTTGCAGAAAAAATATAAATGTATAATTGTTTACATTATTAACAGTTTAATTATATGTACCATTGTTAGTTGGTGCCACATATCAAACAATGCAGTTGAAAGAAGAGGAATTGCCAGACACCATAGGATAGGGAAAGCTATTTCAAGTAAAGACAAGGGTGTGACTAATCCTTTGTCACACAGGACCATAATTAAACAGTCAAACATGCACTTGCCAGAGACTTTGAAGAACTACTGATCTTTCAGCACCAAGTGATTCAAATGAAGGGAAAAGGTATGAGTTTAGAGAAATTGTGTACAAATTGCAGGTAGAGATCTGGAGTGTGGAGGAAAACTTGAGACAGCAGTGGCACATTTGCAGGAAATGCTGCAGTTGTCAAAGTTCTTGAGGGCAGAGGATGGGAACTGTGGGTGCACATTTGTCCCGTTGTTTCTAGGTCTCCGTTAGGAACCACACTTAAATCAGATTCAGGCTGCAAAATCATAGCCTGAGCTCCAGCATGTTTTTTGGTGGCCTTGATAGGCAGTGAGTATGTTCTTTAGGTCGGAGGCCTGTGTGTTGTGGTGGCAGCGGGACAGATTCTGGTAGCAGCTGCTTTTAGTAGCTTCCTTGTTTGCATGCCCTCTTTCCCCAAAGTGAATAGTCTCTGCTTCTTGGCTTTAGCTAATTCCTGCTTGAGACAATAGAATGTTAGCAAGTGTGATCCAAGCCCAGGAATATATAGCTATCTTCCTAACACCCCTCCTAAAAGAATGGTTTTCTCACTGAATCCTCTTCTCCAGCCAGGAGTACATTCCTGGATATGTCATTCAGAAAGGGAAAATGAGAGAGAGGAGAGCTTAAGTGTCTGGCTGTCCCAGGGATCCCAACCAGCCCATCTGTGCCAGCAGAGGCATCTTAAATCAGTCTAAGGCCATATGCAAAATGCTTGCCAGGATCAAAATACTTGGCCCAACTCTGGTATATTGCCCACCACACAGAGCTACAGATTACACAGAGCAACATAACTGCACAGTGACTGGGCTCAAATCCAACAAAGAGAGTGTGTGGACTGCAGAGTGGACACATCACTTTTAGCAACACAGGCTGAGTGGATCCACAGACCTATGTTACTGAAAAGCATGTTTGAATTTCAAGTGAGGGAATCAACTTCAATCTAGGAAGTTGAGGAAATGGAGCAGGATTTGGTAGCTTTGCAGGTGCTAGGCCTGCAAAGACTGTAAAGAGAAGATACAGGGTAGAAAAGCATAGGCTGCTATACTTTCCAAGTGAGGGAATGTGTCCAGCACATTTCCTCCTCTTGCATGTGAAGAAGCCTTAGCAGAAAGTGCTTGAAGAAGCCTTAGCAGAAAGTGCCTGAAGAAGACCTTTTCTCAAAGTCTTAGATGAAAAAGTCCTTGGAATGAAAGTGCTGGGGTTAGAAGCATAAATAGGAAAAGTTAGCCCATGGCCAGAGGAATCTGAGACCCAGACATTGCTGGTTTTCACAGGCTGCAGTACCCTGACAGTGCAGCAGGTTAGGTAGAGATGGGCATCCTTTCCTGATGAGGCTTGCCAAGGAAAACCTTTGTGACTGTCGGTGGTCAGGCCCTCCAAAGTCACATGGATATCTGTTACCAGAGCCAGACATTTTGTATATCCTGGATCAGAGGATTTGCAAAAGATTTACAGTTAGCATCTTCTTCCACTTAGGTGGCATTTTGTTTTCTTACATCACCAGTATCATCAGCACTGGATTATTGTTCTTTAAAATATTTGGCACTATGACAGTTCAAAATGCTCTCTTATGATTTGATTTCTGTTTATTGGTCATGGGAGAAGCAGAACACCATTCTGTGTTAACTAACAATGAACACATGTAGGGTTTTTTTACCATTTTAAATCAAATTTTATGCATTTATATTATTATTTATTATCATTTGCATTTATTTTCTTTGAGTTGCATTAGCTGAAAATGTCCCTGATTTTTGTTTTTGTTAATGGGGGTTTACAGAAAGTTTGAGTATTTTTACAAGCATTATTCCATTTTCCCCTTATGGCTTATCTTTGATAATCATAATTAGATAACCCCTACTTAATTCAAGGTTGTACAATCACTGACCCAGTACTTTCTTACAGACCTATACAGGCACATGTGTTTGTAAAATTTTATATGGATTTATCACTAGGACACAGAAAGACATTACCTCACACTTACTGCCTGTACATGAGCCAAATAACAGATAAATAGGAATAATTTATTGATAGACACAGAGAAGACACCCTGCTCAAATACAAAACCTCCAACTAATCTGGAGTAGATTTTTATGGGGTTTTGAGGAATAATTTTTACTTTACTATGATTAAAGCGTTTAGCCAATTATGCTAACACTATAAGAATCTATTGAGCAGTCCATCTCTTTGAAATACCAGCTATATCAAATACCAAGTTTTTGTAGTCATTCTTGCATTGATTTCTTAGCATCTTAATTATTTTTGCTTTGAACTTTATTTTAATATGTGGTTGGGTAGAACCTGACCAGTTACTCTTGTTTTATAATTTTTTTCTTGGCCTTTCTCATCCATTTTTTTTTCCTAGACAAATTTTAGAATTATTTCATTAAGTCTTTCCCTTCACCTAATTTCCACTGGGACTTCCGTTAGGTTTATGGTATATAACTAGATGAACTTTAGAGAATAATTTTATATCCTCTTAATATGGAGCTTCAGATGACAGTTGGTATATCTCATTCATTTGAGCTAGCTCTTAGTAAGACAGGAATGAAAATCATATCCTTGATTGAAGAAAATCAAGAGGCACTCGACATTTTTTTTCCCAAAATGAAAGGAAGACAAAATTGTTTCTTTCAGCACCATAAAAGCCATATAAATATTGGGCCAGGGATTTAGCTCACTGCTTTTGGCACCTGTCTTGCAAGCTAAAAGGCCCAGGTTTGATCCCCGGCAACCACATACAACAATGCTGGGCCATGGAGACTCATGCCCACCAGCATTCAGAACTACATAACAGTGCCAGGCATGTTAGCTCACTCTTGTAGTCTCAGCACTCAGGAAGTAGAAACAAGAGGACTGCTGTGAGTTCAAGGCTGAGCTCAGGGTCAGCCTGAACTACAAAAGCAAGCCCCTGTCTAAAATATAAATAAATAAACATATCAATATCACACACACACAGAATCCTATATCACATAATAGCATTTCAGCCAATGATGGACCCTGGACCACATACATGACAATGATCCTATATGGTGTGTGTGTGTGTGTGTGTGTGTGTGTGTGTGTGTGTGTGTGTGTGTGTAAAATAGTCTCACTAAATAATACAGGGAGGTCTTGAACTGCCTATGTATCCCAGACTGTTCTCAAGCTTGTGGTGATCCTCCTACATCAGTCTACTGAGTGACAGAATGACAGGCATGTGCTGTTGATTCCATAAGATTTTATTAGCTTGCAATATCATAGCTGTCTTAGTTTGTGTAAGCACACACTGTAATATTCACACAATGACAAAATCACCTAAAGATACATTTCCTAAAACATATCCTTGTCATTAAATGGCACATGACTGTAGACATAGTACACCATATAGATATGGATATATACATGCATTATCTTATTACATATATTATGTACAGTTTTATAGCCATAATACTATACTTTATAGATAGTATATATATTCAATATCTAACTATATATAAATACAAATGTACTTCTTTACATTTTTGACACACATGAATTTCAGCTATTTCTGTGTAGTTTATAATATCAGTCCCCAACAACATGATTCAAATTTGGGTGACCACAATATGTCAACCAGGGGTAATAGTATAAAGTATGAATTGTACCAGCTATATCACCATAAAAGTAACAAGTCAGAATACAGGTCACTGTCTTTCAGAGTCTGCCAGGGATTCATCCCTGCACATCACTTATTCAGTTCATGCACAGGCAGTAAAATGGGTAAGTATATCACTTCCTTGTTGTCCAGTGATAAGCCAATATGAAGTTTTACAGAAATAATTGAAAGGGAAATGGCTAACGACAATTAAAGTACAGAAAATAAGAAATAATGATGAAAGTGGAGTTGGACTTGAAGGCAAAGTAAAAACATCAACATGATAGTTGCTTAAGAGAGCAGAAGTCAGAAACAAATCAAGCAACTGAGTAAGTGCTATGACCATGCTGGGAGGCCTGCTGGGTGCTAATGGGCCCCAACAGCTGTGCAGGGTGTGGACCCTCACATGTCACTAGACCACTGAGTGAGGAGGAACCCCAGAAACTCCATTTAGAAGTCTGCATGCAGTAAGGGCAGCCAAGTACTGGGACTTAGACAGAGGCCTATGGTGTGTGACTCTACCCCAACCTCTGTACAGTGTTTGAGTCCTGAACTCTCCAGGGACCATTGTGTGAGGAGGAGCCCCAGAGTCTGTGCCAAAGTCTGATGTGCAGTGAGAAAGTACTTGGTTGCACTGGAACTTACACAGAAGCCTAAAGACCAATTATATCAGGAAGATGACCTAGGAAGTAATCATTCTTAAGGGTTCTAAAAATTAGCAAGAAAATTGCTTAGAGTAAGAAGTTTAGAGGCATCAACCCAGGAGTTAAACCAAAATCATTAATAAAAACAGCTCAATGAAAATGAGAAAATACCCAAATAAGACTTACCCCCAGAATTCCAGATCTCCAAATGGAAAGTTATGGACCAGTGAAATAGACCAATCTGATACACAGCCACCTGACTCCCTGAACTGGCATCAAAAGAGGACCTAGCAAAAATGGAATCGGAAATATTCTCTCAGATAGCAGAGATGACAATCATAGTGAAAGACACAGACAAAAAATAGAGTATCTCAGGAACATGAAGGAAGCCCAACATAGAAAACAAATGGAATCCAATAAACAGATTCAAGCAGAAATTCAAGAGATTAAGAACTCCACTGCAAGCTTACTCAGTAGAGCTAGTGAATCCAAAGACAAAATTTTGGACATAGAAGATAGGATTGCAGTTAATGACCAGGGAAGAAAAGATTTCTTAGAAGTAGTAAGAGACCATGAAAAATCAATCCAGCAGCTGCTAGATGTTACAAAGAAGAATAACATAAGACTGATAGGAGTCAACGAAGAAACAGGAGACAGTGCAAGTGACATAAAAGAAAAACTGTTTACAGATGTAATGGCAAAAAACTCCCCAAGCAGGAAAAAAGAATTTGACATACAGATAAGTGAGGCATTTAGGACTCCAATTAATTGTGATCAAAAAAAAAATATCTACACCTAGGCATATAGTCAAAACACCAGAGTCCCAATAGAAGAATGAAATATTGAAAGCAGTTAGAGAAAGGAAATCAATCACATACAAGGAAAGCCCATCAGAATTAGAGCTGATTTTTCAACACGAACCCTCAAGTCAAAGAGAGCCTTGAGTGAAGTTTTTCAAGCCTTAAAAGAAAACAGCTTCCAGCCTAGATTGATGTATCCTTCAAAACTATCATTCAAAATTGATGGAGAAATAAGATACTTCCATAGCAAAGAACACCTGAGAAACTTCATGAATACCAAACCTGTGTTACAAAGCATTCTAAACACTATCCTTGAAAAAGATAGTAAGTCTCATACTCCATGAGGCCTAAAAGAATGAAGCCATTAAGCAAAGCAAGAAATTAAATGGCAGGGGGAAAAAGAATAATAATAAAAGCCTACTACAGGAAAATGAAAGTATAAGTCAAGACATATCAGTTATAACTATCAATGTTAATGGCCTTAATTCACCAATTAAAAGAAATAGACTGGCAAAATGGATCAAGAAGCAAGATCCAACAATATGCTGTATTTAAGAAACACATTTACTTCAAAAAGAAATTCATAGATTGAAAGTAAAAAGTTGGAGGCCCGGGAGTTAGCTCAGTGGTTCCGGCACCTGTCTTGCAAGCACAAAGGCCTGGGTTCAATTCCCTGGTAACCACATACAATACTGGGCATGGAGACTCACGCCCAGCAGCAATTAGTATCGCATACCACAGTGCCAGGCGTGGTGGCTCATGCCTGTAATCCCAGCACTCAGGAGGCAGAGGCAGGAGGACTGCTGTGATGTGAGTTTGAGGCTGAGCTCAGGGCCAGCCTGAACCACAAAGTGAGACCCTGTCTCAAAAATCCTAAGAAAAAGAAAAAGAAAGAAAGTAAAAAGTTGGAAAACAATTCTTCATGCAATAGGAAACCACAGTAAAGCAGGAGTGGCTATCATATTTGCAGACAAAGTAGATTTCAAATCAAAATTAATTAAGAGAGACAAAGAAGGTCACTATGTTCTTATACAGGGATCATAAATATATATGCACTAAATGTTAGCACACCCAGCTATATAAGAAAGTATTAATGGACATGAAAACCCAAATAAGCACTAATATAAAAGTATTGGGGAACCTCAACCCCCCACTGATAAAATAGATTGACTAGACAAGATATCAACAATGAAATACTAGAACTGAACCAAACTTTTGGACAAATGGACTTAATAGATGTTTGCAGAGTATTCTACCCCACAAAATCAGAATACACATTATTCTAAGCTGCCTGTGGTTCATTCTCTAAAATAGATCACGTTAGTTCATAAAACATGTTTAAGTAAATTCAAATGAACTGCAGTTATCTACTGAATACCATCATGGTATAGTGCCTTGAAATTGGAGATTGATAGCAAAAGAAATTACAAGAACTTCATAAACACATGAAAATCAAATAATACTCTACTGAATAGCCAATGGGTTACAGATGAAATTGAAGAAGAAATTAGACAGTTCCTACAATTAAATGATAATGCCAATAAAGCATACAGGATTCTATGGGACACAATGAAAGCACTGCCATGAGGAAAATTCATAGCAGTGAATGCCCGCATTAGGAAAATAGAGTGAGCTCAAATAACCTACTGCTGAACTTCAAGCTCTGCGAAAAGGAAGAGCAAGACAAACCCCAGGCTCATACAAGGGAGGATTCATAAGAATCAGAGCAGAAATTAATACATTGGAGATTTAAGAGAATTATACAGAAACAAATCAAGCTTACTGACATGAATTTTAAGATGACAGTGACATAAAGGATAAAGAGGACCCAGAAAAAGAAACAATGGCCAAAACATCACCTCAAAGGAACTCTCAGAGACATTTCACAGCATTAAGAACACTTGGAACAGACCCAAACCTTTAAGAGAGCATGAAAATTTGCCAAGACACTAAAAAGGTGCTCAGTTTGTATCATAATTGTAAAACAAGAAGACAGTCACTGCTCAAACAATTCACTTGAAAAATAGTCTTTTAGATAAATAAAATATTTGAGTCCTTAATGTTTCTAGTATTTTAAATTACAACATACTAAATAAATAATAATTTCATTACTCATGTCTTTGGACATTTATCACAATGGTTCAATTTTTAAGGTCTTAGCAAAAGTGTGTAAACGTCACATGACTCTGGCAATATGTTCCATTTCCTAATATGTTCACCTTGCATAGTCTTCCACCCCTTCTGATAGTGTGGCCATACTGAGTGGAAGGAGCCCTGGACTCTGGGAATAGGGAAGCAAGAAATATGAGCACAGGGAAAATCTTCCAGCCCCGAGTCCCTGCAGGAAGTGCAAGGCTGAGCCAGTACATGTACCTCAGTAAAGCCAGTGATGGTCACAAGACAAGCCTGGCCAAGGGGACACATATGCTTCTATGGAGTGATATGGGGACAGTGCCACTCAGAAAAATTTTTCCCCAAATAAGTTTATTTAAATTCCCCTGAAGCTTTTGATTAGAAGAGTAAAGGAACTTTTGCCTCTGTTTTCCTGCAATAATAACTTTATTTAAATATTATTTCTCTGAAGCTTTTGGTTAGAAGAGTAAAGGAACTTTTAACTCTGTTTTCCTGCACTGTATCCTCATTCTCCTTTGGTCTGGGGAGTCTGTCTAGGTCAGAAATGCCCACCATCTTGCCTGGCCTGACTTGCTGGGAGGGGGTGGCATTGTGCTCTTTCAGCACTTTCATGTGGAGTGGTCCTGACTACTTAATCTTCCAGCACAGTGATACTGTGAAACTCTCTCAGCCTAATGGCCTTAGACACATCTCCCCTGGGCTTATAGCCAGAAATGGATTGATGTTCTGGTTTAAAAGGAGGTGGAAAACAAAGACTTTTTCAAGCCAAGGGAGAAATGAGATAGAAAGAAATGCAGTTTCCATTATTGGCTATAAGTGAAGGTTTTTGCTTAAAATCTCAATGATGCTCCATAATACAGTGAGAATGATTTATAAGGCCAGCATAGTCTGGCTGGGCTAATGGGATCATTTGATTTTAATGCCTCAAACAGGGCTGCTTCTATTTTGGGCCTGTTAAAGAAGTCTACAGTTGTATACATGAACAATTTAAAAAGGTTAATCATGACTATAATATGATTAATTTAGAGAGAGAGGGTCCTACAAGAAAAGCTGGACTGACAAATATAAACGTAGACAAGATACACAACATCCCCTCATCCTCAGAGGAAAGGTACATAAAACACAGAGCCAACCTTATTTATAGATCATCTACCTCTGGCTCTGCGGTGTAATTTGAGGAACTAAAGGCCTGTCTGATCAGATATACATCCTTACGATATTTCTGTATTTCCTGACTTCCTAAGCGTCTTTCTGGATCTGCCCTTGACTAGCAGATAACCTTGAACAAACAACTCAGATATCAGCTTTTTTGCTGTACAGTCAGAGGGTCAGAGGAGACCACTAAAGTATTTTCAGTTCAACAGCTTTGTGACTTTCCAAAGGTCTGCGTAAGAATGCTTTTAACTGGAGGAACATCTGGTGTCAAGTACATTTATTAAAGAAAATTTAAAATCTCAACTTTGTTCTAGAAATGATTTAAGTATATGAGATTCCAAGTGTATCACCATCCATCCATCTATCTATCTATCTATCTATCTATCATCTATCATCCATCTATCTATCTATATCTTTCTTTCTACTTACCATTTATCTATATCATTTATCTATTGAGAAATTTATTAGGGGAACTGACTCACAAAGTAATAGAAGTCAAGAAGGCCCACAATCTGCTAAGTGAAAACTAAAACATCCCAAGAAGTCTGATGGTCTGCTTCATTTTGAGTCTAGTGACTGGACAACTAGAGGCCACTGATATACATCCCAGTCCAATGCCAAAGGCCTGAGAAGCAAGAGGCTGGTGGTGTAAATTCCAGAACTGGAAGGTTCAGGAACCGGGATATCCCATGTTGAGACCATCTTTTCTCTACCTTTTTGTTCTAAGTAGGCCTTCAGTGGGCAGGTTGATTGGGTCTCCAGGTACATCACATTGCCCAGGACTGTGAGGCATGGAGCTGGAGAGGCCATGGAGAGAAATCAAAGCAAAAGTCATGTACACCATCTAAGAGAGTTACCCATCAGAAGAGACCAGGAAAACATGGAGATTTAGACATGTAGGTCAGAGAGAAACCAAATGAGGAGAGAGAAGTTGAAGCAGAGAGGTGGTAAGGCTGAAGTGTGATTTCCTTGGCTTTTGTGAGCTCTGCAGGTTTCTACAAATTGATACAGGGAAAGAAGAAGGGGAATGAGCTGTTCAGGCTCAGACCAACGGACTCATTTGCTGTTCCTTTTCCATACTTACTCTTTCTAGAGCCAAATAAGGAATTATAGAATCCAGTATTTCCACCAATTATGTAGCAAATCCCCAAAGATAATGTCACTTGTGTTTCAGGGTCTCCAGGGTAGTGTCCAGGCCCATTGCTAAACGGTCTTTTTTTCTTTAAGCCAGGAAACTCCTCCTGACACCAAATTATACTACCTAGGCCACTTACTAACCAGACTATTAACACATAGCTGTGACAATGTAAGTTCCCCATGGCCATGATACTCAACCTTTTTGGCACTAAAGAGTGGTTTTATGCAAAAGAGATTTTCCACTGATGGGGGCAGAGGTATCATTTTGTGATGATTCAAAGGAGGGCTCCATGTGCATGTGTAGTTAACAGTAGGGTTCATGCTCCTATCAGACTCTAATGCCCTGCTGATGTAACAGGGTAGAGCTCAAGCAGTAATGTGAATAAAGGGGAGGGGCTATAAATGCAGACAAAGTTTTCTGTTTACTTTCTCTGCTACTGGTTCATCACCTGGAGGTTGGTGACTCTCATGAACCCCTTCTGCAGCTATCCATATTTCCAGTTTATACTGTTTGTACTGGCCTTTGTATTAATAAGTTATTCAAGGTTCCTATATCCAGTAGGCTGTCAAGTAACTTCAAGTTCCTCTAAAGTGATTTTAAAGAATACAGTATCATAGGAGACCAGTTGGTAAAGTTGCCAGCCTCACCCCTCTGTGCTTTCCATGTAGTTATTTTACTTTTATCAAGGGTTCTGCATAAGAATATGCCTTCAGGAGAAAAGAGAAAGCTCTGCTGCTGAAAAGATCAATGTTTAAATAGCCTGACACTGCAGTTGGTAATATTTGTGTTTATTTTCTGGAAACAATTTACTCAAATGCTTCCTATCTTCATTTCTTATGTTCTAACATTAGATGCATAATTGTCTCTTTCAGCTCTATATACCCTGCAGGGTTTTTAGATTTGTGGAATAATTTCTGTGTTGGGCATATGCTGTTTTCATCTGGCAAGTATGTTTTCCTTTGGAGACCTTCCCTCTAACTTCTAGGAGGCTCATCATTACCCAGATGTATCTGATGGCCCAGGAATGGATGTGTGGCTGAAGTAGCACTAACAGGAGCCCTTTCATAAACTGATATACTATTGTTGGGACAGAAAAACTTTTGTGAAGGCTGTTCAGCTGGTATCAATCTTGACCATAACATGCAAATAGCATTAGCTGATGAGGGAAATGATGCAGGTATGAGCAGAGCAAAGGATGGAGGTTTGTTAATAGTATTTGACTCTCTGGATCCAGCTGGACCTGAAGCCATTTCCAAACCTAACCTCTGCCAGTTAGAGCCAAGATTTTACCTGTCCTTGGATGCCTTCCAAGATTAATCCTGTGAATGTCGATTGTGCAGTACCTCTTTTGCGTGTTCATAATGCAGTTATGAAAAATTATCATTCACTTATCTTGAACCAGGAAGCATACTCCTAAGGAAAGGGGCCATTGTCTCAGTCTCTACAGCCTCTGAGGGGCTTTGAATTGTTGAGCATAGGACTTCTCTAGGGGGGAAACAATGTTTATTTTTCTAAAGGAATCTGAATGTATTCCTTATTGCAGTATAAAGAGTGTTTGTTGCCTCTGGAAGCTTTGACCAGGGACTGGCCTCATGAACACGTGTGCTGATCACAACCATGTCTTCAGCTACAGAGAGAGGGAGAGGGAGAGAGTATTGTAAGGCAGTCCGGCAGAGCTAGACCCTAACCACAGAAGACAACTGTGGCCAGATGCATATTGACTGAAGAGTAGGCTTTAAGAAAGATAGGACTAACTATACCCACATATTTCCCCCATAGATGAAAAGCAGTGGTTGATAATTCTAAGTAGACATTAGTCATTGGCAAGCAACTCACTTTCCAAACCCCCTTCTGTCTCCTTTACATAGAAGCTATCTTTCTCTCAATAAATTCTTCCTACTTTTAACTTCTGTTGTTCCCAGAATTCATTCTTTGAATTTAGAGAATACAAACTTGACATTTAGGACATCTAGCAAGTTGGGAATTACATTTCCCTTATATTATTTAGAAGTCCATAGATCATATGTCTTATATCACTTTCACAGAAGTATCCGTGGTCTCTTCCTCCACCTCTTCCTTCACCTCACTTTCAGTAAGAGATGCAATGTTGGAGGCAAAATGGGTTAGGTCCCTTATGGTTCTATGCTGAGCAATGGGAACTTCCCTGATTACAGAATTCTACCATCAGAACTCTTGGTAGCAGAAAATGTACAGAGGACAGAAGAGCTCACCCCTGGGCCTGGAATTAGAGATGATGGCCTAGCGGCCACTGGTCTACCTTCTGCCCTCATCTCCTGCCTGTCTCCTCACTGGTTTGGAAGTGAGGATCCCACATTCCTGGGGGAGAGGGAATACATCATCATCTCAGGCCTGGTGCTATCTTTTGACACAGCACTTCCAGAGCAACCTCATGAGGACTCACTGGCCTACACTCCAGCCAAAGTCTATCACCGCTACTCCTCCAACGTCCTCATGGTCATCAATCATTCTGTTACAGTTGAATGGGCCAAGAATAGTCCAGGTTCTTGTGTACCTCAAGGAGAGAATTGCCAAGAGTACATCCACTCGTAAGTAGTGAACAGCTTCATTTCTTAAAGATATAGGAAGTTGTGCTCAGGCTGGTCATACCAGCAATAGTATAACACAAATGGAAGATAGGTGCTGATGTGACAGAAAGGCACTACAGACAGATCAAAGGTAGAAACAGTGACAGGAAAACGAGGGTCAACAACTCAGGCTTTCAGAATTTAAAGGTCAGACACCTCTCCCTTTGACGTCTCCCACTAAATCTTCCCTGGTATCTGTGCTCTCACCTAGGGCAGCAGCAATCTCCCCAGATTCTGTTATTTCATTTTCTACCTCTCTTAGGATAATAGAAGCAGGAATAACTGTTAGTTGCTGTTTAGAGTAAAATGGAGGGAAAGGAGTGATTCACTCAGTGCCATTGTTTCTAACTCTACTAATTCTATTCCCCTCGTTTGGAGGATTCCCTGAATTGACATTTACCCAAACTCTACTCACCTTTTCCTTGAAGTATTTCCTGAACTGACCTTTTGCATTATCAAAATGTAGCTGTCACTTAACATGTGTTTGCTATAACAACTCCATAAGGTATATTCTAAAATTATTTCCATTTAACAGTTAAGTTAAAGTCAAAGTTAAATAATTTCCCTGATGCTGCACATCCAGAAGTAGAAGAGAAAGGATATAGGGTGAAGCTATTTGGCCCTGGACCCCTTGCCAAGATTTTCTAGAATTTACTTCTATAACTTCTCACAGCTCATCTTAGCCTATCTTGCATTTCCATTCTATGCCTCTCACTGAAGTAACTTGAAATGCTTTTCTGAGACAAGTCATGGAGGCACTCTGGGCAGGTGAGTCATGGTCACCATCTCCTTTTGGAAGGGCTCTCCTTGGATCCCCTCTGGTGACACCCCAGTTTAGCTACCATGGATGGCACTGGTTTTCAGACAGGTCTTTCCACAGACGCTTCCTTCTGTTGAGTACTCTGTCCTCAGAGACCCCTCGATGGCTTTCTCTGCTCCTTCAAGTTTACTCAGTGGTCACTGCCTAGGGAGCCCCACTGTCTATCCTCTGAGAACTCCAGGGCACCCTCTGGCACTCCTGACCTCCTTCCTCATCTTCTCATTGAGATGTATCTTATCTTAATAGAATATAAAATTGACCAATATATTTTGGTCTATCTCTGTCTTTTCCCACCAAGACAGATGTGTTTTGTTCCTCACCACTATATCTCCAGGACTTGCACCACCACTGGTTACATAATCAGAGGCAAAAGGTTTTTTTTTTTTTTAATTGAATAAGAATGTCTGCTTTGGGCTGGGGATTTAGCTCAGTGGTTCTGGCCCCTGCCTTGTAAGTGCAAGGTCCCCACATATAAAAATGCTGGGTATGGTGGTTCATGTCTGTCATCCCAGCACTCAGGAGGCAGAGGCAGGAGGACTGTTGAGCTCCGGGCCAGCCTGAACTACAAAGTGAGACTCTGTCTCAAAAAAACAGGTCTACTTTTCAGGAAAGACTGACCACAGCCCAGAGTGGAGGGTGAGCGGCCACCAGTCACTCTCTTGCCATGGTCTTCTCAGAGTGCAGAGAATTTCCCCATCCAAGGAGGCAGGCTGCAGGTCCAGTTGTGCCCACTTCACAGGGCAGGCAGTCTCACTGCAAATTAGCCTGGAGACAGCTGAATTACAGTATTGTTTGTAAAGTGCATCAATTTGCTTAAAATCGGCTCATCTTAAGTGCTCTGGAGTATGAAGCTTAGAAAACTCCAGACTGCAATCTTCTGTAAGTTCACAGAAAGAAAAACAAACTCTAGATTTCCCTCCAAGAAACATACCCCCTTTCTATTTTTAACCCTTTAATTTTCTGGCTCAACTTCTGAGGATAAGAAAATAGGGAACTGAATCAAAATGAGAGATCAATTTCAGCTCTCCCAATGACAGTGAATTTACTTTAGGGTATTTCTGACACTTAGAAACTCCAGCTACAGTGGACTTTATGTATTTTCTTTGGCATCATACCGGTCATTTAGGTGATGGATGGAGAGGAAGCCTCAGCCATGTGTCCCAGGTCTGCATGGGTCTAGGGTAGGAAGGAGTTGGAAATGTGTCTGTGCAACTAGGAGCTACTCTATGAAGTTAAATTAGGCACCAGGAGAGGATCGTAAAGAGACCTGCATAACTTAGTGTAACTCCTAAAACATATTTTACCAATAAAATCATTATGGCTTTGTTATTGCTGAGCTGAAAACGAAGGAGGGGCAACCCTTTTCCACCCACTGAGCCAGCTTTTGCAGGCAGGTAACAGTACAGCTCCTTTCACACCCTCTGAGATGGCAAACTGTGTGGGTGGACCTCACAGTGTTAGAAGATAGAGTGAGCACAGATCAAATGACTGTTTCAAAAGAAAAAAGGAGGCAGAAAGATACTGACAGAGAAATCCAAGGGTTCTATATATACACCCAAACCGTTTCTCCCCACAGCTAACTTGACATGGCTTACTTAGAATTTGAACTAGATCTCCCCTCTATCTTAAAGGAAGATAGAAGAAAAAAAATGCTACTCACTACCAGGTAAAATTGCTAAGATTCCAAGGCACTGGGTTCTATAAGCCTTCTTAGTAATAATAATTCTGAAAGAGGAGGCATAGCCTGTGAGTTTTTCATCAGATTAAAATCCAGCTATTTCATTTAACCCACAAATAATAATATAATTCCTGTAGGTAGTACTCTTATTCTGCAGATGAAGAGACTAATGCCTGAAACTTTATTTTAGAGCTGCCTCGACCTCAGATCTACTTAACTCTGAAATACCTGATTCTAAAGATTAGACTGGACGGTGTGAGACATTAATACCCAACTTTATCAGATTCAGATAATCAATTTGAATTGATTATGAGGTTGATCCAATATTTTTATAGCAAATACTTCAATATGCCTTTATTATTTTAAAATCAAAGTCTTAGATATTACTGACTATGGTACAGTTTCTGAAATTTTTATTTTATTTTATATTATTTTGAGACAGGGTCTCACTTTATAGTTCAGGCTGGTCAGTAGTTCAGCCTCAAACTCAGCAGTCCTCCTGCCTCTTCCTCCCAAATGCTGGGATTACAGGCGTGAGCCATCACACCCGGCACTGTGGTATGTGGTACTGATTGATGTTGGGCGTGAGTCTCCATGCCCAGCATGTTTATATATGGTTACTGAGGATCGAACCCTGGCCCTTGCACTTGCAACGCAGGCACCGGAACCACTGAGCTAAATCCTCAGCCTTATTTTATTTTTTTAATTGGTCCATGTTTGCCATGCATAATGAGTATATCCATCATAGAGAAATTGCCCCTGTACATAATATATCTTAATTCCTTTTTCCAGTTCCCCTTCTCCCTGTAACCCTTCTGCCTATGCCCATTTAAAAATGATTTATTTCCTTTTTTGTTCCATTTCTTTATTTCCATTCCTATTTCAACAAATTCTTCCTACTTCCCAATATTTGTCCTCCATTTTGCTCCTTATTTACCCTTGGGTATCTCATACAAGAGAATCAATATCTTATGTAAAGTTGTGTGTCTGATTTATTTCATTAAAAATTATGGTCTCAAGGTGTGTCCATTCACCTAAAAAATATCTCAAGCTTACCCTTATGGCAGAGCAATGCTGTATTCCTTGTATATAAATACCATGTATTTTGTATCTATGTGTTCATCTCTTGATGTGTACATAGGGTATTTCCAGAATTTAGCTATTATAAATTGTACTGCTATAAATTTGGGTGTACATATATCACTGTGGTATGAGCCTTTTAACTCTTTCAAGAAGATAACTAGAAAGGGAATAACTCAATCAAATGGAACCACTCGTTTTTTTTTTTTTTTTTTTTTTTTTTTTTGAGAATCTTCATGTGAACAAAACCTGATCACACAGGAAATATTTCAAGGAACCAACAACTGAAATCACATCAAATTAAAAAGCTTTTGAACAGCAAAAGAAACCACCAACAGTGAAGAGACAATCCACAGAAAGGGGAAAAATCAGCTACTATTCAGACAGAGGACTAATATCTAAATTATATAAAAGATAAAAAATCAGACTCCCCCAATTTAAGGACTCAATCCAAAAAAGGCAGCTGAAATGAATAGGCATTTCTCAGATGAAAAAGTACAAGCAACAAATAAATATATGAAGAAATGCAAAACATCACTGGCCATTCAAGAAATGCAAATTTAAAAAAGCAATGAGATTCCCTCTCACACCAGAAAGAATGGCTGTTATAAAAAAATCAACCAAAACCCAGTGCTGGTGAGGCTGTGGGCTCCACTATTGGTGAGAATGTAAACTGGCTCCCTATAGTTTTATTTTTTTTTAACTCAATATACCATGTATCATAGAAAATAGACTAATTTATAGTTTAAGAATATGTATTTAGGTGTGTTAGTACATGGGTATATTGCATTAGCAGATGTGATGTCATCAGGTGCTTGCATGTATGAGAATTATCGCATATGAAAATAACACGAGCTATGTTCACATGGATAATGTGTTCCTGAAATAGAAAATAATTTTTGGTAGAACTCTGAGCAAAACAAAATGAAGCCTCTTCATTTATACAGTAGTTAAATTCTGAAAAATGTAAGAAATACTGAAGTCCACTTCCTTCATTTTTTGCATGTACATAAAGCATATTTTGGGTGTACAGGCTCAGATTATGACAAAGGTGAATACTAAGTGGCACCTCTGAATTCCAGGAAACAGAATCTTCTACCTACTAAATACCAATAGAATCTCCCAGTTATTTTAATGACAGATTAACAAACCCCTACAGAAAAAAAAAAAAAAACATGGGAACCCCCCCACCTCCACACACAAAACATTTCAAAACACTTCCTTTAGGGGTAATATTAGCATTTACAACTACTGTAATCAAAAAATTTAGACAAATCTTAAGAGTTCAGACTACTTAAAAATCTGTGACCAAGAGCTCTGGATTTCTTAAACTTTTCTTCAATTGTGAATACTCCATTAACATAACCTTGACCAGGCAGGCACATCCATTCTCTCCAGACACTGAGAATAGGCACCTATTGAAAACTAACTCAGTTGTACATACACACACGCACACGCACACTACTTGCCCTTTACTAGCTAGTAGATTCTGGATGCTGATTAGCCAATCTATGGTTGTAGCCTACTAGATTGGTACCAAAATCTTTTTACAAAGCCTAAATAAAGTAGCAGTTAAATAGAAAATATGCCTATGCATGTAGTTAAAAGGCCTGGGAGATGTCCATTCTATTCCTTGCTCTAAATACCCTAGAAAACATTTTTTTCTTGCCAAATACTTCATGTGACCCACTATCATTTTCAAACATTCCCACTCAGAGAAGGGATTATGTGAATAATTTTGACTTAGGCCGTGTGTAGAAATGATGCTCACATTATTTCTCAAATGTAGCACAAGCTTCACTACAGGTATGAGTTCTTTGACTTCTCTCTTCCTCAATAGGCAGGAGTTAGTTTTCCAGATGGTGCTGCATAAGGTGATATCACACACATCCTGGACTGAGTGGAGCAGAATTTCCACTAACCCATGCTGGACGTGAAGCGTGAGCAAAAATAAAGCTGCACAGAAATGAGGCCCATTGAAGTTTGGGGCTTTCTGTTTAATTGGCTGTTTAGCCTGGCCTGACCTAGAGGATAGCATAATCATATTGATTCACTCATGAGTAAGAAGCTCATCTTCTGGACTCTCTCTTCCCACATAAGCCCCACTGCAGCTGGCCTGTCCTTAGCTTTGGAGTCACATTCTATAGAAAAATTAAATTCTATTAAGAAATTGCCAATATATCTGAGTTTTAGAAATAATCTTCAAGACACAGGTTTTATATTTATGAACTAATTATTTTATGAATTTAAAAGTCTAATTCATGATCTGTCTTTAGCTATGATGAAGGAGCCAGAGTAAAATGGCAAGAGGTAAGCCATGATGAATGTATAATTGTTTAGAGAAACTTCTCAGTAAGATTTTGTAGCATTCTCAACTAATTTACTATGTGACCTTTGAATATGTTTAAATATTTCACACAAATCTTTTCAAATGAATTTTTATTTATTTATTTATTTTGTGGTACTGGGGATCAAACTCGGGCCTTTGTGCTTCCAAGGTAAGCATGGTACCACTTGAGCTAAATCCCTGGCTCTAAAATGATTTTAATACTCCTCCTTACAGATATTCTAGAGACTATATCATTAATAAGCTATCCATATAATTATTATACTATATCTTTTTATTCCCTTTTCTGATTGATTGTTCTCTAATATTTAAAACAATTGTGCTTCCATGGAAAAAAAATGGTCATTGGAATATAGATTAAACAGACTTTAGGAAGTAAAGGAACTAATTTTATTGCATACCATGATTTCCCTGGTTTCACAGATGTCTAGATTTTTTATGATAAAAGATAGAATTAATAATTAACCTTTTTCTATCTCTCACCTCTGCTTTCCACTGTATCACATCCTCTCTGAGCAGGCTCTTTCTTTTTAATAACAAGAATTGCCAGTCATTGCAGGTTTGTTTCTTAAAAATTCCAGTTTAATTGAAAGAAAAACCACTCTAATTTTCAAAAAAAAAATCTGTGTGATTTGATAGGCTGTGATTGTGATGCATGAAATTCCTGACTTCTGTGCCAAAGAGCAAACAATGGCTTTATGGAAATGACTGGGTGCCCTGCAAACTTTGACGTTATTGGTCAACCCAACGATGCTACTGCCCTCAGGCTGAGCAAAGGACGAATCCGAAGAGGTGCTTCAACCACAATGTGAGGAAGAATATGAGGGAAGCAAAATAAACACATTTCTTCTAGACATTCAGACACTAAGTCTGAAACCTTTCAGTACTATTTACTAATTTTGTAATTCTGTATTAGTTACTTCTTCAATTTTGTTAGAGAACTCCCGGAAGCAAGCATTACTCTGATTCCAAATCCAGAGAAGGATCCAACCAAAAAGGAGAAATACATGCCAAACTCATCAATGAGCATAGATGCAAAAATCCTCAATAAGATACTGGCAAGGAGAATGCAGTAAATCATAAGAAGGTTACACACCATCACCAAGTAGGATTCATCCCAGGGATTCAGAGATGGTTCAACATAGGTGAATCAACAAATGTAACAGACCATACTAACAGGACCAAGGACAAAATCCACATGATCATCTCCATAGATGCCGAAAAAGCATTTGACAAAGTCCAACACCCATTCATGATCTAAACAAACAAACAAAAAATACCCTAAAGAAAATTGGAATAGAAGGTCTTTATCTTAATCTGATAAAAGCCATCTATGACAAACCAATAGGCAGCATAATACTAAATTGTCAAAAACTAAAATCTTCCTTCTAAAGTCAGAAACAAGACAAGGATGTCCAATATAATCACTCCTGTTCAATATAGTTCTGGGAACATTAGCCAGAGCAATTAAATAAGAGAAAGGGAAAAAAAGGAATAGAATAGGAAAGAAAGAAGTTTAATTATCATTTTTTGCTGATGACATGGTACTCTACATAGAAGACCCCCCCAATACTCCTCCAAAAGTCACCTATATTTAAGAACCAAATTTGTTAATATAGAATATAAAGTCATTACCCAAAACCAGTAACTTTCCTGCACACAAATAACAAACTCACTGAGAGAGAAATTAAAGAAACAACATCTTTCATAATAGCATCAAGAAAAATGAAATACTTAGGAATCAATCTAACAAAGAAAATAAAAGACCTAAACATTTAGAACTATGGTACTCTGAAATAGGAGATCAAAGAGGATATCAGAAAATAGAAAAATACCTCCCATTCTTCAATAAACCAATATAGAGAAAATGTCTATACTTCCAAAACAGAGCGGAAGCTGAAGAACTAACTCTAAGCACACTCAGCTAGTAAATCTTTGACAAAGGGGCCAGACACCTCCACTGGAAGAATGATAGCGTCTTTAATAAATGATGCTGAGAAAACTGGCTTTCCACAAGCTAAAATTGAACCTAGATCCATACCTCTTACCATACACTAAACTAAAACCAGAATGAATCAAAGATGTAAATATAAAAACAGAAACACTTATGTTCTGAAAGATAGAAGACTCTAGACGACATAAGTATAGCCAAAGACTTTATCAACAAAACCCCTATCATATAGAAAATAATGCAAAGAGTCAACACTAGGATCACATCAAATTTAACAGCAAAAGAACACTGCCCACAGAGTGAAGAGACAACCCACAGAATAGGAAAAGGAAAAAAAAAAATCTACCACTTACTCCTCAGACAAATGACTAATATCTAGGATATATAAAGAACTAAAAAAATTGGGCTGGGGATATAACTTAGTGGTTCCGGCACCCGTCTTGCAAGTGCAAGGACCCGGGTTTGATCTCCGGTAACCATGTAACAATACTGGGGGTGGAGACTCATGCCCAGCAGCAAACCAATATCACAGTGCTGGGCATGGTGGCTCATGCCTGTAATCCCAGCACTCGGGAGGCAGAGGCAGGAGGATTGCTGTGATGTGAGTTGGAAGCTGAGCTCAGGGCCAGCCTGAACCACAAAGCAAGACCCTGTCTCAAAAAACCTTAAAAAAAAAAAAAAAGAACTAAAAAATTCAAAACTCTACACTTAAAGGCTCAACACAAAAATAGCATTTGAAATAGATGTTTCTCAGATTAAGAAGTACAAATAATAACTAAATACATTATAATAATGCTAAATATCACCAGTCTTTCAAGAAATGCAAATTAAAACAACATTAAGATTTCATCTCACTCCAGAAAAAATGGCTATCATCAAGAAATCAACCAATAACAAGTGCTTGTGAGGCTGTGGGGAAGAAGGAACTCTCCATCGCTGTGGGAGTGAACACTTGTACAACCACTCTGGAAATTACTATGGAGATTCCTCAAAACACTGAAAGTACAGGTTCCATTTGACCCAGCCATCCCTCTTCTCAATATCTTTCCAAAAGAGTTAAAAGCATCATACCACAGTGATATGTACACATCCGTGCTTAGTAGTACTACAATTTACAACAGCTAATGCTTGGAAACAGCCCAAGTGTCCATCAACAGATGAATAAAGAAAATGTGGTATTTCTACCTAGTGGATACTACTCTGCCATAAAGGATAAAAAAGTCATTTGTAGGAACATAGATGCCCCTTGAGACTACAATTTTAAGTAAAATAAATGGTACAAAGAGTTTAAATATTACATTGTTTCTCTTGTGTGAGAAAAGTGAAGTGCAAATAAAGAGTACAGTGAAAGATAGATGCTGGTAATTAAAAACATGTCCAAATGGGAGGGAAACAAGTAGGGCTGGGAGGAGATGGATGGGAAAAGGAAAAAAGAATGGAAATAAAGGATTGGAGATTTAGCTCAGTGGTTCTGGTGCCTGTCTTGCAAGCACAAGGGCCGGAGTTCAATTCCTGGTTAATCACATTCAGGTGTGGTGACTCATGCCAACCAGCAATCAGTACCACTTACCACAGTTCACGCCTGTAATCTTAGCATGTGGGAGGCAGAGCCAGGAGGATTGCTGTGAGTTCAAGGCTCACCTGGGCTACATAGTGAGTTAAGAATGAGCATGAACAAGAATGAGCATGAACTACAAAGTGAGACCTTGTCTCAAAAAAACTAAAAAGTAGAAGGAAAAAAAAAGAAAACAAAGCTTTCATAAAAGGAGAGGGGATTAAGTTTGAAGGGAGGTGAAGGAAATGGGAAAATAAGAATTAGGATATATTATGTACAGGTACAAATTCCCTATGATAAATGTGATCAATATGTGTAACCAATAAGACACCCCCCCATCAAGTTAATTGTAGAAAAAGGAAAAAGTGGTACAGATAGTGAGAAACCCTGGCCTTCCAGGGTTCTTGAGAGGATATAATAGATAAAACCTCCTCTTCAGAGAGACTACAGAAATGATAAATGACAGCCTGCGTCCAGTTCACTTGGTACTGAAGAGTGAGACAAACACCGTGTTTTCCCAATGGCCTTGCTGTGGAAAGCCTGAAGGCTGGGAATTTAGCTCAGTGGTTCCGGCGCCTGTCTTGCAAGTGCAAGGACCCAGGTTCGATCCCCAGTAACCACATACAATACTGGGGTGTGGAGACTCACGCCCAGCAGCAACCAGTACCACATACCACAGTGCCAGGCGTGGTGGCTTACGCCTGTAATCCCAGCACTCGGGAGGCAGAGGCAGGAGGATTGCTGTGATGTGAGTTTGAGGCTGAGCTCAGGGCCAACCTGAACTACAAAGTGAGACCCTGTCTAAAAAATTAAAATAAAATAAAGAAAGCTTGAAGGCCAGCTCACTTTCTGCCTCGCTCCAGCCAGGAGGAGTCTCAGGGCCTATTTAGCAGGTGAAAGTGATAATGTCATTAGCATCATTTAAATGCACACCTGCAGGAAGCATCACAACAGCTGTGTTTATCATCATAATTCATCACCTGACCATGGTAATTTCTCACACATTATGGAGAGGTTATAAATATACCCCTCATCATTTCATCTTGAAAAATATGAATGTGACTTTAGCCCTATGCAGAATTCACTGGCTTTATTTCCCTGGCTTTGATGAATACCCTTATTTTAGGCTCTTAACTTGACTTTCAGCACTGTGTTACTTTCTCCACTGAATATGTAGTCTGAGACCTAATAAGACACAGTACTGACATTCCAGAGTGCTTGATACTTCATTAATAATAATGAGTTAATTTTTGTAAAATAATCACCCACATTGAGTTTCTAAAAATAGCACTGTAGCATTTCCTCATTAATCTTCATAGTGTAAATTACTGTTTCTTCCAAAACTCCATTACTTAACCAATACAGAATCCATTTAACATCTAACTATAGCTACTCCTAGAAATTCATTTCCAACTTATCCTGTGGGGATGGATAAGAGGAGACTGTGTCCTCCTTCAAATTCTTTTGTGGCTGAGTTTGATCCTGGTGCTCATCAGAGCCACTCATGCAAGGCTGGGACAGGGCAGGAGCAGGGGCGGGGGGTGGGGGAATGATCATCTGTGGCTTCTGCAGGTTTTCCTGCAAGCTTGGTTTGGAGGGGTCACAAACCCAGTGTCCAGCCACAGCTCTGTGGGCTTTGGGAGTCAAGTCAGGAGGCCTCCTCTTTGCCCAGGCATGCCGTCCTAGTGTGGCAGCCTCGTGATTTTAGGCAATCCTGACTGTGGCAGTGGTCAGGTTGTTCGATAGTTGGCTTTCTGATCTCAGAAAAGGCAGCTGTCCCTGGGCGGCCCAGTTCTATCGCATAGCTTTGAACATTTCCTGAAAATTCATCCAAAAAGCTTTTCTTTTGCCATGTCCATGACTCTGATGCCCTTTAGTAGACGATCATAAATCTCATCCTGTGTAAATTAGAAGAGCAGACACTGCTCTCTAAAACTGAGTCCTTAAATTTTATTTAAGAAGAAAATGAAAGAGTTCTCTATTTCCTTCATACATCAAATTGCAGCTTCAGGTTGGAAGTAACATATCTTTCTCCTGAAGGTTAAGTATAATCATAATCACAGGGCCTCTGATTCTTTTCTGTTTCAAAAGATCCAGTCTCTTTGTAATTATATAACTTTGTAATTATGACATAGATTTAAAGGAGGTTTCCAAGAAGAAACAAATAGCAAAATCAGAATATCTTAAAGGTGTTTGGAATGGCATGAATTAAATGATATATTTAATATGATGCTATGATATTTGAATTTTGAAACATAACATATAAATCAGGCTACCATTTTTCAAGCCAATAGTTGGTATTATAATAGTGTGTCAAAAGTAATAGAATTTTCCTGAATTTTGTTTTATGAATGATGTAATTAGGTGTGGCAAAGGTCCAGGAAGAGAGGTTCAGGGAAAAGTATAAAAGAAAGATGTTGACATGTCTGCACAGAATCTGAGTCCTGAGCCAGAGAAGAAATCCTATTTGTACAGGAATGCTAAGAGATTTTAAAACCTGAGAATTGGTGCCTGGGATACCGGATAAACTGGAGAAATAAAACTATAGTCATTGTTTACATAGCCTTGAACTGACAGAAAACTGAACTTGCAATAAAAAAATGTTCGTGACTGGGGAGGCTCTTCTGAATTTCTCATTGGCGTTAGAGGTGGTTTTCAATGTAGTATCAGGAGACAATGCTTAATTACCTGCTGACCCACCTTCCCTGGGCTGCTCTATTCTCCCAGTTTCCTTCAGGGGAGAGAGGATGGGAGGAGAGGACAGAGATGAATGATCATTGGAAAGTCTAATCGATGGCTGGATCATTAAGAGGAAACAGAAGTAGAAGTGGGATTCTGAAAACTGAAAGGTTCAGGATGCATGATCAAAGTACTCTTACTCTAGAGATACAACTGCTTATAGAAATTTGCTGTTAGTTTGTTGATTAAATTTGATAGCTCTGTAAGGGCAGAAACCAGATTATGATGGGTTGAGATGTGAACAGAGTATGAGAAACGGGCCAGTAAATCTACAGCCTCCTCAAAGTAAAGTGATAGCAAAAGGATCGATGGGCATCATGTTGAGTACATTTGAGTATATTCCTTAAAAAATAGTGTCAGTGAAGAAAGAAAATGCACATGCAAGTGAAAGAAAGGTGGATAACACATTTAATATACAATGAAGTTTGTGACCTACTGAGGTACTAAAGATACAAACAAAATGGAGATAAAATATGCATACTTACAAGAGTATTATTATTCTCTTTCTGTTCTCTCCATCATCAGTGTATTCCTACCACTGCCACATATCTCGACCTTGTTATACAAATTACGTTATCTTTGTTTCACAAATTAGGTAGGGGTAAAGGACATGTGTCTTGTGTGCACAGACAAGGGGGAAACACAACTGAGGAGGGAGGAAGAAAAGAAACCTGTACAAGTGAGAGAATTAAGAGACTATTGGTAGAGAGGGAAAAGTAAGGAAGGAAATGGAAAACAGTATAGTGAAGCAGAGGAACAGTAAAGAAGGAAGGAAATGGAAAAGGGTATAATGAAGCAGAGAGATTTTAAGACATGTTGCCATTGATAATGATTTCAACAGCCTTGCAAATGCTTTGAGGGATACAGTCAGGAAATTATTCTAATTCTGAATGATAGACTCTAAGAGATATGAGTGCTCAGAATAAGACTGACACTGCTCCAGGTTACTAAGGCTACAACTTGGAAGCACAGGACAATCAGAAGCATGTTAAGGTTTTTTGGGAACTGTATTGATAGCATTAGCTCCCCACAAGCTCAGATTACTACTAAGCTTAAAAATAGCCTTCAAATCTCTAGCTTAAATAAGCTCAAAATGGAATGTAATGCTTTCCAGGGATCCATAGACCTCTCCCTATTTTGGATGCAGCTATGGAAGATGACAGAGAAGATCTTCCAAAGAGAAGAGCCAGATACTAAATAACAATGAGCAAAAGAGTCCTTCCAGGGGAGACTGTCTGATCAAGGGAATCCCTCCACATCAGTCCCAAGAAATCTCACCAATCTCTAAAGGATTTCATCATTTGAATGTGTTCTACTCTTCTTCATTTTTCTGGAAGAGAGTTGTCCCAGTCACTATCCCTGCTCTACAACTGTATGCTGAGGGTGGAGCATACAGGAAGTAGAAACCTGTCTTTTCAGCTCGTAGGTCACCTAGTCATTAGAAGTCATATACAGATCTGATAGCAGTGGTAGTTTATCATCTGAAGATCCTGTGCTCAGTGCTGGAATTGGTAACTGAAGGGACTTTGGACTGCCTCCCTTTCAGAGGGAGTGATGTGCACTCTTCATGGGAAGCCCTTAGAGTAGAGTTTGCTAGTGACCAAACCCATTCCTCACTCTTCTGGGTGTAGGAGTGGATGGCATTTCCCAGCCTGCCTTGCAATTCCGTATAGGCAAGTAATTACTTCTTTCCAGTGGAATGTGAAGTGTCTCTTCCGAGCTAAGATCGGTTAAGAGGGTAGGTGTGCTATCTGCACCATCTGTCTTCCGACATCATCCACTCAATACTGAGGTTCTCAGATCCTAGATGAGGCCCAGCTATAGAAAGAAGGAATCCAGTCTCTGAGTGACCATACTGAAGTCAGTTATCAGCAATACTAACATCGGACAGGTAAATGAGCAGGAAGTACAATTCTATTGTATCAGGTCACTAAAATTTAGAATTTGTTCAGCAGCTAATTAAAACACAGTGAATACATGAAAAAGTCACAAGTCTTTTTCAGAAACTGTTTTAGTTTTCTGCTTGATTAAAGCCCAAGCTCATCAACTGGGCATCTGTAAGAAAGGGGCTAAGGCAGAGGTGGTCTTTAGAAGTTTAATGCGTAGATTAATTTGGCTCTTTTGTTTGGGAGCTTTATTTACTTAATAAACACTAATGAAAGTTATGTTAAATTATTTTTCTTTTTCTTTCTTTCTTTTTTTTTTAGATAAGGTCTTGTTTTATAGTTCAGGCTGGCCCTGAACTCACTATGTAGCCCAGACCTGCCTCGAATTCATGGCAAGTCTCCTGTCTTTGCCTTCCAAGTGCTGGGATTACAGGCGTGAGCCACCATGCCTCGCTTAAATTCTTCAATTCCTATATATACTGACCATTAATACTCAATGAACGACCTGATTTGTTCTACTTTATAAAAGTCAAATATGTGAATTATATGAGCTGAGTGCAACATTTCCAAGCACCGAGACAACAAATGTTTGATTGTAACAAATAAACAATCAGTCTAGAAACAGATTGCATTCTGTTATTAATAGCTCTACATTCCTACTCAATTACCACAATATAGATCAACTTTATCAATCTCTTCAGCTGCCTTCGTGGCAGTTCTCATATTCCATCTTGGTCCTGTTTCACATTTATCTAATTATTTCTGGTACTCAGCAATATGTCTCACACATACTAAGACCTATTTGGAACAGAATTTTAGGAACTGAATATACTTTAAGAATATGCGATTAAATGATACAGAGCAGATATAAAGACATTTTAAGTATTTATTTATCTAGTAACATCTATTTGTTTCTTTTCCGGAAAAATCATTTTATTCAACAATTAAAAATACATTTCTGATAATACTTCATTTGAAACTTCTCTATATTTCCTTTCATCTCATTAATAACAGAAGATTTTAGTTTCACTATTATATGCTCAGAAGTGCCTGAGATCTTGAATCACAGAAAAGTTTTTAACTGGCCTTTCATTATATTAAGATCCTTTAAGTAACAGAAAGTTATTCAGCCTTGTTCTTAAAATCAAAATTAGTAACTCCATCGCAGTCATTAATATCGTTACTGTCCTGTTGCATTTGCTTTAATTGTTTTTGGGTCCTTCTAGTCTTTGCTCTTCAAGTAAACATTAATAATTCCATTGAACAGAATGGGGAGCCAATGTCAAAATTATTTATCCCGTACTATGTTGCAGTTGTGGCAAGGCCAGGCCATGAGATGAGAGCTGAGGAAGACAGCTTTCTTCTGCCTCCCACTTGGCCCCTGTGCTAATGCCCAACAGCTGCACAGACGCCTACAGCCATCCCTGAAGGATGATTTGACTGCGCACAAACATGTCCTCCTGGCCTAACATAGCATAGCACTTCCCAAGTCCCTGCCTTCCAGTGAGCAACAGGTGCTGGGACAAAAGAAACCACGCACACTTCAAAGTCAGCAGGTCCAGCCTCCTGCACGTTCTCACTGTTCTGTTTACCCAACTTGTGCCACCTCGTGTATTACAACAGAGCAGTTTAGCATTTAAGAGTGTTTGTCACATATTACCCAGAGGGGAGTTCCGTACAAATCCCCCTACACCAACTACAGCATAATTTTCCTCCAGAAAACCATGTGTGCTCACAAAAAACAAAGCCATGAAGTCCCTGGCCATAGAGACATAAATACTGCAGTGACAGACCTTTTGTACCATGTATGAGGCCATGAGTAATTAGTTAAACCTCTCCTCTTATCACTAATCTACACTTAAAAATCCTGTTGTAAGCTTTTTGCTGGTTTTGCTGATGATTATTTTATTGCTTTGATAATACATACATAAAGTCACTTATAGATATTAAATTAACTTAGAAATATGCATTATTTTATATCATGAATTCACTTTATGTGCTTCTATTACATCATGCTCTTTATCATTATATTCTAAATCATTAGCAGCATTTTCCAATGCAGAATATATTTACATCTAAGTTATTAGAGATTCACATAATAATTTGAAAAAAACATCTGTCTGTGTTATGCTGTCATTTGGAAATTTTACTTCCAAGCACCAATACCAATTTGCACAGCATTAGGACATTTGGTCTGGTGTTTTCTGCCCTTTAAGTGTGTGTTTATATCTCCAAAATAAGAATACTATATTTTAAAAGTCACTTTACAAATATGAGCTTCTATTCCTGGAATAATTACTAAACATACGATAAAATTCTTTCCCACTTTTAAAAAGTAACTTTATCTTTTTAGTTGATTCTTTCAACTAAACCCCTGTGAGGATTGTATCCAGGTTTGGGGGAACATTTTCCCAAACAACACTTTGCTGTATAAAGTAGTAGAGAGAGGCCTGCAATGTTCCATAAGGGCTCAGATCAGAGGCAGCTTCCTCTTTAATGAGCGATAGTTGGGCACAGGCAGGAATGGGGCTAGAAAGCTCTCAAAAAGTCAGATCAGTGTGTCTGATCCAAGAGCTCCGGAATATGGCCTGTAAATAAGGGTTTTTCAGAAGCACCACAAATGCTTCTGATTAAACCAATAGGAGTATAGGAGTATGGGGTGTGTGTGTGTGTGTGTGTGTGTGTGTGTGTGTGTGTGCATGTGTGTTGGGGAGTGGAGGAATTCTCTAGTCCATACCAAGATAAGCAGTATTATCAGTCTGGCCTAAATATTTCCATACTTTCCTCCATGCTCAAGAAAATGTATGTAGATTAGAATATTATAAGAATAAGATATTATAAATTGTTCTATATTGTTCTCTTTAACAAATATTTTCTCATGGAATCACTTTGATATATATATTATGATATATATGATATATGGATACATATATTTATATATTATAAATATTAAATAATTATTATATATGGGTGGGGGGGTTCTGAGCCAGTGAATTCTATGTGAGGTTTTTCTTTTGGGAGGAGGAATCCTGTACGGAAGATGCCAGTAGCACCCAGCCTCCAGTCATGACAATAAAACATGTCTTCAAACATTGCCAAAAGGCCTCTAGGGGCAAACACATTCCTGGCTGAGAACCAAAAAAACAGAATAATTTTTCAACCATTTCCCTACTAGTGGAGGTTGAGATTATTTTCTGACTTTGTTTTCTGAATCTGCAGTAAAATTGTGCATTTCAGGTATCTTTAAGTTGTATTGTTCCTATTTCTGTAAGGTAAGTTCCCTTCAGTAAGATGGCTGCGCTATTGTTAGATGACTTCCTAATAGTTTCTGAACATTCCCGTCATCACCACAAGGTGTAAGAGTGTCTCTGCACGTTCACCAGCACTGTAGGTTTGTTATCTTTTTTTTCCATATCCATTTGTCATTTGCACAAAAGCAATGTCCCAGTGTTGTTTTGACTTTTAATGTTTGTGCCATCCCTTTAAGCATGTGGTCCTTCTTTATGGGTCATTTGCTTTTTGGGTACCTACTGCTACCTTGCACCTATTTTTATGGGTTTTCTCTTGTCTATTTTCACCAATGTGTAGTTCATTGTCAGAGAAATTATTCTGCTGAAATAAAAAGTAGATTTTTTTCAACCATTTATGTTTAAGGTTTTATTTGGGATGTTTAAGGTTCATTTTTATAACATCAAACTTGGAAAACTCATTTATAATATAAAAGGGGGAAATGACTTGCTCAAGTGCCCAGATTCAGCTAAAGGTTGAGCAGAGACAGTCCGCGGGTCCCCAATGAGGGTTTTCCTCAGCCAGGACCGCCTGCGGGAAGCTGTTCTTCCCGTGCTGCCCTTATCCTGCCACACTCCATCTGTGTATGTTTACGACAAACAGTGGAATCAATTTGAAAACTCGGGAGAGCAAAGTGTAATAAAACACCAGAATTCAAAAACAGCTCACATGCCTTGAGCTCATCATTTTTTTTATGTTTCGCTCTTACATTAGTCCAAACACCTAAGTAGTACTCTAGGAGAGATTGCTGTCCCCCTGGAACATTGTGGGGTACCAAAGATAGAACAGTTGGCTGTGGGGCATCCCCAGCTGGGAATTCTGCCAGCACACATTCAGTAAAGTGGTGCAGAGATAGTCTGAGCAAGACAGCCAAGAGACTAATATGTTCAGATGGCATAATGCCTGTTCACAAATTGCTAGGCTGTTTATTTGCAGCAAGAGGAAACAGCTTTTAGAAGCTCTGCCCAGCACCATAAGCATCATTTTGCTGTGGAAATCCGTTCCTTGAAGAAAATGAATGTATTAGGAAAACATTCCCTGAAATATTAACACATCTGCTGAAATTCTGTTTTAAAAATAACAGAACCTTCCCCAGTTGCTGGTACTGAAACGTTAGTTGATTGATTTTTATAGGCCCAGTTTGCAATGCTATTTAATATATTCCTGCAGCTGGATACCCAGAAAAACGCAGTGTGGGGACCAAGAATTCCTGTATTTAATGGAATGGAGGAAATGGAGTCTGATGGCCCATTTTTTTTTCTGTCTCCCTCTAATTGGCTTCTGTATAGCTTTGGGGACCCCAATCAAACCACTAATGTTTGTACGTGCCTGACCATTCCAAACATGCACTGATACAAAATAAACAATCAGCATTAGGAAATGTTAGCTTAGGGGAAAAGTGCTTTTCGGAAGGTTACCTGGATGACGAAGGCACTGATTTTCATCGAGGATGGTAAAAGTTTGGCTGAAGGATTTTAAAACTATGCATCTCACCAGGGATTTGGACACATACCTTTATTTATTTATTTATTTATTTAATTGATTGATTGATTGAGACAGGCGCTTGCTATGGACTTGAAGTCCTCCTACCTCAGCCTCCTGAGTGCTGGGATTACAGGCAGGCACCACCACACATGGCCTTAGGGTACATACCTTTGCCTCAACCCAATAGACAACAAGGTAAGTTAACATTATAGTTGGAAATGGATGATAGACCTTTGGTAAATTGGAAATAAAAAAATACAAAAAGCCATTTTCCCATGTAGAAATCAGTATGGTAAATGAACACACTTACACACACATACACACTCCAAATAATATCAGTGAGCCCCTCATATTACTATTCGTCATACAAATAACTGGGGAGAATATATTAGGTGGAAGATTGCGTGTTAAAGTGAAGGATGACTCTGACCTGCTAGAGACTGACAGTTTACTTGAAGTACTCAGGCAAGAACACAGAGAGCGATACAAAGCAAACCCCATCACCCTTTTCCTCCCACTTTCAAACACATACAGGTACTTGCTGAAACACAGCAAAGAAAATATTATAAATTCAGCTGAACCCAAAGGATATAAGGAAAATCTTTAGTAGAAAGAGGAAGAAAGTTCTCTGAAGCTATTGTACAGAACAGCAGCCTGAGTGATGAAGAGAGTGGAGCCTGACTATGATCCGGTGGCAGACAGAAGGTCAGAGTTTTAATAAGCCCATGGGTAAAAGAGAAGGAACTTGGACATGCTTACGGGATAAACTGGACCCAACATCATTTGGAGAAAAAGAAGATTTGTGTATTTTCTTCATTAATATTTATAAGTTCGGTCTCTGATCTGTTTTAAGTATTATAGGTGGTGTGAGGTAGGGACTCAAGCTCAATTTTTGTATTTTCTACAAAATGTTTTAATGAATCTTCCTACTGATTATAGTAGATTACATTTCCACCAACAATGTAGAAGAGTTTCTTTTTTCCTGAAGTCTCATCAGAATTTGTTATTATTTGATGTTTTTAAAAAATTCAAATCTTTATTGGTACAGTATAAATACACATCATTTGATTTTTTTGATGATAGCTATTCTTTCTGGAGTAAGATGGAATCTTGGTGTTTTTCTAATTTGTATTTTTCTCATGGCCTGAGATGCTGAACTTTTTTCATGTTTTTCCATTTGTACTCCTTCTGAGAAATACATATTCATTTCAGATGCCCTTATTTTAGAATTTTATTTTGGATGGTATAGAGAACAGGGAAAGGGGATGTAGCTAGAACCTCTGCAGTTCAGTTCTAGTTTCCTGTGAACCCAACAGCTCAAGGTGAATTAATTAATATAAAGACAGAAGTGAAACTTGGAGAAGAAGCTGAGCCTGGGCCTCATCCATGCTACTATGGACAACAAAGAGCAAAGCCCCTGGCTTGCCACACTTTTATTTTGTACATCAGAAGTAAGCAATGTAACATGTCACTGAGACTCGCAAGTAACAGTTGTCTCAGAGGGCAGTAGTTTTGGTACATTAGGAGTGACAAATGTAACAGATTACTCAGAAGGCAGCGGGGTTCATACATCTTAGAACAATGAAGAATTATGTAGATGAAGATCCTGGTGTAGTTCTGCTGTGGAGCATCACAGCATATGGGACACTGGGGTCTTTGTTGCTGAAAGAGGTGAAGATAGAGTTATGTCTAGATATGCCATAGCTGGTGTGTAAGCAGGAAAACTAGGCCTAATCATAGTTTCAATTGTGAAATTATTTTTCCCTAGAATTATACAGAATTGCTCCCAACAGGATGGGACTATTTTTTTTTACTTTATATATTCTACATATTAATCTTTTGTTTGAGAAATAGTTAGCAAATTTTTTTCATTCTGTAGGTAGTCTCTTGACTTTGTTGGTTGTTTCCTTTGCTATGTAAAAGCTTCTTAATTTGATAAAATCCCATTTGTTGATTCGTGACTTTCTTGTGCAACTGGCACTCCGCTTAGAAAGTCCATGACTGCATCCATATCTTCAAGAATTTTACCTAATTTACTTCCCAGCAGATTGTTATTGTTTTAACATTTGGATCTTGGATCCATTTTCATTTTAGATTAGTACATGGTGAGAGATAAGGATCTGGATTCAATCTTCTGCATGTGGATAGCCAGTTTTCCAAGCAGCATTTGCTGAAGAGGGTGTCTCTCCTCCAATATATGTTTTTGGACCTTTTCTCAAAAATAAGAGAGGTGGATGTGGAAGGGGTTAGTTCTGCATTTTCTATTATGTTTCATTGTCCATGTTTATTTTTTTACTCATACCTTGCCGCTTTTATCACTATAGCTTTGTAACATATCTTGAAGTCTAAGACTGATAACTCCTTCTTTCTTTTTGTTGCACAGGATTGCCTTTGCTATTCTAGGTCTCTTCTTGTTCTATATGAATTTTAGAATTGTTTCATTTAGTTCTCTGACAAATCCTATTTGTATTTTTATCGCCATTGCATTAAATCCATATGTTAGTTTTGATGCTATCCTCGAACAAGTGATATCTCTCCATTTTTTAAACTTATTTTTTTCATTTCTTTCTTTCTTATATATATATATATCCTTTTTATATTTTTCCTCTTGCCTGATTGCTCTGGCCAATGTTTTGAGTAGTATTTTGATCCAGAGCATGACTTTAGACATTCTTGTCTTTTTCCTTATTTTAGAGAGAAAGCTTTTAGCTTTTCCTCATTTAATATAATGTTGGAATTAGGTTTACTAGAAATAGCCTCTATCAGATTGAGATAAAGTCTTTCTAGACCTATTTTTAATTTCTATACCTATTTATCAATTATGAATGGATGTACTATTTTGCCAAAGGCTTCGTCCATTGTGATGGTCCGGTGATTTTTGTCCTTGCTTCTGTAATGTACTACATGTATTGATTTGCCATATGCCAAATGTCCCTTGCATCCTTAAGATGCACCTTACTTGGTCATGATGCATGATCTTTGTGGTGACTTAGTGCGTTCTGTTTGTCAGTATCATGTCGAGGATTTTTGCATCTATGTTCATTAAAGAGAGTAGCCTGTAGTTCTCTTTTCTAATTAGGTGGTTGTCTAGTTTTGGAATCAGGGTAGCCCTTCTTCCAACTTCATTAAAGAGTTTGAAAAATATTGGCATTAAGTCTTCTCTAACGTTCTTATAGAGTTTAGAGATTAATTCATAGTGTCCAGGACTTTCCTGTTTGTAAGTTTATATGTATATATAAAACTGCTTGAATTTCATTGCCTGCTATTAGATTATTCAGTTTTTATATCTTCTTGGTTCAGTTTTGAATATATATATGATTCATATATATAGATATATATGATTCATATCTATTTATCTATCTATTTAGAATCTGTCCTCTTTTGGATTCTCTAATTTATTGAAGTTCAGGTTTTAAAAGTAGTTATTAACAATCTGCATTTAGGTAGTATCTACAGTGATTTTACCTCTTTCGTTTCTAACTGTATCATCTGGGCACTTTCTCCCTTCTTTTTTAGTAATATTGGCTAAGGTTTTTTATCTATTTTGTTTATTCTTTTTAAAGAACCAGATCTTTGATTCATTGAGTCTTTGTATTTTTTTCTTCTCAAGTGACAAACAAGTGACAAGCTGCATTTTATGCCAGATTTCACAGTGCCAAGTGAGTTGATGTATTTCTATCATATAGCTGTGTCTCATGAAAGGCTTTAAGTCAAAATCCAACATGTATTTTAGTTCACACATGGCCTGCCCATTATTTGATTTATTTCTTTCATTTCCACCTCTTTCTTGCATTGAACACATGTCTTGGTCACAGTTTTAGTAAGTTCATGACTAATCCTAGCCAAAATGTTTTTAAAACATCTTCACTGGTCAATATCTTTGAAAAAGGGAAAAGACTCAAGAATGAGACAGCGAAAAACTCTACAGTTCTCAATAGAAATGAAGCTGAATTTTAAAAAAATTCCACCACTTCTACTTAAATTGTGTGTTCATTGTAACAAGTGATTCACATTCTCCAACTCTGCTTTGTATAATATCTAGCAAGTGGCTATCCAGTGAAGCCATGAAACCTTCAAATGCTTCCCCTTATGGAGACCATGCACCCTGCATTAAAAGACAACCTCTGAAGTTTTTCCAGTGAAAGGAATGTATGAAGAATAGATATAACTATTGAAGGTCACCACTTCCTCAAATGTGTCTGCACCAAGAGAATCATTCTTACTGACTAATTGTATTGCTAAACCTAGGAAACCTTTACTGTGGAAGAACTGACCCTGCCTGCTCCTAAGGACACTTGTGGAGAAGCTTCATTTCAGAAATTGGCACATATTCCTCTTTCAGCTAGCACCACAACTATGTGAATTAATCAAATAATGGAAGATATTAAGACATGAACTGTTCTTGAAAATTAATGTCACCATTGTATATAATCCAAGTTGACCGATCTATTGATGTTGACAACACAACAACATTTTTGTGTAATATATTTTTCAGGGCTATATGTAATGTATTCTTTTGATGTCAACCCATCTCATAGCTCTAGCACTATTCAAGTCTTTGAATGATTATATGTCAAGGAACTGTCATCAGTCACTTTCTGTCAGTGTATGCACAAATGGAATGGCTGTCATGACTGGCTGGCTGTCTGAAGGGTTCGTGAAAGTGAGTCTATGCACTGCTAACAACTGAAAGGTTGGCCAGTTAAAAATATCTTTTCTGAATGTAATGACATCTTGAAGAGTGTGATTACCAACCAGAAAAAAATAAAAATCATTAGCCACATTAAAACGCATGCTCTTACTCATGTCTATTTGCACAGCTTTGTAGGAAAGATGCAGAGCACACACATGTCTTATATGTAGAATGGTGATGGTCTTCTAAAAGGAGTTTTAAGTTACAAAAGCCACTCTATAGATTTCTTTTGGGAAAAGGGTCATCACTAATAGCATATTTCAGTGACACAGAATAAGTCTCAAAACTTGCTTACTCATGCAACATATTCAACCTCCTCAATAAACTCAATTTTCATTTTCAGAGGAGAATGGCACCTATGTTCAAGTTGTCAAATAAAGTGGCTGCATTTAGAGCCACACTGGAATTAGAGGGGTTGAGAGAACATTGTGATTTTTGACATGTTGCAGGAATTAGCAGAGATTTGCAAAGAGACTGAGGCAAGGCCCTTCTTCCAGCTGGTACATAATCACTTATCTCTACTCCATTGTTCTTAATCACTGGAGTCCTTGTTAAAATACTGATTCCCCAACCCCATTCTCAGAAGGTCATTTAGTGGGTATGAAGTGGGTCACAAGAACCTGCATTTTAACAACCATCATAGTTATTTCTCAACTAGAATCTGAGAAAGTTCTAAGTAGTCAGACAGCGATGCTAACAAAATATTCATTAGAAATTTTAAAAATGATACTGTTTCCCTTATACCCATATAAAGTCTCTAGCTATGTTTTACTGTCCATTCAGCAAAAAATAAGTAATTTCAGGCACAGGTAAATAAATATTTGACTCTTCTACAAGTCCAAGAAAAACATGCTTTAAAAATACTCAATTGAACCCCAAATTGTGTGTCCATTACAAAGCCAATTATCATTGATGCTTACTTGGTATAAAAATCAGCAGGATGTCTTCTTAGAATTCAATTTAGCATTCGGGGAAGATCCATCATCCAGATTCTGTGGTTAGACGAAATTCCTGCACTGGATGAAGTTCATGTATCAGTCTTGTCTTGTGAAAACGTGATTGGATGAAGCCTTTTCAGCTCCAGAGGTAGATTTCCATTCAGGTGATCTTTCATCCTAGCTTCTTGGTGATTATTTCAGAGAGTTAAAGGGGTGAGGGTGGGGGGAAAGGGGGAAAATTAGAATAAAATCATGTCATATTTTGGTACAAACTCTCAATGTTGAATGTGATGGTGATATGTATTCACGATGTACCAATAAATATTTGAATTTAAAAAAAAAGATCAGGGAAATCACCTTCAAGGGAAGGATTTAAATCATTACCTATGTTTTAAACATGCTGGAAAATTCTGAGTGGAAGGCCCTATTTTTAAATACATGTCAGGAGACCCCATATAATCTTAGGAAATAACTTTTACATATTTTTGTTTGGTTTATTAATTTTCCAGCAACACAGATTGCTTTGTTCAGAAGTGTGGTTTACTTTACTTCAATGAAGTTTTTTTTTTTAATCCATCATATTTGTCTAAGGAGTGGAAATTGTTTGTCCATCCACCCAAGAACTTCTGAAAGAGACCCACAAGAGTAAATATTGCTGATCTGCTCCAACAATGAGGTTGCTAATCAGCAATGCTAATACTAATCAGCATTAGAAAAGAGATGTTCTTGATGTGTGCGTGGCTTGGACCCATCACACTGTGCAGGTCCAGGTGGCTGTGCTCACGTGGTCGGCAGTATGTTTTGACAGGCACTCAGACATCTCTGTTAGAAGTGTACCTCCCTTCAGAGCAGAGACAGCCACAGGACATGTGATAACTCCAATCTGGTGCCTGTGCATTGATACTCCAAATACTTAAGTATACTTAACAACCATTATCTTAATGTTAATTAGCACATAAATTAAATATTTAACAAATTCTCTTCTCTAAATAAATGACATACCGTACAACCATTTAGGGAATGATGTGAAATATGCAAATCAGTAATCAGATCTTGCTGGAAATTATTTGATGGATTTTCAAAATTGCAGCTATGGTCTTCTGTTTGATTGACTATCACAGGCTGAAGGATGCCCCTATCTAAGTTCTGATTTGGTGAAAGGATTGCATTATTGCCTTCCAGCTTCCCCATTAGATGAATCATGGCTTGGCCCTTGGTCCTTGCCCTGTTAGGAATGACACCCACCCCGTGTCACCAACCCCTCTGCCTGGCTGCAGCAGCAGACAAGCCCTTCTCTTCCTCCTTTGCTCAACACTGGCCTTGTTACCTAGAACCACTCCAGCCTAGCAAAGACTGCTCCCAGGACCAAGGGTCTGATGCTGTGATTGAACAGCACCATTCGATAATTGTAATTTCAATGGGAAAATTATTACCTAGAAAATTACACTTCTTGTTCAAGGTGCTCAATCCTCTCTGAGCATCTGCTGATCAAATAGCAATTACATTTCAAAAATTATCTGTCCCATAAAAGACTGTCTGAGATGTTAATATGTTTAGTGTCTCTCTTGTTACCTAGGTCACTCTGCAAAAGAAGGTCCATTTGTTAATGGTCAGAGTGACATTCTACAACAATCAGCTTGAATTAATGAGTTGACATTAGAGATTACATTTTAAAAAATATGCTTAGTGCTTATTTCAGCAACTGTTAAATTCTTTGCAACTGATACAGAAGTGACTCAATAAGTTAATGACCTGCCCAGGATCTGTCCAAAATATTTGGTTTTCAACCTCCAAATCGCTGATAGTGCCTGGAGCTTGGTGGCTCAACTTCATTCTTACAGCCTGACCCAAGTAAGGTGGGAGCCAGTATGGTCAACAGTCCATGAAACCTACAGAAAGCTTCTAAAACAAGACTTGGATATAAATTTGCTTCTGTGTTTTGAAAGGAGTCTGCTAAAATCTTTTAAATGATGTGGACTATTAATGCATATTATCAGATAATATAACTGATGAATATTCTAAGAATATAGCTATTTTATTATTGTTGATTAAATGATACATTAAAATATATTGTGAATTCTCTAAGGGCAGAGGCCATATTTAATTTATTCCTTTTCTAGTATGTGTGCAGGGCCTCGTGCACTAAATGTGCATGTTAAATGTTTGAGGCAATGAATGAATAAGTAGCCTTTTCTTAACTGCATGTGGAAGACTTGAGGGTTGAGGGAGAACGAACTATAGAGGAAACTGTGTGAGACCCGGAACCAGGCCAGTCTTGGCCAGAATCCAGCAGCCACCCACTTTTTCTGCATCCTTAAGCTTGTCATCTAACTACTAGGTGCTTAGTTTCAAAATCCAAAAAACCAGTGTTGTGTGATGGTAGTAATATTTATATTTCAGAGTTGTCACTATGAATTATTAAGAAGGCACATAAAGCTCTAGGAGAATTGCAAGTGATAAAAATGTGGTAACTTTATCATATTGCTGGCCACTCACTGAAAATATTAATCCTAGTGGGTAATTGAATCAGTCTTGGCATATAAAGAAAAAAAAAACTATTCTCAATATACCCTGAGCCAATAGCAAAAAGGTAAAATGGGAATTAAACCTCTTTATATTTTGCATAATTCTTGAATTGCTTATGAGATATCACTAAGAAAATTAAAGCTCTCCGCAAGGCAGCTCAGACTCCACCAAATCATCACCCCTTTGTGTTAACAAAGAGCCCTGTGAACAGTTCGGAGAAATCATATAATCAAGTCATTATGCAGGCTTGCTTGGTAAATGCTCACATAAGCACATGGACAGCTTCAATTGGGTTCCTTCCTTTCCAGGATAAACAGCAAGACAGTATGAGAGACTCTACAGAGCTTCGTTTCTCAAGAGTTCTCATTTCAGTGTTTCTAAAATGACACTGGTTATTTTTTTAAGCAACTACTTTACCCAAAGTCTAGACATTCAGGTCAGCAGAACTAGCCATACTATATCAAAAGAAATGGGACTGGGAGCCCCACTGCACTGCCCAGGGCTGGTCCACATGGGCCCTTGCTCTGTCCTTTATTCCCTGATTAGCTTTCAGTGGTGCTGACTGGGTGTGTCCTGTGAGATGGCTCAGTTCTGGAGCTTAACTGTGCCTGTCCCTGAGACGCAGCCCACACTGCAGGGAAGATGGCCAGCGAACAACACAAAAGATCATCTCATTTGCATCAGTTATTACTCAACTCTGTCAAGGATCCATGTGTGGAATAGAAAATAGTAAAACTTGAAGAAGGTCATATCTAGTTCAGCATCCTCCACATGGTGCTAGGTGACATACAGAATGCAACACGGGGTCACAGAAGCTTCCACGCAGACTTTAGAGGAAGGCTAGGGAGGCTAGGCAGTGTGCACCTAAGAGAGATGGATGAGTCTGTAAGAGTGAGGCTAAAATTACAGCAGAGATTGCAGGAAGCTGGAGAAACCAGGAACATGGAACATTTGAGGAAAGATGCAACAAGTGAGCCAAGCCAGACCATGAGGGAAATGATGAGGACAACAACCACTGACTGCTGGAGGGCCAGGGCTGCCCAAGCTTCTTTGAAGCTATATCACTATAGCTTCCCAGGTGCTGGACATGAAACTTCAGGATTTAGTGTTGCCCTGTAGGGTTCAGTCTTCAGTTTTGTTGGTTTCTACTCCCCCATTCCTCCGTTTTGGAACTGGGATGTTTACTAGCATTATCTTTTTTATTTCTATGGGAGCTCATGGCTAAGAGTTTGCTTTGAGTCTCAGAGGAGGAGGTGGACTTGGACTTTTTAGCAGGGCTGGAACTGTTAGGACTTTGGCAACTCTTAGAGATAGATTAGCTGTGTTTTGCGTAAAGAATTGTGCAGGAGTCTTTGGGGAGCCACTGAGGAATGTTGTGGTTCATATCTAGAGGACCTAGATGTTAAGCTTCAAGGGATCTTAGATGGGACTTTCTGAAGGAGATTGGATTATGAGGGATTATACCTAACTTCCTTTTAGTGGCACCTGGGCCTCCTCAGCAGAGGCAAATCATTCTGGGTGTGACCCGGGGGCTAATTCTCCCTTCGCACCGCTCTTGGCTCTCCTCTTCCTGTTAGGCATGCCATGAGCAGCTCTTCTCTACAGTGTCTCTCTAGTATGCTTCTATACTTTGGAGCCAGCTGACCACAGACTAAAACACAATCCAAAATAAGCCTGTCATTCCCTGAGTTCTGAGTGTTGAGTTTTTTTGTCCTAGTAAGAAGGGAAATAATGAAAACACCACATATCTAGCAGTGGGTGATGGTTTCACATGGATACAGATGTGCCTTGGGCCTTGAGACACTGTCTTGTAAAGAAGAGTGGCTGTAAGAACAATCTGGATACAGGATCTGTTGACAACAATTGCTCTCCATCTCCACTGTGCAGGAACTGATTCACCTGATCTGGTAAGGATCTCACCTTCTGCCCTTGGCTCTCCACAAGTCTTCCAAATCTATGCCATTGGTCAAGGAGGATTTGGTCATTATCTAGGGATGGAGCAGAGTCTGACGTTCGCCCTACTAGAACCCTCCCTAAATCTGGACCTGCCTGCATTCTGCCCTTTCCCTAAAGCTGCTGCTCTATCAGCTTCCTTGCCCAGTGTTTGTACCAGCTCCTCCCTCCAAGCTGGTATATAACACAGCATCTGTCCTTGGTTCTGTCCAGGGCACTGCTGAAGCAGTCTTGGTACTCTGGATGTTATAGAAACATTGGCAACAAGTCATTATCTTGGGATCACTTCATTCAGGTGCCTCATAAGATTTCTCTTTTGGAACTTTAGAGTGACAACAAACAAATGAGTTGTGCCAGGTGTTGTGGCACATGCTGTAATTCCAGCACTCCGGGAGGCTGAGGTAGAAGAACTGCAAGTTTAAACTCAACCCAGACAACATAGGAAGCACCTCTATTAAAAAATGGGGTAAGGTAGTGGGGATGAAGTTTGATTCAAAAGCTTTGGGTTAAATTTCCATTATTGAAAAAAATTTTAAGAGAATGAGTTGAGGTTACAGGCTCTCAGACAGAACTGCATTTGAAACCCAAATCTACCACTTACTCTGTTAGCTTCCATAAGTAACCAAAATCTTCTGGGGCCAGAAATGTAGTTCAGTGGTTGTGAGTGTTGGATATTTTGTCTGTCTTGCAAGCACAAGGACCTGGGTTCGATCCCCGGTTAACCACATACCATACTGGGCATGGAGACTCACACCCAGCAGCAATTAGCACCCCATACTACAGTGCCAGGCGTGGTGGCTCATGCCTATAATCCCAGCACTCAGGAGGCAGAGGCAGGAGGATTGCTGTGATGTGAGTTTGAGGCTGAGCTCAGGGTCAGCCTGAACTACAAAGTGAGACCCTGTCTCAAGAAACCTAAAAAAAAAGAATGCTTCTGAGTAAGGTCAAAGGCTTTGTTGAACACCTGGACACCCCGGAAATACCATGCAAAAAGGAAGCCCAAGCTGGCCATCATGTAGAAGGTCATTTGTACAGAGACAGATGCCTTCCAGCCTCCAACTCTAAGATGATCCAACCAGCTCTATCTGGTAGTCATGCTCTTGAGTAGTCTCTTCCAGTGTGATACCAGGATTGGTCTCCGACCAATGAAAAATGGAAGAAGTACTTGCCAGTATATCACTGCCAAGATGTGGGTATCTTTGTTCCTTGTCATGTATTCTTGCTCTGATGAAACCCAGATGTCATGGAGATTAAGTTGTCAAAAGGCCCTCATAGCTGGTAGCCCAGATACAAGCTCAGGTGCAGAATTCCCAGTGTAAGGTGATTAACCACTGTGCTTCTGTTTCTCCTCACTGAACACAGAACAACCCAAACTATATACTGTTGGGGAATTATTCATACACAAACTAATGCATATTTTGTTTTTTAAGTGAGCAAGCATTAGACTGATGATACTGCAAAACTTCGTGCAGTGGAATCAAATCCCATAGAGTCTGTGAGCTTTATTTTCATCCTTTCCAATGACTTGTCAAGCATTTTGTTTCATTACTTTGTGGATCATGTATGGTCTGTGCCTTCATCTACGCACCAAAAGAGGAAGGAAAATTTCATTTAGTAGCACCAGAAAGTGTTTCTTCCTGGCTTCCTGATATTTCTTTTCTTATTTTTCTGTTCTGAATGTATTAAGTGGCTTTGCTATGACTTTAAACCAAACTACACCCAAGTTAATCTTGATGTGACTTTGAGGCTAAATTTTTATGTTCCTTTATGCCAGAGTCTAGCTCCTTTTAACTTCATTGCCGCATAGTAAACTGCTGTTGTCTTATCAAAGAATCCTATTTACACAGACTTCCATACAGGAAGTAAAGAAGCTGTATGCAGGAGGCTTCCTCCTCCCAAAAGCTTGAATTTGTGATGATTAATATGTCTACCAGGCTTTCTGATAGGATATTGTCAGGAAAGTATTCTGGAGGACCTACAAAGTTGCACGCACCATTGTGGACATTCTGAACGCACCAGGAAACAAAACAATGAGTGTGTTGTATTTGTTCTAGTGAGAAGTATACTAAGTAATCAACTTGATCCATGAGACTTAGCCTATGTCTTACTTTCTCCCTGCTGAGACAAGCCACAGGTTAAAGGAGGAAAGATTTATTAGCTTCACAATTTGTAGACTTTTCAATCCATGAGCTACTGGTTCCAAGGGAGGGTGGTACAGCAAATAGGCATGGTTGAGGAGAAATAGTCCATGAGCTACATCCCTGACCCCAGAAGAACTGGTTACTTCTGGAAGTTAAGAGAGTAAGTGGAAGATCTAGATTTCAAATTCAGTTCTTTTTGAAAGCCTGTACCCTCAACTCATTCTTTAAAAAAATTTTTTTTTTCAATTTTTTCAGTAATGGAAATTTAACCCAGGGCTTTTGAATCAAACTTTATCCTCAGTATCCTACTCCATTTTTAAATAGAAGGTCTTGTTAAGTTGTCCAGGCTCAGTTTAAACTTGCAATCTGCCTACCTGAGGTAGGAAGCAGAGTGTACCATGAAGGGAGGAAGGTATATACCCTTCCAGGCCCTGCCCGAAGTGACCCACTTCCTCCCTCCAGGCCTCACCTCCCACCGTCACACCCAGCTGACAACCCATCAGTGGATTAATCCACCCATAATCCAGTAGCACACATCCATGTTCCAGTCACCTCCCCAAACCCAAGTTTGAGAATGCAAGGCTTTGGGGGGAACCAGATGTGAAACCATAATAGTCCGTACGCTGAGGTGTTCCATATTGTGAAAAGCTAATGCAGGGTGAAAGGGTGGCCTTTTAAAACTCTTTTCTACATGTTAAATACTTCTTAGATGTACTTTGCCATCAAAATAACCCACTCCTATAAGAAAATATAACTAAGAAAATTCAGGTAAATTAAGAAATGTGTCTCTTTATAATCTGAAGACCACTGTACTACTATAGTATGGCATTGCTCTTTAAAAATGGTTAAAGATACAAGTCAAGTTCAGTGGAAGTAGAGAAGAAAACAGAGCATTCTGAAGGACTTTATGGAGGGCTACAAGGGGGCTGGTGTTAGAGTTGATCCTTTACAGAGGAGAGGGAGGATGATCATGGAAGGAACTCTGAATCCATGAGTAGACATTCATTTCAAAGCATTGGTATTCAGCTCAAATCTCGATAATTGTGTGAGGGTTGACTAGCACAAATAGCCTCACAAAGGTTTTCCTACTGAATGGGAATTTATTTCCTAAAAGCCAACTGAGCAACACATTACTACAGCATTCAAATAAAATAAAAGGAACACGCAGCAGTGCTCTCTTACAAGGGACTAGAGCAACCAGGCCACTGTGTCTAATCCCTATGGTTCTGAGCAAGGGACATCTTGTCCCAAGGAAGGAGACACAAGGTCTCCAGTCCTGTCTGGAAGCAATGGGCTCTTGATGGCAGTAATTGTCATATATTAGGGAAATGTGCAACACGACCATGTTTGCTCACTCATCCTACATTGCAGAGCTCTACTAGGGCCTCTACATTTTACAAAATATGGAGCTATTTTTTCTAGTCTCTCTTTATTAATTACAAAGCTTGGCTCTCTTCTGAACCATTTTCTGAGCTGTGTGTTTGTATGCATATGCTGGAGAATATGAACTGGATTTTTTTTTTTTTTTTTTTTGAGACAGGGTCTCGCTTTGTGGTTCAGGCTGGCCCTGAGCTCAGCCTCAAACTCACATCACAATCCTCCTGCCTCTGCCTCCCGAGTGCTGGGATTACAGGCGTGAGCCACCACGCCCGGCACTGTGGTATGTAGTACTGGTTGCTGCTGGGTGTGGGTCTCCACGCCCAGTATTGTTATGTGGTTACCGGGGAATTGAACCCGGGTCCTTGCACTTGCAAGACAGGCGCCGGAACCACTGAGCTAACTCCCCGGCCATGAACTGGATTTTTTCATCAGTGTCTTTAAGTCTGATGGACTTTCTCCCAGTATTTCTAATGATTTTGGTATGGTCTTGATTGAAGTGTAAGGTAATGTAGAGAATCACCAAAGACCTTAAATAAATATTTGAGTGGACTTTCACCAAGTGGGCACACTTGCATGACAACAACGAGACTAAGAACAGAGTCCCCTTGTCATATACAGATTTCCTCTTCTCCCCTCCCAGCCACCATTCCCCAGGCTTTTGATAACAGTCATTCCTTTCACCTGACTCAAGACTTTCATAACTGTACCTGGAGCAGTACAGGGCAGACCCTTTCTTGTCTGACTTCTTTCATCAGCGTGCTCATGTGGTCCATCCCTGAGCTGGCCAGTGCTGCAGTCTGTGCATTCCTGGGTGTTATGGCTGTAGTGTGTTTGGAGCTCCAGGTATCTATTCATTCTGCTGTTGACAGCCTTGGATGTTCCCAGTCTGAGGCTGAGGCATTTACCTAATTCCTTTAAATTCATGCATCTTATATGTGATTGGTAAGAAAAATGAATGTGCTAATAATGAATACTCCATATGTTAAGCAAAATTCTAACAACAAAAATATATAAGACAATTTTACCATGAGCATTTATGTGGAGTAATACATATGTTTATTAGTTAGATTTAGTCATTCTCATCTACTTCAGAACTTTATATTGTACATACATACATAGCAATTTTTTATGAATAGAAATGAATTAAAAAGAATAGAGAGGGGAAGAAGAGAAAGGAAGAGAGAGAGAGAGGGAGAGAGAGAGAGAACACACTGTGGGAATTGGTTTGTATACTTATGGATGCTGAGAACTCCTACAATCTTCTGTCTACAACTTGGACACCTAGGGAAGCTGGTGGTATAATTTGGCTCAAGTCCAAAGGCCAATGAACCATCTATGCCAGAGTTCAAGCAAGGGCTAGAGAAGATAGATGTCCTGGGTCAAACATAAACAGCAAATTTACTCTTCCTCACTCTTGTTGTTCTTGTCAACATATTGGACAATGCCCAGCCATGCTGGTGAGGATGATCTCTACTCAATTTACTAACTCAAGTGCTAATTTCTCCCCAAAACAGCCTCACAGAAACAACATCTTACCAGGTAGAAATCTGTGAGCTCAGTCAAGTTGACGTATAAAATTGACCATAATAATCCTTTAGGAAAGAAAAAAAGAAAGAAAGAAAGAAAGAAAGAAAGAAAATTTGCTTTCATTAAAAAAAAGATCTAAGCCATAACATTTGCTCTTATGATCTGCATATGATATAGCATCAGAGAAAGAGATTAACAAGAAATTGTGTATAAATTTCACGTATACAAGATAATATTTTTTAAAAAAGATTTTTCCTGGCTGGCTGTGTATCTCATTGGTGCTGCATTTGGCAAGATGAGTCCCGGGCTTTCATCACCAGTACCAGCTGGTGCTTCCCTTTGGTTCACTAAGCCACAGGAAAAAGAAAATCAGTGTAGAAACCACTCATGATATGGATTTGGTTTTTTTTCCAAAGAAATAAAGGATTTGATTCTTAGAAAAAAAGATTACTAAGTTAAAATGAAATCATTAGGGTGGTTCTTAACCCAACATTACCGGTGCCCTTATAAGAGAAAGAAATTAGGGAAGAAAGAGTTCAACTCCATGTTTGTACATATAGTAGAGGAGAGGCTGCGTGTGGACAAGGTCAAAAGGTGTCATTTCCAAGACAGGGGAAGATAACTGGGAAGAAATCAACCCTGCTGATACTTCGATCTTGTACTTCTAGCATCCAGACTGTAAAAGAATAAATTATGTGGTTTAAAGAAAAAGAAAGAGAGAGAGGGAAAGAAAGAGTGAGAGAAAGAAAGAAGGAAGGAAGAAGGGATGAAAGAAATAAAGAAAAGAAAAGAAAAACAAAGGTGTATCTTAGTCTATTGAACCAAAGCCTGTTTCATGGTTTCATGGGAAAGAATGACATTTTGAGAGGTTGAGTAAACATGTCATGAATGTAAAATAGACTTTACACATAAACAAATTTCAGCTTTAAAAACTATGCATTGAAGGGGCCATATGACTAATTTCTAAGCTGTTCCAAAATGGTGCGGTGATGGCTGGAAGGAATATTGAGAAGGAATTTCTGCAATGAATAGGGATGGTAGGACAAGATGACCTCAGTTCTAAGGTGCAAGGGTTCTATTTAATGAGTTGTAATTATACATAATTGTTTGAATTGAAAAACAGGAAAAATGGGAGGAGACGTGGCATTTGTTTGTGGATTATTGGTTCTGATGTTTTTGTTCTCTTTTGTTTTATGTTGGATATGTTCCTGGCAGAAACAAACATAGCTTGTATTTCAGTGTTTAACAGAAGCTTTTATTATATATTCATTTTGCCTAATTTACACATTTATTTCATAGCAAAGTTCTATCATTATAAAGATACCTTTAGTGAATTTTTAAAGGCAGAACAATATTTTGAGGGAAACAGTACATAGTCTCCAGGAAGATAAAAACTTCAGGAACTCTACTGCCCCTGTTGAATCTTAGTAAGTGCTACCATTATTGACTGTGTAATTTTGGGCAGTTTATCCAATTTATCTGTTCTTTGGTTTCCTCTTCTACAAAACAATGCTATCTACTTCATCAAGTAATACTGGGAATAATTACTGTACTTAAGGCACTTGAAATAAAGCCTAACACATAGCAAGCCTTTGTCCTAAAGTCTATAACTAATATTGTAGATATTCATTAAGTGCTGCCCAATGTATTCAATTACTATTTGTAAAACTATTGAAGGCAAACTAGTGATACATAAGCAAATTGCATTGTTTGTTTGATTTAACTCAGGGTGACTATGTTTTTCCATGGTTAAACATATTGGAGCAGCAAGAGACAGAGATACAAAGACCAAAAGGTGCAAGAAGATATCACCAGCATGCAAGAGAATAAATGTGCGGGAAATTCCTAGATGATGTGTAGAGCATCTCCATTGTCAGAGCCTGGAGCAATTTAAATGGGGTGAGATAAGCCCCAATCATAATGGGATTTAGCCTAAAGGGTCAGAGAACACTAGAATATGAGTGAATAAAGCAATGTCCCTTCATTCATTTTTTTATTCCTTACCCCTCAGTTCCTTTATTCCTTTCCACCTTTCTTTTTCCTATTCAAGATTTATCACCTTAGTGTTTGTAATAGTTAAACTTACTTGTCAATTTGACTGGATTAAGGGACTCTTAGGGAGATAACTGGATTGTGAAGCTGCATAGTCATCAATGGATTAATCCACTGATGTCCATAGCTGACTGCTGCAAGAAAGTAAGGTGAAGAAAGATCACTGGGGGTGTGCTGCTAGAGAACATATTCTTTACGGGCACTCTTCTCCTGTGCTCTACTCTCTGGCCACCATGAAGCAAACAGCTTTGCTTTGCCATAACCGTCTACTATGATGTTCCAGCTATTGCTTGAGCTGGCAACAGAACTTGATGTTGTTAATGTGATGTTTGTTTGGGGGGGTTTTGTTGTTTTTTCTTTAGGTACCAGGAATTAGACTCAGGGCCTTGGATTTGCCAGGCAGGCACTGACTGAGCTACATTCCCATCCCAAAGTGATGTTTGTTTTATTGACATAAGGAGTGCAAGTGTTGTGGGGTCATAGAGGCTACCACCTAGATTTCCAAAAAAAATCTAGAAAACCAAGCAATGTACCTCAGAGGGGAGTGTGCAGATATGGCAGTGGAGACCCAAGGAAGTCAGAGGTGCCAGAGCATGAAACATCTGCCAAGAAATGCCACAGGCAATTAATGGAGCCAATCCAAGGGAAAGGCTATGGGAGCTGAAACTGGCAAAGCTACATGGATACAGACACCCAAACCCTTCGGAATTCACAGTTTCTCAGTATGTGTCCCTGATACCAAACATGGAGCTAGAGAATTTAATGTTTGCTCTGCTAGGTTTTGGCCTTGCTTTCATTTGGTTCTTTTTTATCCCTCTATTCTTCTATTTTTGAATAGGAAGGCATACCATGTGACATTATATAACTTGCCTTTTCAATTTCACAGGGGCTCATAGATAAAAGTTTACCTTAAGTCTCGAAAGAGACTTGCAACCTGGACTTTTGAGCAGTGCAGGAACTGTTGAGACTTTGAGAAAGAGATTATTGCATTTTGTTTTTCTGCATGGTAGTTGTGTTATGTTAAGTGGAATTGAGCAACTGTTTTCGTCTTTATCTGGAGATCAAGTACGGTTTAAGGAGATATATTTGAGTGTCAAGTTGACCAAGGATATAGTGACAATCTAGCTTAGTCATCAACTTGATTGAATTTAGAGATTCTTCTAGAAGTGATTGGATCATAGGGAGCTCCGTACTCCTTGGTCGATCAATCTGCTGAATTTGTGGCCTGATTTGCTGTTAGGAGGTGGAGCCTCGTTGGAGGAGATGAGTCACTGGGGTTCGTCCTTTGGGAATGCATTTCTTGCTGGCACTCCTCCCCTGAGTTGTGCTCCCCAGCTGACATGAAGTGAGCATGTTTACTGCAACAGGCCCTTCCACCATGATGCTTCTGCCTTGGAATCAACCCATTATGGACTGAATCCTTTGAAACCCAAAGCCAGATTAAACCACTTCTCTTTTTAAGTTGAGTTTGGGGATTTTACACCTCAATGGGAGAGCTGACCAGGGAACTACTCCACTCTCAATTCCTGATCAAACACTCCAGAGCATTTACAGCTGTCAGTAAAATCTGTATCAAAGCACTTGTTCTGTTAACTGCATTTTATATGAAAGTGTCCAAAGAAAATACCCTGTAACAATTCAGAATTGTACTAACAGACTACAATTTTAGGTCTAATACATAATACACTAAAGCCAAGGTGAATCTAAATTTGTAAACATATGATTTTTCCTCCTGCTCATCAACTATACATAAGTTATTCATATTAGGAAAACTCCTAGTGAGGAATGCATTTGAATTCCCTGCCCCTTCTCTGGACTGAAATTTGGTAACAAGCAGACTGGCTTATAAAGTGAAGTATTAATATATTTGACTATACATAAATGTAAAATGCTTACCATTTCAGAAAATAAAATCATGTCCAAAATTAAAAAAAAAACCCTAAAATGTAGATGTGTGATAAATGTAGCAAAAGGCATCTTTACAAAATTTTTACACAAATCATGAAGAATAATGTAGACTTTAATATTCAATTTTTGTGCAAACTTGACAGTGCTATGTGACTATTCAGGTAATATAAAAGCATTGTGAAACTATAGTAGTAATAAAGAAATGGTAATAAAAATGAGAAAAGAACATTTCTCTTCATCAAATCAACAAATCTGTTTAGATGATAACAGATATATCAAAGATGGGCAAGGTACAAAAGTGGTATATATGAGACTACATTTGTGCAATCCTGTGTGATTTAATTTAATAATGTATGTCATGTAGATATTTGAGTCTTCAGGTACAAGAATTCCACTTCTGGAATTATAATAGTATAATTCTCCATTATAATAGTCCAAAAATCTAGCAAACTTAAGCGACAAAGATGTCCATCTCAGCATAATTTAAACAAATGAAGCATTGAAAACTCCTCAAAAGACTGATGATAAGTTCCATTATATACAGCAATGAAAATATTACATAATTTCCAATAAAGCTCTGTAATACCACCCAGGGGAACAGGTCATAAAATAGAGTACAATAGCAAATATGGAAAAACCACGCTAAAAACTGTCTTAACCACCCTCTCCAAAATGCAGACATCACATAAAAAAGACAGATGAACTATATATCAAAATAGCAAATAAGCAATGGCCCCTAGGTGGTAAGCTCAGAATAAAGTTTTCCTCCTCTCAATTTATCCATGATCGTATGCATTACCTAAATTATCTGTAATAAGGCTGTTTACCTCATACTAGAAAGAGGTCTTTGTAATGAGAAAGTAAACAAGTAAGGAAATATGTGGAGCTTTCATTTACTTATTTTTTGCAAAGTAATAATCTATTTTTTCTGCATGCAGCCACCCGTTCAGTGTGTGGAGTGTACATATGAAATCCAAGACTCCCCCCCCATCACTCTGATTTCCTCTATAGCATTGGGCCCTCAGAGACCAAGTCCTGACACCTTAGAGGCCATTTTAAAAACTAAAAGAAGCCTCTAGACCTTTTAGTGCTTTTTTTTCTTAGAAATTTTGTTTTTTTTCCCCATCAAGTCTGAGAAATGTTTAAAATTCATTTTTCAAAATTATTTAATTTTAATTCCACTATAACTTAAGCACCTTTTGAGTTTTGAAGTCACTTATGTTTAGAAAAACAAAGCTCTAAGCTTATTGCTAGCTGGCATTGTAAGTATAAGCAAGATTTTGCTGTCTTTCATTATGTGAGATAATTCAGGATAGACAGACTATGATACAGAGACAAATACGGAGGAACTGAAATATTAAAACATAAAAAGCCTGTACCTGCCTTGTAAAAGGTTCCCAGCTGACACCTATAGTACAATGGATTCTGGATAAGGCCTAAGGTTCTAAAGTCCCAAGATGCCTTGACTACTAGGAACTCAGGGTTTAATACTAGGAAGAAGGCATGCTTATTATGTTTTCATCCTTGGAAGCCAGGATGATGAGGGTGGGTGGGGACAGGGCATCATATATTGCTTGTTCCTAGCTCGTCATGTGCCACATCCTCAGTTTAAGTGGATCCTAATCAAGATCTGTCTTTGACAGCAGATGATCTTATTAAAATTGATCCTATACTCTCTCCTTTGAGTGGAATTTCTTCTAACAAAAGCCAACCCCAAAGTAGCTATTACTTCAAAGTAAACTATAACAGGTAAGTCTGTGACTCAGAGAGACCTTGTCTAAAAATTTTAAAAAACAAAATAAAAAATGGGCTGAGGATATAACTCAGTGTGAAGACACAAGGAAGGAAAAAAAGAAAGAAGGAAGGAAGAAAAATAAAGAAAGAGTTCTGACTAGTATAGTAATGCTTATCAACCTCTCTGAGGTGTTTATATATTACATTATATAATATAATATTATATATAATTATATTATATAATAATGATTCTAATAGAATATTATACTATTATAATGATACACATTACTATCATGCTAACTGTAACCCTGGATAATAAAAATTATTGTGGTGGAATTTCAAACATTGTAAATATCGATGGGAGAGAGATTTCGAGTCAAACTGCCCACCACTGCTTGTTTTATAAGGTCAGCTCCCCTGAAGATTCTACCAGATGTCTTAATTCTTAATTTTTAATTACAAGGCAAGGATGGTGGAACACTCAAGACTTTCAGATGAATGTTGTAAATCCCAAACTCTCACATTCCATGCCCAAAGACAGCTGCCCTTTTGGTGTCATGTGTCATTTTCTTTTCAGCTCAGCCCTCCAGGTCACCAGTCTGTGTCACATTGCTCAGCAAAACTCCTTGACTGACACGCGCTCTGGGATGTGATGCTACTCTCTGGAATTGAAAATAAGACACATATATTTTTAGTCTCGAATGTACTAGACATCAGATCAAATAACAGATTCTTTGATCCTCTGGTTCAGAAATCACATATTATTCAGCCTTTACTTGTGTAGTGAGGGGAAAGTTAATGGATTAATGTGTGACACTGTCATGTGTGACAGTTTATCTGAGTTAGACTAGTCAAAGATCAAGTGTGACATTTTCATTGTCCACAGTCCTTTTGTAGGAAATAGCTTTATGATGGCATTGTCCTTTAAATAAAAATATATATGTATATATTTGCTAGCTCTGGACTGGAGTTAGAATTTTTGCCAAACATTCGCTGTGAATTGTGTTTTGTTATATCTTACATCATTTACACCATTTTTGTTGTTAATCGGACCAGGGCTTAGCAGAAGTAGCAAATGCGCTAAAAGATCTCTAGATACTGGAGATGCTCAGCTTTGTCATTGGCAAGTCTAAGCTACTGAGCCTCTGTTTCCTTCCTTTTAAGCATAAGATCTCAATGTCTGTCCTACAAACTTCACAGGCTATGATGAGGACAAAATATAACATTGTTTCTTAAGTTACCATAGGAATGAAATTATTAGTAATAATTTTTTAATTGATTTTATTGGTACAGAAGAAGTAAGGGCCGCTAAGGAATATATGAAGAAATGTTCAACATCGCTGGTCATTGAAGAGATGCAGATGAAAATGCCGAGATTCCATCTCACTCCACAAAGAATGGCTGCTATCATGACATCAACCACCCACAAATGCCAACAGGACTGTGGGGAGAAAGTAAGTAATAATTTTTGAAAGACAAAGTAACTTAAAATTAAAATTAACTTTATATTACAGCCAGAGCTGCAGCCTCTCACTCATTTGCTAAATCTAATAGGTTTGAATTTGGTTTATTCCTAACTATACATATAAACTGACAGTACATTTTGTCTCTTAGATTCAATGTTCTCACCCATAATCCTATGACTCTGGATTTTTGTGAGTATTAAGCAGTATGATGTACTGAAAATTATAGAACAACAGGACGTGTCACTATTAGTAGTAGTAGTAATATTCTAGGTCTAGTGAAATTAAGGTCACACAAATTGGACTAATATTTTTGGCCATGTTCATGGCCAATTTGAAGATATGGAAAACAGGAAAATATTTTTCCTTGAAACAAAGTTATGAGTACTTTGAATTATTCAGGAACTTTGTGTTTTATTGAATAAAGAAGTACTTTGTCAGGACTAATTGATGGCTCTATCTTTATTTCAGAGAAAACATTACTTTTAAGTGGTTAAAGCTTGTTCTAGACAGAAGTACTATTCTGGCATATTACATCTCTCTTCTTACTTGTATTGATGTATTGTATATAGCAAATGCCTCAATTTAAAAACATTTATTGCACTGAAAGACACATTGCTATTACTCTCCCTTAAAATACTCTCTCTTACTTCAAGCATATGTATCCCATCGGTCTTGCCACTTTCTGAAGCAGTTCTGGAATTCTTCCTTTGTGAGTGCCTTTCTGTGGCTGCCTCAATGCTCTGTATTAATTCAAACCATTTATAGCAATTTCCACCAAATAAAAACATTATGGAGCGTCCTCATTCACACATTCACTGAGTGTTCACCATGCTGCTACTGGTTCTTCCCCAAAGTCAAAATGACCATGAAAGGTAAATGCTTTGGGTCAGGTTAGCACATCCGGGCAGCCAGGGCAGCGCAGCTAAAGTCACTCACAGGAGAGGGCTTCCAGAACTGCTTCTGGAAACAGCAAGATTCCTGGGATGAATGTGTTCCACCAAAAAGCAAATGTTCCAAGAGGGATTAATGACAATATGCCCTTCACTGTAACAAATTCTTAAAAACAGAAGCACCACATCTTCCCATCACATTGGGTACATGAAGCCAGGCATCCTGCTTGGATTAGTAGTGCCCACTGCGCAGGTGCAAAGAGGAAACTGGGAGAGTGTCAAAGCTGTTTCCACGCCTGAGCTTCCTCCATAGAAACGCCCGTGAATAATTCAGGTGTTACCTGAGTCTGATGTGAGAACACACCCTGTTCCAAGCAGAGCCCGTGCCAGATGTTCCATCTACCCCGGTGTGCACCAAATTGCCCAGCAGCTCTTGGATGAAGAAGTTATAATCCTTTGGGCTCCCTATTCCCTGTCCTTCAGCCTAGTCATCCCCTGTTCAGGCCTCTTTACACACCAAAAGCCACCCCAGAAAAAGTCAGGTGAATTTGACCCAACTGTCACAGCCCACTAAGTTCTAACTTTGATGGAGTATCTGAGAATAAAAAGAATTCAGTGTTGGCAAAGACATACATTTTACTGCTTAATAGAATATAGACAGGCTATAAAATTCTTGAGAGAAGAAAGAGACTATTCCAACAAGTGCCAAACACGCCATCTTTTCATTATTATAAAATTAAATATGGAGCAGAATAAATTGGGAGATGATTTGCTTTATAATATGAGTATGATTGAGATTGAAATTTGAAATTAGTATGACAAAGCAAATCCTATTACACTTTAAAATATAAATAAGAATACTTCACAATCAATCCAGAATACTAAGTACATGTAGATTTTATAAAACCCCATTATGATAGTCTTATAATACTCTACTGTGATCTTATGTATCTATTCAAATTCAAATGTTCTCCTTTGAATATATTAAATTGTTTCCAAATTTCTGTAAGTGCTTAAAAATATCCTGACTTTTAATGGAAAATGAAACATGGATTACAGAGCATTGTCTATTATTCTATCAGAATCAGATAACTAAAGGCGTTTTCCCATATTATTTTCTAACTATTTCTCAGAATCTGGATTTGTCTTCCTTCAAGCCTGGAATCTCGTTGGTTTAGCGATAGGCAGGCACATCAGAAAGGAGAGGAAACTCTACCTCTTACCTCAGACTTGATCTGGATGCCTGTATAGATTCATATACGAACTGTGCGGAAGAACAGGCCAGAGCTTCTCTTTATACTCCGACTGCAGGGAACAGAGTCAGCTCATGTACACCACAGCCCGGTCAGTGCAGGACTGTGGAGTATTCAGAGGCACAGGAACTGACCAACAAATGGTTCTTGTGATCATTCAGTCAAAAGTGTCCTTTGGGGCTAGGGAGCTAGCTCAGTGGTTCCGGCACCTGTCTTGCAAGTGCAAGCGCCCGGGTTCGATCCCCGGTAACCACATACCATACTGGGCGTGGAGACTCACCCCAGCAGCAACCAGTACCACATACCACAGTGCCGGGCGTGGTGGCTCAAGCCTGTAATCCCAGCACTCGGGAGGCAGAGGCAGGAGGATTGCTGTGATGTGAATTTGAGGTTGAGCTCAGGGCCAGCCTGAACCACAAAGTGAGACCCTGTCTCAAAAATCTAAGGGGGGAAAAAGTGTCCTTTGGCAGTGGACATTTTCAAGTAAATGTCCATCAAAAGAAGAGCAAAAAAGGATCAAGTCGTCAACAGAAATGCACTTATGCCAAAAGCAGACCAACACTCTTCTTACAAAGGGTTCTATGTGTCTTGCTCATCTTTTTACCCTATCACTATATTCAGAACAGGGAGGAATGTTTGACATGAATAATTTGAATGTTCCTGAATTTTTCCTGCTGCTAAGTCATTTAATGCTCCCTCAAACAATTATAAAACCTGTTGTCATTTTTATCTAACAAAAGCTGGTTTTATTATTTGATACAACTTTTAAAGTATTAGAAAAAGAAAAAGAGGGAGAGACCTAAAAGATATTTACATGTACTTGACTGAGAGTTTGTTCCTGGGGGAAACAAACAAAGTAATTTTCCTATTTTCAGTTTTTATTATTGATCTGTAGCTCTCATCTCTGGGGATCTGGAAAAAAATTCTGAGAAATAAGGAAGGGCCATATTGACGACCGTGACATAGGCCTGGCTCAATTTGGAGGTGAATGTATCCAACATAATTATTACTTCCTTTCATGGCAGTCAGCCAAGATGTTGGGATCGCTTTCAATGAGAGCAGAGTAATCTCTTACCGAGGCTCAGAGAACAAATAACACCTCTCTGGAATTGCACTGACTTTTCCGACCCAGATGGCATTTAGATGTGCGCACCACGGAAACACGGGGTCCTGTCCTCCCGCGCGCTTCCCCCTCCCGCCGGGGGAGGCGCTGCTTTCACCCTCTGGTTTGACCCAGTGTCCACCGGACGGACGCTCAGCCTCCGGGCTGGGGCCGCTGTGACTTCCCGCCTAGCGCCGCACGGGGAGATGTGGTCACTCGCTCCAGATCCTAGCTTCTAGGAGACCCAGTCCTCTGGATCTCACGGAGGCCCTGTGGGCTGTTAACATCCGTTAGTAGATCCCTTTTCTGAGAGAATTGTCTCATACGCTCTTGTTTGCAACCGAGATGGCGAAGAGAAGTACAGATGGAGGGATTCTGAATAGCATTTTTTATTCAGCACTTCAGTTTTATAACTGCCTCCGCCAAAGACTTGCATTTAGTTCTTAAAGACACTTCTTACGCTACGTGTTTTAAAAACACGTTTAAAGTGACGTAAACAACTTCTGAGGAATTTTCCATGATATCTTTAGAGTGTATCTTGGATGTCGATGAGGTTTGTTAATCAAAACACATAAGCAACATTTTCAAAAAGAACGAAGTGCATAATAGACAATAAGGGAGCCGGGATAAGGGTAGAATGTAATGGACGAGCGCGAAGAAACCACCCTTGCTCCACAGTGAGATTTTGTGCCTTGAGTGATGAGCTCTATCTAGCTGCTGTGCCACGGGGAAAAGAGATGAAAGCTGGATTATGGGACCAAAGATGGGGAGGAGTGAAACAGAAATCGGGGTGAGGACCGGAGGAGAAAGCAGACTCCACGTCTCAAGGGGAAAGGGCTGTTTCAGGGTGAGCACGGAGCGTAGGCTCCGGAGAGGAAATGCTGTACCTTCAACGAGCGGGCGGGGGTTCTTCTCTGAGCAGGGGCTTCCCATATTTTTTCTTTATGGCAGAATATATATATATATATTATGGCAGAGTATATGACAGAATATATATATATATATATGGCAGAATACATATATATATATATATATTGGCAGAATATATATATATATAGGCAGAATATATATATTTATGGAAGAATATATATATGGCAGAATATATATATATTCTTGGTTGCATATATATATATATTCTGCCATAAAGTAAAAAAAAGTTGTTACTTATAAAAAAATGAATGCACCTTTAGATAATAATGTTAAGTTAAATAAATCAAGTGTACAAGCTTAAATATCACATGACTTCTCTTAAAACTAAAATATAGTAAAGAGCAAAGTAAAAGATAAGAAATAAGAAATAGATCAAGAGATGGAGGGAAAGAAGGAAGCAGAGGAGATGCAAAAAGAATTAATATGTATTATGTACATGCACTAATGCTCCATGAGAAGCGTAATCATTATATACTGCAAACATGTACCAATAAAAATAAAAATTTTTAAAAATATGAAGCCATCAAAATGCTCTATTGTTATTTTTTTCTGTTGTTAAATTGATATTAAGATCAAACACAGCTACAGTTGAAGAATGAATAATCAAAGGAACAACATGAAAAGCTATTTTTCTTCTTTTTTCTTATAAGTATTAGATCTAAAAGAAACTCAAAAGGAAAGTCAATCATTTTAATTTATTACTGCCTTTGATATGCAAAAGGTTGCTTTTGTTGTTGTTGATAGGCTATTTAACATCACACTTCAATTTCGCTGGCAAAAAGATTCCTCTATATTTTGGTTCCCTAAAATTATTGCTTAAAACATAAAAACATGAATAAAATACTGATCAGACTCCTTAGAATATGTGCCTTCAGCCAATAAGAACATTTATTAACAGTGTTGAAAAGTATACAATTGTTCACATTGGGTGTTTTCTCCGTATCTTCTCATCAGACCTGGATATGCCGGGTGAGTCAGCCCGCAACCGTAATGCTACCCCGGTGATGTTATTGAATGATCTCCCTCTGTTACTAGCAACTCCTCTTTATCACCACTTGGGTGGATATGTGATATTTTATCAACAGGTACACTGTACTATTCTAACCATTGTTAGTTTGTTTTCCGGTTCTGTGCTATTAGTTACAATAAGAAACTGACCAGCTCTGTGGGCAAGGTTTTCTGTTTTCAGAGTTCTACCTGAGGATGGGCACCAGAAGAGCTGGCCCCCCACAGTGGGCTGACTTCAGAGCTCTGGAGCCTAATCCTCTGCCGAGTGCCCCCTGAGAGAAGTCCCGTGTCCGGTGTTCTGTGCTGTCCCTCCTCACACCCTCCTGGCTCCATGAAGAGCCTGGCTTGCGTTCACATTAAGAGATGTAGCATACAGCCTCCTTTGTATACACGCTGATGAAGGAACCGCCCGGTTGCCGAACGACCACTTATAAGACACCAGGGAGAAACTACTGTCACAATTCATTGTCAAGGAACACTGTGCTCTTCCCCAACAGCTGGTATCTCCAGGCAGATCACATCGCACAATCAATTGTGCTTCCTTTGCCCCAACCCCAGAGACTTCCGAAGCCAGTGTGTAGCTTGTTTTTCAGCATCATCGAAGGCTTATGATGTTGGCTTTGATCTGATTTTCTTTCTTTAAAAATGGTTTTTATTTTTCAATTGAATTTTTAATGGTGTTACGTAAGTCCTTAAAGAAAAACACATGAAATCTAAATTAATCCATGATTTTCACTTAAAAATATTTTGACATTGTCATTTTTCATTGTATCTTGTTGAGCACTAGTGAAAACTAAACAAATATATAACGTAGATGAAAATGGGCCTCTTTATTTCATTCCTGATCTTAAGAAAAACTCTAATGTTTGCTCTTAAGACAATATAGCTACTTATTTGATGTAAATGTTTTCCTAAACTTTACTATTCCTCTATTTCTAAATAGTCAGGAGTGAGGCATGAACTAAAAAGATTAGTGTTTTGGGTGGGGGATTTAGCTCAGTGGTTCCGGCGCCTGTCTTGCAAGCGCAAGGACCTGGGTTCGATCCCCGGTAACCACATACCATACTGGGCGTGGAGACTCACTCCCAGCAGCAACCAGTACCACATACCACAGTGCCAGGCATGGTGGCTCACGCCTGTAATCCCAGCACTCGGAAGGCAGAGGCAGGAGGATTGCTGTGATGTGAGTTGGAGGCTGAGCTCAGGGCCAGCCTGAACCACAAAGTGAGACCCTGTCTCAAAAAACCTAAAAAAAAAAAAAAAAAAAAAATTAGTGTTTTGACAAGCACTGAGATACAACCATAAGATTTTCTTATGAGACTATACAATTATTACATTTTCTAATACTTGAATATGGGTTTTTTGGTTTTTTGGGGACAGGATCTTACTTTTGTGGTCCAAGCTGGCCCTGAGCTCAGCCTCTAACTCACATCACAGCAATCCTCCTGCCTCTGCCTCCGAGTGCAGGGATTACAGGCGTGAGCCACCACACCCAGTACTATGGTATATGGTGCTGGTTGCTGCTGGGTGTAAGTCTCCACGCCTAGTATTGTATGTGGTTACCGGGGGATGAACCTGGGCCCTTGCACTTGCAAGACAGGTGCTGGAATCACTGAGCTAAATCCCCAGCCCTTGAATATTTTTTCATCCTGATAAATCTTATGAAGCTATGCATGTTTTTCTTTAAAGCCAAATTCAAATTCTGGGATTTTTCAGAATTTTTGTAGTTATATTTGGTTGAAACTGATCTGTAGTCAGGTCTATTTTGTATTAATGCTATAAGACTTTTTAATAACATCTAGTTTGATAATTGATTGTATAGCTTTCAGTGTTTTTTTGTGCTTCAGAATGGTTAACATAGTAGCAGTTATATGACCTGAAAAAATTAAGAAATAATTTTGTCTATATTCTTAATTATGTATATCCTGAGACTCCAGCAAGAACTGTTTTGTTACCAAAAACTGTACCACAGGATAATGTATAACTAGGATAAAATAAACCATTTGCAGAGCTGTGTACCATTTTGTATTGATGCCAAGAACTGAAAGGAAAGTTGTTTTATGCGACTTGACCTAGTGACCAAAGCCTTTCTGTCATTGCAAAACTAATGAAAGGCAGGAGGATCACTGAAAATTCATGACCAGCTTAGGCAACATAGTGAGTGAAAGGCTAGCCTGAAACTGTCTAACCTGTCTCAAAAATAGGACAAAACAAAGCAAAACAACTGAAATTTTTTCTCCAGATATCCTTATACACAAGTTGATGGCATAATACAAATATATAAGAACAATGTTTTAAAACTTGGTCAAATACAAAGATTTTTTTAAAAAAGTAAAGCATCCCAGATCTCCCAGCCAGCTGTCTAATTCAGGTGTAACATTCAGTGTATCACAACAAATCACAATGAGTGCTGTCAATGACTTTCGGCTCCTTTGCTGATATATTTTAGCCACAGCTGAGCTTTGGACAAGAAATGAGCAGTTGAGGACTTAAGTTGCTCTCTGCCAAGAATCTGGGGTGCAGATTTTCTGGGTCAACATCATCTGCTTTGAGGATCAAACAAGGAGGACAGGGGCTGTCGTCCCCTACGGGCCATCTGTCTGACTTGGTGGCTGCTCCATCTGCCTGAGCAGCTTCTCAGCCTGGCAGGAGAGGGACCCTGGCGTCAGGGTTTCTCCTCCTATGCACTCCCCCTTCCTGCCGAGCCACCCAGCTCCCCACTGTTACTCTGCTGCTCTGTACCGGAGCCCTGTCCTCTGCCCCACACAGTCCTCACACCATTCCCTGTGGTCCTGATATACATGTCAGTCAGGAAGCCATCCACTCACCCCACTGTCTGTCATGGGTTCAGGCTGGGCCTTTCAGAGTTATTGGGAATTCCAGGTCACACAAGTATACACACAGGAGCAGTAACTCCTTTAAAGGTTGTCTTAAAAGAAGATTCTGAGAGTTCAGCTCTCTTGGTGCCAGGCTTTCTCACCTGTTTCTTTAGTTTTTCCTGTGATGGTGTTTTCTTCTCATCGCTCAGGCTTCTTTGGCCAATGTGAGTCTCCTGATCCTTTTCTGCTGTTAGCAGGCCCCGCCCTAATGCAGGCCCCAGCTCTGGCTCCGGGTTCTTGCCTGTGCAGCCCGATTGGACAGATGCCTCAGCCATACTGTCTGCTGGCTTATCACTCTCTTTGTGTCCCTGAGACTTTCTCTCAGATCATCCTCAGTGCTGTGCATCCTGGAGTTCAGTCCTGTGTCTCATCTGGGACCAGGCCATGCTACCATGGCCCACAGCCAGGATGTCACACTTTCTTTCTGGTTCTCTGATTCACTTGGGGATTCCATCATGGCCCTGGAGGAGCTCAGCCAACCTAGTTTCCTTCCTCGAGGGATTTCTCATGTGCCTCTGTTTACAGGCAGGTGTTTCCAGGTAAGAGGAAGTAGAAGTACCCTTACTTCTTGCCACAGAGACACCCGTGCTTTTGGCTTCTTGACTGGCAGATGTCTACTCTTCCTGAAGCTAATGCCTTCCATAAAGTTATACGTAGAAACTTGGGATGATGGCTGTTTGGTCGCTTCTTCTCCTCTGAGGTTCAGCCTCAGGTTCTTTGTAAGAACAGGGATCTCTACCCTTCCTGGGACTCTGAAATCTCAGCACAATCACTTCTAAGACCTTTGCCTACTTCCACTGATTTCTGAGCTCATCTTCCTACACAGTCTGCACCTTCTTTTCTTCTGGAAGCATAGAGACTAGATGTTGGGCTTGGGAGTGTATTACCAAAACGACTTTTGGCCTGCATGCCAACTGCTAGTTATCTTCCGGTGCTTCCTGAAAGCTGTCCCCTACAGTCTCTTGGTCTTCACCTGTTGGCTGATTTACCAGAACAATTTCTTCAGTCTGTATTCTGGAAACCAGTGAGCTAGAATACTTGCTAATTCCAGGACCACTTCCAAGTTACCTCAGGGGCAACATGAAAGTGTGTTTTTGAGGTCTCCATGTTAGGAAGTGTCCTTTTCAGATGGAAATCCTGGACCAATTTCTGCTCCTCCAAGTGTCTCTATGTCCACATCCTTAGAAAATCTTCAGAGATTAGCTGGCTCTTTTGGAAGTAGGAATAACATGGCATAAAGCTACTGTCTGAGGAAGAGAGCCAGAGGGATAAGATAGAGCACATCACACTTGTAAAGGCCCTCATTGTTATGGGACTCTACTTCCTGTGGGATGTATGAGAAGAGGATGGAAAGATAAAAACTTCCTCTTATGTAATGGAGGTTGAATCCATGCTTTCCAAGAGGCAAGTGCTCTGCCACTGAGCTACATCTCTATCTTAAAATTTTTTTTTTAATGTTGTAGCAGAGTCTCACTGAGAATGGCTTTAGTCTAAGTGTAGAGAAAGAGAAAACAAATTAGAGAAACTTTCAATCTCAATATTTCCATGATTAACATTCACAGTGTTGCTGCTTCTTAAAATAAGAAGCCATTTGTGAACTGCTAAATTTCCTGGGCTGAGCTTGAGTTTGAGATGCTCTTAGAGGGCTAGGACTACGCGCATATGCTACCACACTCTGCTTCCTCAATCATCTCTAAAAGAGCTAGGGAATGCTCCATAGTCCCCAAGAAAGACCTGTTTGGTAAACAGCAGCTCAGACCTAATAACAAAGGGAATCTTCTTTCTACCTCTTTGGGAATTGAGAGTAGCCTAGTATGAGCTTGACTTGACTTTGTATCGGTCATAAAGGTGGGAAACCACCTTCTTAGGACTTACAGAGCAAGCATGTGGACAATAGGCTCTAAGCTTCCCCTAACTCCTCAGGAACTATGTAAAAGGACTGCTGATTTATATAATAATAAGTTTTAATTGCATTGGGTGAATGTAGGGTGCATTGTTGTGGGGAACACTAGGACACTCTTCTTGGGACTGGGAGTAAAGGATGGGGATTGAGAGTATTTAAAAATATTTTTATTTGCAGAGAATGGTTCAGTCTAAGTGTAGAGAAAGAGGAAACGAATTAGAGAAACTTTTAACTCAATGTTTCCATGATTAACATTCACAATGTTGCTGCTTCTTAAAATAAGAAGCCATTTGTGACCTGAGAGTTGGTCACCTCCAATACCTCTGGGTCATGCTAAAAATAGAAGTGAACCTAGCTCCCGAGGGCTTACTCCATGCATTTTTAATACCGAGATCATATAGGGAAATCAGCGTGTCTATTATTAAAATAGAAAGCAGAGCATTAGAACACTAATTTGGAGCAAAAAGATTATGCAAGACAAATTCGGAACACGGAAACAATAATTCTCCCTTGACCAGAAGAAACAATTTAATAGAATTTGAGGCATTAATAGACCAATGGTAGAATGTTAAAAAGGATCATCCAGCCAGCAAAAATGTGGAAGACCCAATGGGAATATTCAGATTTGAGCTATAAATCATTTGGATACAAAGGATTCAGAACACTCTCTGTAGTGCTTACAGCAGCAGTAGAAGTCACTAAAGGGGAAAGAGAAGGGAAAGATTCTTTACTTTTGCCACAAAGATAAGCCCTGTGTTTTTGAGCTAAGTCAAACAACTACTGAGATGCTAGGAATCTTTTAACATATTGTGGTGGGGTGAACCCTACAAAGGTTATAGAATTTAAAGCTGTGAGTCCCTCATACGGAAAAACTCTTAATAATCCTTATTTTAGCAAGTATCGTTCAAGAGGGGAAGGTCAAAGATCAATGAAATGTTTTGCCGATTATTCAAAAGGTATTTAAAACCTCTCATGGGAAAGGCATTGTGTAGTGGAATTCGCAAGATTTAACCTTGTGAAAGATCTCATGCCCTTGACCTCTGAGGCTGTTGTAAAATAGGAACTGAGACAAAATTATTTATGGCCAAGCTGGAAAGTGATAATATGATATGCAGTGGAACATAAGAGCCATCAGAGAATGGAGCTGGGAAGGACACATTAGCCCAACTGGTTGGCAAAGTTCAGGAAAGAAGGCGGCATTTGGTAATCCATGCAGTAGATGTAGCTGAGGAACTTTGCACAGAGGCAGAGGAACTTGGTGAATCTTTAGGATGTGGTCATTGGCCTCCAACACACAAGACAGAAGATTGAGATTAAAATATTGGGGCAAAGGGCTGGAAAGGGAGATGGCAGCCAGATACACAAAGCTTTACATGGCAGCATGGTTGGTCTGGCCTTAGGATTTAGTAATGCACTGTACAGTGGATGCCATAAAGAACAGCTAGCAAATGAGAACAAGGAAGAGATGAAATTCAATAGATGAAAACAGTATAGTCCAGCAACTGCTGTCCAGTGGTACTGGACTTTATCCCATGGAAGACCCTCAGAGAGGTCTTGGAGAACATTCCCTAGACTATTCTTCCCTGGGTGAGAACACCAACATCTTTTTTTAGCAACTCTCTTATTCCTCACTGGTTGAAGGCTAACAGGCCTACTGTACAAGCTGTGGGGTGCTGACTTCTGAGACCATAGAGCCATCCTGGCCCATGGTAATTCAGTGGTCCTCACGAGGTGATCGTCTCTGGTGGGCACTGACTTGAGACCCCGCCACAGGCTGAGGGGTTGGCCTTTCATTCAGAAGCAGCCACTGTGCAGTCACTGAGCGCTCTGGGACAGGCAAGTGGCCCACTTAAGAGTCATGCTTCCTCCACTAGTCTCTGAACCATTCCCTGGGATCCCACAGTGCTGTGCGACACGACTTCAGTTCTCCTTGCCCCTACTCAGGGGTCCAGGGCTCCTCTTGCTGGCCTGAGACCTGAGAGCAGATCCTTCCCTTGCATCTTATCGGAAGCTGGGCATTTCCTGAGTGAAAAAAACAAGCTTATTTTGGATGTGCAGATAAGATGGGAACAAGGTACACAGACAGGAACAATTATGGTCCCCTGGAGAAATATGGGCTATAGCACAGTACAGTCTGGAGTCTCCTAAAATTTATCTCTCTCTTAATAAAAGTTTTCAACACTTCAAATTCTACTTTATCAAGAAACATCCTAGTGGGCTTCCTACCACGGACTCCTAAGTGACATACTACCTTCCCTTCTGAGCCACCAGAGGAGGCCAAATGCCTCATGAGACTCCCTGGTCTTCCTCGCCCATTTTAGCAGAAAGACTTTTCCAGAACTTGAATTTTCACTTAATTTTTCTCATTTTCAGCCGTCCATACAGACTCTGTAAGTTTTCCTTTTGCTTATTAAAATCCTGAAGTCATGCTGGCTTTCAGCAGATGTTTGTTAAACACTATGTTCTAGGAACTGTGTTTGATACTTGGAACCGACCAAGCAAATGGAGATGTTCTTCTTGTCTTCTCAACAGAAATGAACTTGATACACAGTCCAGCTCAAATCAATAGACACTTGTAGAGTACTGTTATGTGTTTGATTCTCTTTTAGAGTTGGGGGTTATAAGTGTAAGAATGCTTTCAGCATGGAGCAAACGACTGTAATGAAGTAGTTTTATTTATTTTTTTTTGTTAAATAATTTATTTCTACCCAACAGAGGCAGGTCTTTTTCAGATTCAGTGCACATCAGGCTCCAGCTCTAATTTCCCAAAATTCACTGGCCAGAATGGTGTAGCACATCAGCCCCTCAACCAATCTTTGGAAAGGAGCAAATGATTACATGGCTGATTTGGACCAACCAGGATGGAAGAAGGGCAGCCCCTGAAGCACACGGTCTTATAAGAAGCAATGGACCCCAGTTTGCTGTGGCAGTTGAAAGTCTAGGGGAGCATCACCCAGACTTCTAGGATGAAGATAGTGGTGCAGTCTGAGCTTACCCAGGGAGAAATTAAGAGAGCTGGGGAAAGTCATGTGCCAAGAGAAGATTTGCAGGCTGCTTCTGGGGCTCCTCACCACCAATAACCGTCCCTGCTACTTTTCCTTTGGTCCAGTGAGCTGCAAACACACACACTTCGAAGGACATATCCATGAAGGAACTGATTAGTTTCAGTAATTCTACCTATGAACTAAAAAGAAGAGCGTGTCTTCACTTTTGCAGTTTTCTTATGGATCTTAAAAGCCCTTGCTATCAGGTAAAGGAAACTGGCAATACCATGTGTGATAGGAAGGAGACTGCAGTCCCGGGATATTATACCGATACACCAATCACCCTTCCAAGTCAGGAATCATCTCCATCAGCGCACATGCGATCACATTACTTTTATGTACTATTTCCTATGCTTACTTTTAATTGGTTTATATAAAATAACAGCTTCTGCTTTCTTATTTCCATTGGAGCTTTAAACAAATTGTAATGCAAGTATTTAGTTATCTTTGGTGACGCCATGACAAGGGTATTAATCATCATAAAAATGTGTCCTGTGTTCCAAAGACACAGCGTTAAATACTGCTTTCCCACTCAAGTTGGTCTGAAATTAGACACTTCCTGCCAACATAAGAGGGATCTTCTCCAGGACTGTTATCTTTCAATGTATCACAACATGAAAATTCAGGGCTTGAAAAAGTACACATTTCTTTAAATATCTTTTACAGCACACGACGGTGATTTAAGAAAGACCCAGCCCAGGGAGACCATGTTGATCACTTTAAAGGTTTCTTTCATAGGTTTGTGAACGTGTCATTTGAAAAATTACTGTATTATTCTATGGCATTTCGGACCTGAGTGAATTACCAGTATATTTTGCAGTAGGGATCTCGAAATATGTATTAGTACGAGGGAACTCCGGACAAAGTTTTTTTTTTTTAATTTTACAATTTCATGTGCAACAGTGCATTCACTGGCATATGGGACATATAGTCCTTTACAGAGTCATAACGCAATTATCAGAGTTTAAATAATTCTTTAGTGTTTTATATAAGATTCCTCAGGAGGACGAGTCACCGAAGTGTGAGTGGGTTCACTAATTTTCACACCACTGGACTGTCTCGCATACAGGGCACAAACTACAGAGCCTTCAGCCAAACAAGAGCCAGCTGGGCACGCTTTCCCAGACTGCTGGAAGTGGAGGTCCAACAGGACCTGGGATCCTCACAGTCCCGGAGGGCCTGAACGGCTTCGCTCAGGAGGGAAGGCGAGAGCCAAAGGGCTGTCTCCATTTTCTTCCTGTATGGTGACACAAACCTAGTCCGGACCAGAGGAACAGGATGGTAGTCTTGGGCAGACCACACCGTCCCCACCAGCTTGTCTGGGAAGGAGGATCCAGTCGGGAGGAGCCGGCTGTCTCTCCTCCTCCAGCCCATTTACACGGAACGCCTATATTTACGTCCACGCTGTAATCCATTCACCCATCCATTCACTCATCTAGACACACTGGCCGGGAGATGGTGTGCGTGAGTCCCAGCCGCCGCAGCCTGCGCCGGAGCTCCGCTTTGTCTCACTTGGGTCACCATAACCGCAAGAATAATGACTGCAGGGAAGGAACACGCCTGTGCTGCCGCTTCCCACCCTACCCGGGCTCCTCGCGTGCGGAGCTCGCAGGTTTGGAGCTGCTGGCACGCCCGCCTCCCGCAGCGTCCGCCCGGTGGGGCCGCAGGCCAGCGCCCTGGGGGAAGGTGACGCCCTCCAGGGCAGCAGCAGGGTCTGCAACCAGGCTTGGGTGTGGTCTCGGGCGGGCGCGTTCCAGTCCTGTAGAACAGTGAGGCTCCAGCCCGGTCCCTAGCAAGTCAGAGGAAAGCTGTTTCTGAGGATACAAGCGCAATTCTGGTGGCTTTTGTTCTTTTTCACATTCAGAGCTTTCCTCCAAGAGAGTGTCTGCCTGTAAATCCAGCTGCCTGGCCTTACCTGCTACGGGGCAGGACCCAGACACTCAGCAAAGTTTCTTTCCGTCTGCCCCTGCTGCGCCCCAAGTTTCCTCTCCACTTGGATGCCTGCGTGCGGAATGGGCCGCAGGAAGGATCCACCGAGCTCTCCCCGGTGACTTCCAAGTCAAAGTTAAGAAGTCAGTCCGGGGCCCAGAGGTGGCACGAGTCCCTTGCGTCTGCTGGACCATTCTTTGCGCCCTGCTGTGCGCCCCGCACAGCCACACTCAGTGACTAAGGACTGGTGACCCTCTCCTTACCCGAGTCACAAACTCGGATCTCCGACTTCCCCTAAAGTACAGCGGTGGGCGGAGGTCCTGCCATCGCACCCCGCCTCCCGCCCGCGGCCGGCCTGACGCCCCCGCGGCCCCGCGCTCCGCCCCCGCCCCCGGCGCCGTGACTCCCCCCTGCGCAGCGCGTGTACTCTCGCCTCGCCGCGCCCGGCACTGCAGCACTGGGGGAGGAGGCGGGCGGCGGCGGAGGCGGAGGACCGCAGCGTGCAAGCCCGGAGCCTCCTTCCCGCCCCTCCTCTCGTCGCTGACACGCTCTGAGGAGTCACCACTCTGCCCGCCGCAGGAGAGAGCGGCAGACGGAGGCGGCCCCGGGAAGCGAGTCGGAGCGGCGCCCGCGGGTGACGCGACTCCGGGCAGCGGGTTCCTGCGAGCAGGAGCGGTGAGTGAGGGCGACTTCGCGCTCCGCTGGATTTAGCCTTCCAGACCCGGAGGCCGGGCGCTGCAGCCGGGGAACTTTTCCAGCCCGGCGGAGGAGCAACTTCGCCCCGCCTGGCCGGAGGAAAGCGGTGGAGGTGCTTGGCTACCGGCGGGTGGGCGTCTGCGAGCCTCGGATAAGGCAGTAGGGGGGACCCCGGGATCCCTGGACAGTTTAAGAAACGAGGACACACCGGAGAGGTTCCTGGGGGACGCGGGAGCTGCATCTGCTGGGTTCTCCCCGCACCTTTATTGGTGTCGGGGTTCTCTGGTCAGAAAGAGGCCAAGTCCACACAGGCTGCCCAAGCCCCCTGCCGGGCGCAGGACCTGCATTGGCGCCGCAGCCGCGGGCTCAACTTTTCGGCGGGAATTCCTCCGCAGACTTGAGCGCGGCGGGAGGGCAGAGGGGACCGCAGGAGAAACCCCATGGATTTTCTAACTCTTGTACGTAAATTCCCAGAGCCCGGGTCTCGAGTCTGCAGGATCCGCGAGAAGGCTGGAGAGTCGGGAAGCCCGAGGGGCCGCCCTCTGTCCGGGCGTCTGCGCTTCCCAACCCTCGCCTTCGCTCCGCCGGAGCCTGAGAGCGCCTACCGTGCGTCTGGCGGCGGCGGAGACCCAGGCGTGTGCGGCTTAGCGGGGACAGGGACCACCACCCCTGCAGATGCACCACCGAGGAAACCGAGGGGGGGACATGGGGGACACAGCCATCCCCCTCCGGCCCCGGCTCCGGCGGTTTCTGCCCGCCGCCCCGACTGTGGCTCCGGGAATACTTTACGCGTCTCGGGGGCGCCTCTGGCTGGGCCCCCGGGGACTGCGGAACACGGGGACCAACTTGTTCTCGGGGAGCCGGCACTCTGCCGCGGACTCGCGGTCCGGGAGCGTTTCTGTGGGCGTGCGGGGACCTCGGGGCCGCGCGCGGGGGCGGAGGGGGAGGAGCTGAGTCACCGGGACCCGAGGTGCCTCCTGGACGGCTGGGGCGGGGGGCGCTCGCGTCACCCGTGCGTGCGCAAGTGATGCAAATACAGCCCCGCGGGGGGCGGGCGCGGGGAGGGGCGGGCGCGAGGGCTCCGTCCGGGCGCGGGGCGCGTGCGTCAGCGGCTCTCGGTTGATGGATAGCCCCGGGCGGACGGAGGCGACGCAGGGTGCTGGCGCCGCGAGGGCGGACTGCGGCTGCCGGCAGGGAAAACCCCGCGGGCCTGGGCTGCGGGCGGGAGGGCAGCTCCGCAGTGCACCGCAGTGCCGGGCGGCCGCCGCAGCGACTGGGCGCTCCCCTGGGGACCCGAGAGATGGGCGTCTTTCAAGGCGCCAGGACAGGGATACGCTGCTGATCTCTTTTCTCCCTGCACTTGCTCCCTCAGACCTAGCAGACTGGCAGCACAAGCCAGTAGTTTCAGTTTAATCCTTACGGTTAATCCTGGAGGGGGAAAGCGCATTGATTCCTCCAGAATTCGCTCGTTTTTTCAGTAGCAAGCTCCAAGAGACCTCGTGCTCCTGGCAAGTTTTCCTGCGATCGCTTCCGTGTTGAGGTCCGTCAGATTGTAGCGTCAGTTCATACCTTCACACTCTTCAGGACTTGGGACTGGAGGCCCGGCCTCTCAGTCTGCCTTGAGAATCACTCACAAAAGGATGAGTCGCGGCCGTCTTCTATAACACAGAAACGCGGCCAAACCGCTACCTGTGTAGCAGTCTCTGATGGATAACAAACCAATTCCATCTTGAATTTTCCTTTTTAAAGCCACTTTTCTGGAAAGCCAAGCTCAAAGGATTTTCTACCTGCCCTACTGAATGAGCCCAAATCTGTATTGTAGTCTGTGTGGCACAGGAATGAAAGGGGTGAGGCAAGGAGGGAAGGAAGGAAGGGAATTATCAAGGAACCCAGAGATAAAGATCCTGCTTCCCATCTCCCCATGTATTTTGCCACCTTCCTGTCCATCGTCCTCCATTGAGAAATGTGAAACAATATCCCATACGAGCCTGTATTGGAGTAATGTGGAGGACAAAAGAGACGTTTTCAGAGAGCTTGGGAAATGCAAGGTCTCAATGGATGGGAAAAATTACGAAATAGGTCCTTTCAAGGTCCAAGAAAACAGTTTCATCCTTAAAAATTAGGAAAGCTTCGTCCAGTACTGCTTCTTTAATGGTCAGTGTCAATAAATGCGGGTGATAGACTTTTCCTAACACTAATATAAAACCAAATGCCATTAGCTGCTCTGGAGAAAGAAACCCTTCCAGATCACATCTAAGTGTTTTTGGTGATGTAGTGGAGACATCAAATTTATTTTTCATGACTCACTGACAACGAAAATAGCTCTCTGGTCAGAGCAACAGACCAGCCTAAGAGCTTTTAGGTAAAAATTCTTATTATTACCCCTATCATATTCCGTAATTGTGGACAAGAACAGGATGTGTAATTCCCGAACCTCAAAGGAGATTACAGAGAAGGCGTCATGGATGCTATATCACGTGACAGCAAATATCAGAGAATCTATTTCTTACAAATAGAAATATTAACTTTTATTCTCAAACTTGATATATTTTGTGGATTAAAAAAATCTGATTTGTCGAGAATCCTTAATTAGCTCTTTGTGTTACCATTCCAGAAGGTAAATTTCTGTGGTGAAAACGCAGGGTTCAGTCTATGCAACTGTATCCGGAGAGCTGAAATTCCCAGTGGATTTCTTGGCTCTGGGTTGATGAGATTTCTGTTTGACGTAGATTCAAAGTACATATATTGGTGGCCATTTAAACCGGAAGTCATCAGTTAGCTGTTTCAAAACCTATGAGGAGCAGCTAGCTAACTACACACGTGTTTTATACCTCGCTAGTTGGTTTTCCTTGTGTTTTGATCTTTTTAATCACTTCATTATTGAGCAATAAGAGTAAAATTTTGCAGAAGATTGAATTAGGAGCTTCTTTCTTTGAGACAGCTGAGAATAACAGTGGGGCGGAGTTTCTGCTTAAGTTCTTCCTAAAAATGTTTCTTTATGGGATATAATGACACCACTTAATTTTATCACAAAAACAGTCTTTGGACCCAGGCCAGTCAGGTGAGGTTGCTAATTGGCTTCCAACTGTTGTGAGTAGATGGGGGGGGGGGGGGGACTCGATGGCTTGGTCATTGCTAGTTTCATTATTCTTTCATTTTGAAAAAGGGAGAAATATATGATGAGTTATATTTTAGTCTAGAACTTGGCTTACACATAGAATATAAAAAGCATTTCTGATTCTCTTGTTGAAATTTTCCATGGAGCTGTAGGCTATTTTTGTAAGTGGCTTATTAGATTTTGTATTGTGCCAATAGGATTATGAATGATATAAATTCTAATTAAAGCAGTCTTCAAAATTTGAATTTTTCATATAATTTTAGACTTCATGAATTAGAACATGTTTAAAAAAATCAGATTTGAAAATGATCTCAGCATACCATAAAGCTGATAGAGCAGTTTAGCATGATGCTGTAAATATCTTCTATTGAGTGCCTGATGCACATCGGACTTGCTAAATCTCTTGCCAGTAGACAGTATATAATATGGTTGATTAGGAATGGACACTGTAATGATAGGCTTCAGCCTTCTGACAGCCTTGGGGCCTCTGAGAATTCAAGAGTCCAGTGAGATTTGTAACAAATCAGACCAAGTGCTTTTCTTTATCATAAACTACTATTTGAAAATCCTATGGAGTAGTATCCTAGAATAAGCAAATAACCCAGTGGCTGTCAGGCATGTGTATCATACCGTCCCAGGGAGCTTTGTAGTGCCCATCCTAGATATTCAAGTTAGTTCTTTCACAATTGGACTCGGAAGATGCCCTTGGTCAACCTTCTCCTAGCAGGTTGGATGTTAGCAATAGGGCTCACTGATGGCAGGGATGCATGAACTAGACAGCACAGTAAGACCCAGAACATACCAGCTTTGTAAACAGAAAATTTTCTATTTAATACTTATTAACCAGAATAGTCACATTCTATCTGGCAGATAAACTTAAAAACAACTAACTTCTTTTGTATGTTAAAAGGTAAGGCAGGTAAGGGCCCTGACAATTCTACAGTGGTTCCTAGTAAACCATACATACAAACAGGTGATACATGCAGAATGCATATGCCTATTTGGTCTTCATAAAGACTGTGCACCTTTTGTTACTCAGAGAACTTGTGACTTTTTCTCAGACACGTGGCTTATAATCAGGTGGACTATGTTGCTTCCCCTCCACCATGCTTGCCTTTACCTACTTCCGGTTACCCAGAATGTCAGGAACTTTTTGTGAATATATAACACTTATGAGAACTCACCTTAAGTTTTCTATTCTTAAGTGACTTTGGCAGATCTTCTGTCCCGCATCACTGTTCCTGAGATTGCTGAGCAAATGGGACTTGAAGTTCTAGGTCTGCCTTTGTGGGAATACCAGGAACACGGATGGTTTGCTTTTTACAGTCTATCTCCTCTGATGAGTTCAGCTTTTAAAATCTGCAAATTCACACAAATTAAATGGTGATCTTGGGGGTGGAAATTTTCCTAAGAGAAATTTCTGAGCTGTTTTGTTCTTTGCTTTAAATTACTCAGCAGAGTCATGTGCCATGGGCACCTCCGCAGCAGGGATCAGCGCTGTACCTTGGCAGTGGGTAGAGAAGGTGACCCACTTTGTCATTTCAAGCCCTGACTAGCTTCCTTTAAAGTTCACTCATTTTAACATCACTTTTTACTTCTAAGCATGTCAGTTTTTCTTTATTTCATTTATGTGCTTATTTATGTCTGTTTCTAAATTACAACCTAATAATTTTGTGGTACTATGCTCCAGTTAATGCACATTAAACACTAACTGGCTGCATTGAATACAAAAGCGATTTCAATATAAACATCATTATTTGAAATTTAGGTTTCCAATTGGCTGCATTAGGGAGGAAGGGAGAAATAGAGATGCACACTAGCATCTATAATTCATAGGGTCTCTGCTTCTGTTCTTACCTGACTTGTAAAACTTTAGCCTTCTTCAGAGATTCCTAACAATATCATGGAGTCCTGAGGATTGGTCCTGTGGTTCTTTCCTCTGCACTGGTTCCCTGCAGCAACAGCAACATGGTGTCCCCCAGCCTGCCTCCCACTGCCCCCACAGTGTGTGTCTCCCTCGATTGGAATCTGCTGATATACCGTCAGTTCCTGAGGTGCTGGGAGAAAATCGGCAATGAGTGGATGCAGTAGAATTATTAAAAGGACCCTTAAATGACACAGCATCCTGGGCTCACAATGAATTGCCACCTCTGAGGCAGACCTGTTGTCTTAGGCATGTATCTCATATTGTCTTTTTTTGGAATGAGCTGTTCCCTAGGAAACTTTTTCCTGCCCTCAAAGGCACACTCAGAGATATCAGGCCACTAAGATGAGTCATCAGAATTATGTAGAGGATGTTCATTGAATCATCATTTACCATATTGAAAAACTGGAAGCTGCCTAAATGTCCATTTGAAAATGATCAATGTTTCTCCAAATAATAAAGTACTGTACAACTATCAAAATAAAAGATTAACCTATGTGCACAAACATGGAAATATTTTGAAGACATGTTATAATTAAAAACAGCAATTACTTAACAAAATACATGGTATTCCTATGCCTTACCTTTCTCATTGCTAGGATAAAATATCCCACACCCCAACCCATAAATTAAAGAAAGAAAGGTTTACTTTGGTTCATAGTTTGTAGAGATTTCAATCTATAGTTGGCTGGATTCAAGGTAAGGTGTAATGGCAGAGAGGCATCACAGAGGAAAAACAGTCCATAGTAGAGCAGGCAGGAAGCAGCAAGCAGCAAGCAGCAGTACCAGCAAGCCTTCCTTTTCCTTTTGAATGGTGCCACGCACACTCAGTTACCATGCTAATGCCAGTCAGTGGACCACTCACCCAGGATGTCAGTAACATACCCCCTAGATCCAGCCAGCTCCCAAAAGCCCCACCAGTGAGTTCATGAGGTTTGCGAGGGACATCTGTAAAACTTCTATTGAATTTAATCTAGGTTAAAAGGCCTGGAAGAAAGAAGATGAAACTATTGTATTTTGGGCATGATATGGAGATGATCTTATCCTTTTTGCTTTTTGTGTTTCAGAAGTTTTTTTTTTTTTTTT
>PVIR01000237.1:204870-217603 GCA_004026965.1 Petromus typicus
AGCCTCAAACTCACATCACAATCCTCCTGCCTCTGCCTCCCGAGTGCTGGGATTACAGGCGTGAGCCACCACGCCCGGCACTGTGGTATGTGGTACTGGTTGCTGCTGGGTGTGGGTCTCCACACCCAGTATTGTTATGTGGTTACCGGGGAATCGAACCCGGGTCCTGGCGCTTGCAAGACAGGCGCCGGAACCACTGGGCTAACTCCCCGGCCCCTTTCAGAAGTTTTTGAGTTTTAGCAATAAGCACATAATACTTTGTAACAAAGACATCAGTGAAAGTGCTATTAATTTCAGGATAATCATGTGATGCTATTTTTCAAATGTAAATCAATTTTAACATTCTATCAACTAAGCAGGAGTGCTAGCTTTTCTTATGAATACTTTTCCAAACAATAATATTGGTAAGATGATCTAAATTGTGAGAACATAAATTACTGTAGTATTGGGGCCAGGGATTTAGCCCAGTGGTTCTGGCACCTGCCTTGTAAGCGCAAGGGCCCGGGTTCCATCTCTGGTAACCACACCCAACAGTGCCAGGTGTGATAACTCACGCCCACCAGCAATCAGTACCATATACCACAGTGTCTGGTGTGATGGCTCACACCTGTAATCCCAGCACTCGAAAAACAGAGACAGGAGGATTGTTATGAGTTCCAGGCTCACCTGGGACGATAGTGAGCTCAGGGCCGGTCTGAACCACAAAGCAAGGCCCTGTCTCAAAAACAAAAACAAAGGGGAAAAAATGAGAATCAAGTCATGTCATATTCTGGTACAAACTCTAAATGTTGAATGCGATGATGATGTGTATTTATAATGTACCAATAAAGATTTTTAAAAAACACAAAAACCCAAGAACAACAACAAAAAAATTACTGTAGTGCTTAAAATCTTACAGTCGTGTGCTGCCTAGCAATGTTTAAGTCAGTTAAAGACTGCTTGTATGTCATAGTGGTTCAGCAAGACTATATCAGTCTTATAATCATATCCACTATAATATTTGGTATCAAGCATGATAGTGTCTCAGTCTGTGTGCATACACGATACGATGTTCCCACAGTGATGAAATCACCTAGGATTGCACTTTTCAGAAGTGCCCCTATTGTTAAGCAAAATACAACTGCATTTTCATTTTGAACAGAGGAATCACACTCATAAGCGTGCTAGATGGTGGCCCTCTGGCAGAGACTTTATTGTTGACTTCAGTTATTAGTGCTCAGAACCAGCTCCCACTCCTCCACCCCCATCCTCAATAAATCTGATGTGTCCAATAGCTGTCAAGGGCCTGTATTAATACCCCGAGCATTTTGCTTTTAGGGACATTTTTCATTCTACTGTGACTGTATTTTGATGGGATTGGAGATTGCAATTTCTCTCTTTGCATGAGCTTGAAATGTCCTTCCTCCCATGATCTAGCTCTCTCCTCTCTCGGGGTACACGCATTTATAAATGAAAACGTGTGTTATCTTCAAATCTCAGTTTAAGAGTTTGGGGCCCATCTATCTCCTTCCTGGCAGCTGTGGCTGCTGGAATGTGTCTCTCACATGCATCCTGGCCGCTTCTGTGTTTTCCTGCTGGATTCTGAGACTCTGAGCCCCGAGGACAGAGGGTGAAACACTGAAATCTTTGTCATTCCCAGCCCTGGATATGTAGGGGCTGAGCATATCTGAAATTATTTATAAACCTTTTTATTGAAGAAAGAGAGAGGGAGGGAGGGAGGGAGAGGTGCATGTATTATAGTGCAAGGGTGGAATTGAATTGACTTTCATAGTCTGAGCACACCTGTTTAAGGAACACCCATCCATGAAAGAGACAGACCATTTCTAGTACCCCAGACTCCCCCTTGTGTGGGCCTTACAGTCATGGCCACCTTCTGCTGTCCTGGTTTCAGTCCTCTAGAGGTGTCTGGTGAGGTCTGTCTCCTGCTCTGTCTCATGTCCATGATGTGAGAAGCCAGTATGAGTAGACATGACAATGACAGTACCATGCCCAGAGTGTGTCTGGAGGTGCCCCTGACTTCCAGTCCACAGGTTCTACTTAGAGGCAAAGAGAACCTGATGAATTACACACATAATTGCCAGGTTTGTAAAAGCAGCTTTGCTTATGACCTGATTTTGAGTTCCTTTGAGTAATTCAATCATCTGACCATTCATCCCTTGTCTAGAATTTCACAAAATCACTCTTAAGGAGTTCTGTAAATTCAGGCTGTATTCTTCTAACCTTTCCAACTTCAACTCATTCTTGTGGCCAGAAAGCAACAGACCTTCATCCTTATCAAATCTCTCTTCTGTTAGCTGGCTTCTGAGCCCACTGGTCTGGAGAATATGTGGTCTGTTCATACCTCTCTGTACATTCAGAGTTCCTAATTCTTACCATTAAGAAAACTCACAGACTCCTATCTAATTATTTTTCTTCTTCTAGGCTTAATTTTATGTCTCACTCTTCCACATTGATATTCCAAGAAATAGTTTTAAGGAACTTCCCATATTTATTTTAAGGATATTGCTCCTTATATTATGCATTATTGATCTGCACAAAAAAGGATTTGAAATTTTAACTCTATTAAATACTGTGATTCTCCTGCATCTTGATTTTTTAATCTCTTTAAATGTAATTTTAATCCTTATTTCAAGCTACAGGTAGTAATAATTTAATGTAATAAGGTAAGTACACACAAAACCTGTGTATCCTGAACTATGTAAAGGGGTTTCTAGGATCATGTATGGTTTTAATCAAGTATACATTTCCACAATGAGCCAGTACTTGCAACTATATTAGTATAACACTAGTCCAAATGTTTATCTTGCCATCATCCTTTTAAGCATCACCATTCTTACTACAGAAAGCATTTACTTTTAGAATCTTTAATCTGAGAAAATGAGTTTTCCTAAAACTTAATTCCTGTAGTATATTATAAGCCAAGGCTTTTAAATCCAAAAAAGCTTTAACACAGAAACACTGATATGAAACTTTGTCAAAAGAAAGTTACGTTTAGAAAAGATAGTAAAATAAATTGTTTTAAGACAGATGAACATTCTTACAAAAACTTAGTTTCCTATATCATCTTCAAAGATATACAAAGTAGTCCACCATCTTTAATAAACTGTAAGATAACTGTTGTGTAAAAACTTCAGAATACATGAAGCACATGACTTTGCTGTCAAAGAGCCCACTGAGATTTCACATATTAAACAGCTACAGTATAGCTTATAGTGGCACAAATATATCTAATATATAAATACAAGTGTACTCTTCAGGCAGTCAAAAGTCAGAAGCGACTGCATGATTTGCAAATTTAACTTGCACGTAGTCAAATAATTCAAGTATGGTCATACAAAGGTAGGCAATTAAAGACTCCAATCGAATGCTCTAAAAACAGAGACATGAAAATAAAGGCTGAAAACTTTTGTGTTTCTTCCTCTCATATACAGGCCTAAACACCTGAGCATTATTATAGAAAATAAACTTATCCATGGTTTCCACAGAAGATAATGAACAAAATTTCAGAAAGTACACAAGATGTCAAGACCCATAGTTTGCTTCATCAAACGCTTTTCTAGCTCGTTTCAGTTCTTCATTCATAGTAAGCAAGTCTTTAACCCTAGCAAACTTCCTTGGGTCCTTTTGAATCAAGAAGACAATATCTTCCACTTGTACTCGACCTTGTCTCCCAATGGACATTGCCTTGTGAGTCATTTCAGTGATAAATTCTATGACGAGGTCTTCAAGAATATCTACTGACTCAGTATAAGGATTCTGGTCGTCACCAAACCCATACATCATACATCATAATTCTTTAGAAAAAAGTCTCTTTCTTTTACCCTGTCCACCTTCAGCACCTCCTCCAATTTCTTCATTCTCTTCCTCAAAGGTAGGATCCTCTTCCTCATCTGCCATCTCGTCAGCCAGCTAAGCTACTACTGCCTACCTACTCCTGCATCTTGATTTTTTAATTAAATTTATCCTAGTATAAATTGTTTTACCATATAAGATAATATTCTTAGATCATGAGGATCAAGACAGGACTATATCTTCAGGTGCCATTTTTCTGAGTACTACACCATCTATGTATCTTCTGTGGTGAAATGTCTTGTTCAGACCTTTTGCATCTTTTTCACTTGGATTATTTTTTATTGCTGAGTTTTAAACATTGTTTATATATTTTAGATTTTAGCCCGTTAGCAGCTATCTTTTGCAAATGTTTTTACTGGTGTGGCCTGTGTTTTTTAAATACTATTAATAGTGTAGCTTTTTTATGAACAAAAGTTTTAAATTTTAATAAAGTCCATTGTGTCCCTTTTTTCTCCATGCATGGATCATGCTTTTCATGTCATGTCTGAAAATGGATCAACAAATGCCAGGTTATGTGATTTCCTTCTGTTTACATTTTGACTTTATATAATTTTGAATTTTGTGTCGGGTCTACAATCCATCTTCAGTTAATTTTTGTTTATAATAAAAGATATGGTTTGAGGTTTTTTTTTTTTTTTTTTTGAGACAGGGTCTCGCCTTTGTAGCTCAAGCTGGCCTGAGCTCAGCCTCAAACTGACAGCAACCCTCCTGCCTCTGCCCCCTGAGTGCTGGGATTACAGGCGTGAGCCTCTACTCCCAGCACTGTGGTATGTGGTACTGATTGCTAGTGGGTATGAGTCTCCACACCGATTATTATTGTATGTGGTTACTGGGATTGAACCCTAGCCCTTGCGCTTGCAAGGCAGCCCCCAGAACCATTGAGCTAAATCCCCAGCCCCCTCATTTGAGTCTCAAAACAGTCCTTTTTAGTGGATTATTGAAATACTGAGTGTGTACTGCAGGGAGTTCCCTCATCTTCCTCCCTTGTGGCTATTTCTTGTATTACTGTAGTACATTTGTTAAAAATCCTCATCTCTGTTGATACAATATTCTTAACTGAAGACCATGGTTTACATTACAGTTTACTCTGCATCGTACGTTCTGTGCATTTTAATACATGCATGATATTTACCATGTGTGATTCTCACAACATCCCACAGAATAGTTTCATCACAACCAAGTTCCCTGTGCTCACTTACTCACTCTACTCTCTGTCATCCCCTCAATAATATGGCGATCATTAACCTTCTTCCTGTCCCCATAGTTTTGCTCTTTTCTAGAATGGCATATGTCATGGTTGAGATCATACAGTATGTAACCTCTCTGGTTGGCATCATTTAATTAGCAATATGCATTTAAGCTTTCTGTATCTTGCTTCATGACTTGATAAGAAATGTATTTTTATTGCTGACTATTCTGTTGTATGGATATACTACAATCTGTTTGTTTACCTACTAAATACATCTTCCATTTTGGAAATCACCCTGCATGTTGAATCCATTCATATACAAGTTGTTTGTTGTGGCTATAATCTGGCTAAATACTGAGGAGTATGATTGAAATCGTATTATATCTGTTAAATTTTATACAAAACTGTCAAGCTGTGTTGCAGAGTAACTGTGTGAGTTTGCCTTCCTACCAGCAAGGAATGAGAGTTTCTGTTGCTCTGCATCCTACTCAGTATTTGATATTTTCAGAGCTTTTGACTTTAACTACCCTAATGAGTATGTAGTGCTGTCTAATTTGCAGTTTCCTAGTGACATAGGCAGCTCTACTTTTTTTCACATGGTTATTTTTTGTCTGTCTTCTTTGTGAGGTGCCTCTACAGCACTTCTGCCCATTTTTCAATTGGATTATTATTTTTTTTTAAATGTGCATTCTGGACACCAATCATTTATTGGTTATATGTTTACCTTTCTGTTCTCATGACTATTTCACAGAGCACAACACGTTTTTTAGAATAACAATTTAGAATAACACATTTTAGAATAACAAAACTTTAAGCTTTACAGAAGTTTTGTGATTGGTCATGCAGCACGGTCATATGGTTTATAGAGGGAACAAATTTACACTTAACAAAGTCACGGTGTTATTAGAAGGGGCTACAACAATGTCTTCGTTTTGTTCAAATAATCAAGCCTGTCCATCTATAGCATCTAGCTAAAATTAGACTTGATTAGAGAGCATATTTTAAACAAACAGCAGTTAGCTTTTAATAACTGCAGTTAGATCACCAGAAGGAGAATGGAACCTATAAAAGAAAAATGAAATGAAGAGTACCCACACCTCTGCGGCTAACCCTGACTACTACCTATATTCCATGAGTTTTCTACTTAAGGGGTGATGTTGCAAATAGATAAAAGCCTGTGTCCACAGCTTTTAAACTTTTCACAACAATACAGATGACACTCTGGTCTCTACTTGCCCTTGGCAACAGGGCAAGACATTTGCTATTGCATGTTTAATCACTAAAGGTCTGAGGGTGTCTGAGTTTTAATTAAACTACAATGTTTATTAGACTAGGTCCATTACATGCAAACGAAGTGGAGAAAGTTTTGCTGGAGCAGAGGGAGGAGCAATTGATGATTGAATCTGCGTAAGTACCGCTGGTGGTTAGGTGGCCCACCAGTTTTGGGCTTGGGTTTCTGTGGTCTTCTGTGGCTGTGGCACATTCTTTTCTTCCAGTGGATCATCCGGACGTGTTTGACAGGTAGATCAGTAGCACAACTGAGTGGATCTGCAGTGTTGGTGACCACATACCTTTCGAACTATCCAAATGTAGTCTTCCCAGCTTGTCTGCATTAGCATGATACATTTTTATGAAACATACTTTAGGTGCTACCATTGGGGATTCTGGAAGAAACAGTTCAACTATAAAGGTCCTTTCCTCAATAGGAAATTCCTGGGATCAGCAATGACTAATGAATGTAACTGCCATTGCTGTCATGTGATTCTGCTTTAATGCCAGGAACTCATTCTGTCACTAGACCTTGGGTTTCCTTGATGACCCGCAGGGCTACCTGGCTGTCTTGTTATATCTCACATTTGACCCCCACTTCATCTGTAGCTGGCTTTGTAAGCCTTTTGCACAAGTCAAAGTCATAAAAAGTATTTTTAATTTTCACAAAGTGCAACTTGTCAGCGTTTCTTTCATGCATCATGTTCCTGGTGTTGCATTGAAAAGCCAATGTCACACACAAGATCACTAGGGGTTGAACTCAGGGCCTTCACACCAAGCTGAGCTTCGACTTTCTATTCTCCTGCCTCAGCCTCCCGTGCTGGGATTACGAGCATGTGCCACCACACTTGGCTAGTCTAGAGTACACGTAGTATTACTTTTAAAATCGTACTTTTCACTATTTTATACAAATATGATTGATGTGCAGTTGACTTTCTTTCCTACAACCTTTGTTAATTCTGAAAGAATCTCAGCTCTGAGCTGGTAGACTTTTTGGGATTTCCTACATACACCATCATATCATTTGTGATTAATGATAGTTTTTTTCTTTTTCATTATGCAGGCTTTTTGTTTGTTTGCTTTTGTCTTCTTTTGCAGACTAGGATTTCCAAAAGAATGTTGAATAGAAGTAGCAAGGGAAGTCATTTTTGTCTTGTTCTTAGGGAAAGGCATTCAGTATTTCACATTAGATATGATATTAACTATTGGGTTTTTTATGATTTTATTTTTGTCAAACTAGATATATTTTGTTCTGTCTAATTTTCTAAAATTTCTTAAGAATATATTTATATATAATTTTATTTAGTGCTTTTCAGCTTCTTAATTAGCAAATTAATTTCATTAGTAGATAAAAGCTACCTAAATTTTTGCTTTCTTTTTATGTCAGTTTTGGTGTGCTGCATTTAAAAAAATTATTGATTTTATCCAGGTTATTGGATTTATTATACAGTTATTTATGATCAATAATTTTTTTTATGTTTATAGATTTCATGATTACTGCATCTAATTGTATTTACTTTGTTGCTTTGACTACCCAGGAAATTTTTAGAGATTCTAGAAAATTTACAAAGTCATTATCCAGAGAACTTTAAAGACATTTATATACTTAAGAATCATTCCTATGTTCATTAGAATATAGAGGACTACCTATAATTGTATAGAAGAAATTTGAAAACATTATATCTTTTATTTATAAATTGAACAAGGACCTTAAAAATTAGTAACTAGATAGAAGAGCAGGTAGATTTAATTTTTAAAATAGCTAAGTGATAAAAATCAAGTTTGTAAAAGATAGTAGTTATATTGAAAACAATAATGTCGATGAAAATAAATAACTCAGGGGCCTGCTTTGTGTTTTCTGGTTATTTAATGCTGTGTATGTTTGTGATCTAAAGGAACACACTGTGCTTTGAAATTTGATGGCAGAGGTTTTATTTTGTGAAAAAGTGGGCCTTAATTCAATTCTTATTACATACCTGCCTGCCTTTACATTATTCATCCGGATGTATAGAAAACTGCATAGTCTGTCCTTCAGGGTGATTGTAGGAAACTGAATCCCTAAAATACACATCGGCTTGATTTGTTAACTGTGGTAACAATTCATCCAGCTTGGAGCAGGCCTTGTGTATCGTATAGCAGCAGCTAATCTTCCCCTTTTCTCTGCATTCTACCCATTGCTTCTTTTTAAAATATCCATCCACTCATTGTCCAACATCATGACTTTCTTATTGTTTTTTTAAAATCCTTTTAATCATATTTGTCTTTTCCATGGTGAATAAAAAGAAAATATTCTCTTTGGGTGTACCATTCAGTGCCACCTCATGCTGCCCAAGCAGCCATCCCTCCAGTCAGGAGCCTGAACCCCAGTGGTTCAGTCTTACCCGCATGTCTGAGGACTGGCTGATATATGGAGAGCCTAGCTAGATTTTCTCCTCGTGCAGGGAGAGTTCGGAGCTTGCAGCCTGGAAAAGAGGTTATTCGGCTCAACGTCATGTTGCTGTTGTTGCTATGGTTCTCGTTCTTGATGCTTATGTGTTTTGTTTCTTTGTGTGGAGAGTTCAGAAGCATGTGAGAGCCGTTTTAGGTGTTGGTCAGCTGACTGAGCTGTGTGGTCCCAGATACTTGGGAAAGCATTATTTATGAGTATGTCTGTGAGAGAGTTTCTAGATATGATTACTGTCTGACTCAACAGTAACTATGCTTCAACTCAACATGAAGCAGATTGCCCTCTGCAGCGTGGTGGCCTCATCTGATCTGTGGAAGGCCTGACAAAAAGAAGTCTTAGCAAGAAAGAATTCTCTGACTCTGCATGTCCTTAGCTGGGCCACTAGTCTTCTGCTTTTTGATTCAGATTTGAAGGAAATTATGCTATGGATTGTCCTCAGTCTCCTTTCTGGCCTCCTTGGTTGTGTGAGCAAATCCTCATAGTAAATATTTTTATTATATTTGCATATATATCTAATTTCTGCATCCGTTTCATATCAGTGGTCTCCTGTTGGTTCTATTTCTCTAGCAAACCCTGGACAGTCCTGTCTCCTGAGCCCAGGCCTGAGCTGGCACCTTGTTACCACCTGTACCCCACTGAGCAAAGACCTGCTGTGCACGGGAGAGTTCCCATAAACACAGCACAGCGTCCAGCTACACAGCTTCCCAGTGCGCTGCCTGACATCTCCTTAGGTATAAAAAACACTTTCTGATCATGTGAGTTTAGAACTGTATCCTGTTTTATATGCAAACACAATATTTTCTGCAGAATCTTGATATACAGAAAGTTTTCAGGAGTGAAACTACCACTGTAAATAAAGGAAAACTCTGTTATGATTTGTTTAGAAGCTATTCATCATTTTCAAAAAATCCTATCACCAGTGGTTACAAACTGTACTTCTAATGTGGAGTTTAACACATCCGTGTTTGTCTTCATTGGAGTTTGCTGTATTTCTGGGGATCTTGCACTTTGATACAAACATCTCAGGACCTAATTTGCATTTAAAAGTCATTACCCTGGAACATTTACATATTTAAAACATAATTCGTTACTATTTCTCCATTTTAGGGTATTCTCTTTCAAACTTAATATCAAAGTAGGTCACTTACCTATGGATATTACTTATTAAAGTGGTATAAAATATATACTACTGCCAGCGTCATTGGCTCATTCAAGTCTTTTGTATTTCAACGCTATGTATAATAAACTAACCACACAAAGAGCATTCCTCCACATCAGTATTGTGTCTGAAGGGAGTGTGTGCGTGTGTGTGTGTGTGTGTGTGTGTGTGTGTGTGTGTGTGAGAAGGTTGCCCTGGTGTTCCTTCTCTGGCACTGCTTGTAAGCGGCTGTTGAGAGATCTGGGCCTGCCTGCAGGAATAGATGTCTATGTTTGTCACTAACCCCTCGTGGTTGAGATGAAATATCTGAGCCCCAAAATTGGAGGGGAGGGGTTTATTTGGCTTAAGTTTCATAGAGGTTTCAGTCCATGATCAGCTGGCTCTGAGGCTGGGATGGCAAGTAGACATCACAGAGGAGAAACGACGTGGTGTGCACCAGGTAACAAAGGCGTCAGAAGAAAGTTCGACCACATCTTTCTGCTCCTTTTATCTTTTCCAGACTACTGGGATTAGGGCGGCGCCAAACCAATCACTCATGTGTAATGGCCTCGTGATCACAAACCCTCAGCCCCAGCTTCACACGTTGCAGATGCAACTACCTGTGAAAAAGAAAGTCCCACCTCATCCGCATGAGCTTTGGGGGACATACAAACACAAACCACAACCATGTCAATGGAGAACGCACACGCTTTCTTCATGATTGTAGCTCTGAGGGTCACCTGCAGCCTTGTGCTCTGCAGGCGCAGGCTGTGGAGGCCTCTGGTCTTTTGCTGGCAGCTGCAGTTTTGATTAGCAACAGATAAAAACAAGAACGAACAGGAATTCTCTCTTAAGAGAGAAAAACCAAACATGTTCAGAGATGGCTGTTCCAGGAACTGAGAGACACTTACAAGGATTTGTTGGCTTTTTTCTAACAGAACTTTTGAAATCTCCACATTACTCTTGAAAATCATGTCCGTGTTTGCTGTCCGGGCTTTCTGTCTGGAGACAGAGGCACGTCTAACCTGCTTCCGGAAGAGACTCTGACAAAAGGGACCGAAAGCTTGGTAACCTATCTTGGTCCATGAGTTGGATGTGAATATTTTCCTATTAATGGAAACAGATTTGAGGGGAATTGTGAAAGAATAAATTAGACATAGAAAACTTGGCCCAGGACTGAGTAATAGATGCTTCTCTGTGTGCCTTTTTATCTGAAGTTGGAGTATTGATAAGAACAGCCTCCTCTTTATCTACACAGGCAGTGAGTGTTCTTGGGCAGAGCCCTCCTCACTTATTGATAAATACATTACAGCTAATTGTTTTCCCAAACATTCATTACTGCGAACCTGAATGCATAATGATCGTGGTGCCTTTTGGGATATGGATATGTGTGCACAAGGAGCTTTGATTCTATTCAGAGGCTGTAAATGCAAAAGAAAAAACCCCACAATCAAACAAAACCCCACAAAGGTTAACGTCCTTTTCCCAACAAGCCTGAGGAGGAAAGCTACTGATTAATATAATTAAATGAGAGACTTAAGAATCCAGGTCAAGATTAAAAGATATTTTGCAAAATAGATAACTAATTTGTTTGGTCCCAATTTGGGGGTATTATGTACTTCCCTGTTACTACCATATTACATATTATTATCTTATTAGCATATTAATTGCCTTTGGATTACCATGTCAGGTGTTTGGTTGGACATCACCTTCCAAAAGACTCCCAAATAATGTGCAGAATAGCAGTCCATATTATAATTGGTCTGTTTGGTTTGTTTATTTGTTTGATTTTTTTATGTCCTAGATGATGTTGAAATTGAGTACAGTTCCTTTCACAAAAATTTTAAAATAAGAGGTTGAAAGTGAGGCATGTCTTATCATCCTAGCGACTCAATAGGAGAATCACTTGAGTCCAGAGTTTTGTTCTTGGGCTGGCTGACAGGTGACAGCGCCAACTGTCTTTTGTAACAGTTTTCACTGTCTCTTTGATTGGCAGCGCTTGCTTTTGAGCGTCTCAGCTGCAAGGCCACCCACTGCACCGTGTTAGCCGGAAGCCCCTTGGGCTTATAGTCAAGGCAGTTCTGTTTACCCTCAAGTAGTGGTGAGAGGGAGTTGTGTCCTACTTCCTGATCATACCAGGTTTCTTTTCTCTACTCCCAAGCTGAATTTATCATTGCAAATTTCACATTTGATTCTCAGAGCCAGCGCATGCCTGTGTGTGCCTTTTCCCTAGGCTAGCGAATTTCTGACTCCTCAGAAGCAGTCAACTCAGGAGCTGGTGGTCTGATGCACGTTCTAGCTCTTATTTGAACTTTTTTATTTTTTTGTGGTACTGGGGATCGAACTTGGGCCCTGTGCTTCCAAAGTAAGTGTGGTACCACTTGAGCTAAATCCCTGGCCCCTTCTGACTTGAATTTTTATAAATGTGTCCAAAGTCTCTTATTGCACAATTTTTCAGCAAATTTGGCCATGATGTTTCATTGTAAAATGTTTAGTGAACATTTATAAAGTCTGTAAAGTATAAAATTAGCAAGCATTTATAATCTTTGTTAAATATTAGGATAATAGGAAAAGCAGGAGCTTTAGCCAAATCAGGGCACTGACGTTAGTCCTGGCTCGTGTAAAGCTCCCCGTGAGTCACCTGGAGGTCAGGCTTAGCTATTTGTTTTCTTTTTGGCTCATAAACTACACCTATGCTAAATGAAATAAGGGTGGCTTCAGAGTATGTAATGAAAACTAGTGTCAAAACTAGATTTAATCCCGTTCATCACCAGTGATTGCCCTCAAAGGGCACTTTTTCCTACGGGATAATAAAAGGTACTGGAATTTATCTGGAGAT
>PVIR01000238.1:0-191284 GCA_004026965.1 Petromus typicus
GCGCCTGTCTTGCAAGCGCAAGGGCCCGGGTTCGATTCCCTGGTAACCACATAACAATACTGGGTGTGGAGACCCACACCCAGCAGCAACCAGTACCACATACCACAGTGCCGGGCGTGGTGGCTCATGCCTGTAATCCCAGCACTCGGGAGGCAGAGGCAGGAGGATTGTGATGTGAGTTTGAGGCTGAGCTCAGGGCTAGCCTGAACCACAAAGTGAGACCCTGTCTCAAAAAACCTAAAAAAAAAAAAAAAAAGCAAAACCTCTTGAAAACCTTCAAATCACTGTATGTCATACTTAAATTAAGAATAAAGATATTTAATCACACTGCTATCACTAAAAAAATTATATGATTAAAAATTTCATATCAATAATAAAAAGTTAAATGATTATTTTAGCTCTACTCTTATCCTATTAAATGTTTGCTTTTGTATTTTTTTATTATGTTTAACAAGAGTAAATAGTATACAGATATTAATAGCAGATAAAAATATACAGTTAAAGGTGAGCACTCATTATTTTACCGGTGGGATTTACTAATGGCGGTACTGTATGTTCTGCAAAAGTAAAAATGTTTGGAAAATATTTCAGTAGATACTGAAAAGAGAACTGTAGCATTTGAGGTGCACCTTACTTTTGCTTTTCTTTCCTTTTAAAAACTTCTCTACCTTGATGCTAGCACAGCAAACAGTTTTGAATGTATGTGGAAGTAATTATACATTTTAAAATCATTAAAACACCTCTGTTAAAAGGAATAGCATACACTGCTTTCTCTACTCCAGGCAGGCTACAAAGAGATGACACAATGGAATATGCTTAAATTATTTTCTTAACATTAATTACCTTAGGATAATTCACATTAAATTTAATTTGTGACCTTTCATCTAAACCATTCTGCTTGACGAGAATCTCTGGTACTTCTTCTCAGCCCTTTCAGATGCTTACTCTCCCAAAAGGGGCTTCCATAGACTCAATCTGCCACCTGCCCCTGGTTTTATTAACCCCATCATGAACAGATTAAATATAGAGTCCCTTGGGCAAAGGCCTAACATAGCCAATTCTCAAAGCCTCAATCAGGCTAGAATTTTGATTACTGATCTGTTTGCTGCCACACAGGGATCAGGGTCAGATAATGAGCAAGAAGATAATGGAGCAAGCAGGAAAGCCAGAGAAGAAGAAAGGGAGAAGGCAAGGGGGGCTCTGGGAGTGGGCTTGATGGGCCTCACCGCAAAGACCTTTCCTCATCTCCAAAGATGCCACTGTCCTAGAAACTGATCTTTTAGGAACTTGGACAGGAAGGCAGGGAGTCACAATTGTGAAGAGAAAAAGCTCTTGCCAAATCAAAGCTCTGGAGCAGAAGCTGATCTGAGAGACTGATTAAGCTACGTTAAGGACATCTGGGGCTTCCTCATCTGATCTGGCCTAAATTTTACATTTCAGACGGACAACCTTATTTCAACCATTCTGGCTACCCAGAGGCAAATAAAATCACAGAAATGCTTTCAAAACACATGTTCCAATTTCATATTCATAAAATTACACTGCAACGTTTCAGAAATTTTACATGCAATGAATATAAAATCGTCAAGGCAGAATTTAAAAGCCTGCCCTCTTTTGCCTGTCAAAGGTGTGATGATAATAATCATCCTATATTTTGCTTTTTTTCATTTAACAAGGAAAGTGGTATATAATTATTTCACCAACCCATGATAAAACATCATAAAAAAGTTTGAGATAAACAACCCTTCTTACCCAACCTTACCCCTTCAAAAATAGTCCAGTAAATTTAACAGGGACAGTAGACAAATGTAATAATCTCTAGATTAATGTAAACATGAATTTAAGGTCCCAGGTAAATATCTCAAAAGAAAAAAAGAGGAAAGCCTTGGAATTGGAAGACTAATAGGGAATTACAGAGAAATTGCAAAAAGCTTTAAATAAAACATTGAAAGTCTTTCCTTTTCAGATTGCGTAGACTAACCATTTTCACCAAACAAATGTAGCTATACACAACTACCTTTCTCAAAGTCTATTTCAATTCAAAGCAAGAAGAAAGGGTGCTTGGGCCACACTTTTATAATCCAATCATTCAGGAGTTCAAGACCAGACTGGGCTATCAGAGCCACTCTCCATAATTTTAGGGGGAAAAAATCATTTCATAATTAAAGTATGACAATAGTTGTCTAATGCCCGATGTCACTCTGCTCATAAGCCACTTGACAAACGGAAATATAACTCATTTTTGCCCCTTGTCACAAATTGAGACCTCAATGGTCCCATGATTCTGGAACACTCAAGGGCAAGTATGCCTTCAGCTGAAGACATCCTGGTTCTTTAACAAAGAGTAATAATAAAAAACAAGAGAAAGGTTTCAGTTGGGGGAAAGACAGACAACTTCTTTGTCAGCCCGCTATCTCATCCCACCTACAAACATAAGAATCCTCTGCTTACCGTCTTCATAAACATGAGATCCTCATGATCTAAGATCCTCATCAACATAAGATTATTGCTGCCAAGTCATGCAGTACTCTCTCCAATTATTATGTGTACCAATAAATAATGGTAAGCTTGGAATGTCATCCTTTGCCCACTCTGAGGCACTGACCTCCCAGCCCCCCAAGTACTTTGAAATTATGCAAATCTCTATTCTTTCTTTCTTTAGCCCTTGTCATCCCACCTTCTAGGCAGTCTTGATCATCCTCCAATAGTGGGTGGAGGGGTGCCCTTAAAAGCCAATACAATAGACCCTTGACTTACAAACTCCTTCAGTTCCTGAAGGCTGCTTGTAACTAAGTCACTACAGGTAACTTGGATGTTTACCTGAGTACAGGCTATATATAGATCACAAGAAGCACATGGATCTTCTACTAACCTAAATGACCCAAATTGTTAGTATGTCAGGCCAGCCATAACTTAAGGTCCTCTATATTTTAAGTAATATTTAAAAGGAAAAAATTAGAAAAAGATAATATCTAAATTGGTGGGCAGAAGTATCCCCACATTCAATACCTGCCCAAAGTTGACATGAGTCCACATGACACACTTACATGGTGAGCCACAGAGAAAAATCACACTCCATAAAAGGATGTCAACCCTTGTGAAGAGCTAGTTTCATTCCCATCACCTTGAGCAGAAAAAAACAGATGTTTCCTGGCCAGGGATTTAGCTCAGTGGTTTCGGTGCCTGTCTTGCAAGCACAAGAACCCGGGTTCGATCCTCGGTAACCACAAAACAATACTGGGCATGAAGACTCACCCCAGCAGCAACCAGTACTACATACCACAGTGCCGGGCGTGGTGGCTCATGCCTGTAATCCCAGCACTCAGGAGGCAGAGGCAAGAGGATTGCTGTGATGTGAGTTGGAGGCTGAGCTGAGGGCCAGCCCGAACCACAAAGCAAGACCCTGTCTCAAAAAAACAAAACAAAACAACAACAACAACAAAAAAAACGGATGTTTCCTTCTTTTTGAAATTTTTCTTAATACTCAACATTTCTGTAGTACACCATGATTACATTTATCATGGGGAGTTGGTACCTGTGCATAACACATCTTAATTCTTTTCCTGTGGGGAGCCGTTAGATGTAAATAACACATCTTAATTCTGTTTTTATCTCTTTCCCCTCACCCCCACCCACTCTATCTATTGGTCCTTGATTTTTAAAGCTATATAAAGGTCAAAAGCAAAATCTAACAAGCACATTTGAGTTCACCAGTTTAAGCAAACATAAATCAAAACTATAATGAGTCATTGTTATACCTTGTGTCTCTATGTCCCCCAAAGCCTCACACACATGTAGGTGGAGCTTTTGAAATTGGCTGGATGATGGGCATGTAGTACTGGATTAAGGGTGTGATAACTGAATTTGCACCCTAATTTGATCAGCTTGCATTTGCATGTAGCTGGGGGGGATTGACCGAAAACAGAAGACTCACCCTGGCTGTTACTGTCACTAACAGACTTGTAGCCTAGAGGGAAAGGGAAAGGGAAGCTGGCTGTTTCCTGCTTTCTGTCTGCCCCCCGCCCTCCCATGGACAGTTTCTGCTATACCCCTCTGCCATGCCACCCTGCCCTGCAGCTAGCTAACCACAGACTGAAACTTCTACGAAGTGTGAACTGAAATCTTTCCTCTTTAACTTGTGGAGGAACGAGAAAAGTAACTAAGCCTGTCACCATGAGATATCACTTCACACCCAGTAAGATAGCCACACACACACACACACACACACACACACACACACACACACACACACACACAGCAAAATAACAAATGGACAGCAAAGATATACAAAAACTGGAACCCTGCTGCTGCTCTGTGGACAGGAATATTTAATGGTACAAACCACTTTGGGAAAGAGTATGATAGTTCATCAAAAATTAAAAGTAAAATATCCAGCAATTCAACTTCTGGGTATAGGCCCAAAGAACTTCAATCAAGGTCTTAAACAGGTATCTGTATGCCCACGTTCATAACAGAAGTATTCACAAAACTAAAATATGGAAGCAACCCAAATGTCCACCAACAAACAAATGGATAACAAAATGTGCTACATATACAAAATGGGTTATTATTTAGCCTGAAAAGGAAAAAAATTCTGACATGCTACAGCATGGATGAACCTGGAAACTTTCTTGTAAGTGAATAACCCAGACACATGATTTCACTTGTATGATACCTTTGAAGTAGTCAAAGATCCTGGAGAAAGTCACTTGCCAAGGGCTGAGGGTGGGGTGAGCATGGAGTGTTGCTAAATGGACACAGAATTTCAGTTTTACAAGATGGAAAGAGTTACAGGTTAGATAGTGGAGAAAATTATATTTTATAGCACTGAACTGTGATGTAAAAATGGCTCAGATGCTAACTTGTATTTTACAACAAAAAAGGAAATAGAGAGATATATTTGACGGTTGAGATAACTATCAATTTCTAGTGTCCTACTTTGTCCCATTTTCACTTACTACCTTCTTCTAATTCACACAAATGAATACTTTCCAATTTTTTTTCAAAAAAAAGCAGAGTTAAAAACTGCCCCCTACTCCTCCCCTCTTTGAGTATCTTTCCCACAAAGTGATGATCACACGTCCATAGCTTCACATTGCTAGTTAACTACCAACTTGAATTTGGATGCATTTGAGGCAACAGCCCAAGACACAGATGCAGTCATGCACAGCTTCACCACACAGCTGCATCCCATCCCAGGTGGCCAGCCCAGTACTGCAGGTGAGCACTTGCCCAGGGGCCCCCTGAGCTCACGCATACAAACACACGCAAGCAGGAAGACAGGGAAGCCACATGAGGAAACCTGTGCTAGGGTGCCAGGCTCTGGTTCACAAGACAGCCCCAGACAGGCGCCCAGGGACAGGCGGCCATGAAGGGCTTGCCCTTCCAGGGGTCCAGCCCGAGGCTCTGTCACCTGCTTTCCAGCAACTCATTTGCCCATCTCATAAGGAACAAGTAAGTACCTGGAAGCACTCGCAGCAAATGCTTTTAAGCTATCTCTGCTCATTAAAAAAAAAAAAAAAAAAAAAAAAAAAAAGTTTTTAATAAGGTCGCTGAATGCTTCCTTTAAAAAGAATTGTAATTTTGTTTCATAGCAGCCTTTCCCGAATCCTTTTCTGTGGAACAATATTTTGGGAAGATGTTAATGTTCTACACTAAAAAAGGTATACATCTTTTTTTGTTGTTGTTGTTGTTAATGTCAACAGGTTCTTCTGCTTGGAAAAGTTCCCAGGGTCTTTGCTGTGTTTAACCTTCACTCTGAAACTCCCGGAGGGGAATAAAGTTGTGGTGGTGTGAAGGAGAAGCTCAAGTCTAGCTGGGTCAAGTACACTGCATGTTATGTCTCCAAGGTAGGGGACATGCAAGGACTTTGAGCATGCTCACTCCCACGCGTAGAAACTGGCCTATAGCCGCTGGGGGCCGCCCATTCCCCCTTTAGTCTTGACTCCTACCAAAGGTCAACAGCTAACTAACCACTAAAAGGTAAAAAACTTGTATCCCACCAATCAACTACAGCCCTGTTGCCCTATATGCTCGTAGCCACACCCACTCCCTGTGCTTTATGTAAGACTGAGTAATCCTCATTAAAGCCGGAAGTGTTCGCGGAAACCTCCCAGGAGTCTGCCTGGTGACTGTGCACGCTCGCCCTCCTGGTCTGGGCCTCCAAACCTGATCCTCGGACACGTACCACCCAGACGCTGAGGATGACAACAGTGGTGGTGGTGAGAGAAATGTTTACTGAGTCTATCAGAAGCCAGACCAGTAGCATCTCATTTTTAACAGATATTCAATCTTCAGAACAGACATGTGTAGTGTAGAGTTATACAACACACAGACGAGGAAATTGAAGGCGGTAGTAATACAGGTTGGTAGTAGTGGAGTAGGAACTTGAAGCTGTTTGACTCCAAAGTACGTTTTTCCTTTATTTGTACTATTACTGATTCAATCAGTTGGAATATTGTAAATATATATATATATAGTACAGCACACTCCCAATATGTAATAACACTGGTGATTATGAGCACCATTTATTCTCCTGCCAACTTTGTATTTTTAAAAAGTTTGAGACTGCAAGAATTGAAAGATAAGCACACTGAACACCCACCATTACCTATGAAATTCACTTTGTGTTAAGCACAGCAGGTTGTAAGGCAAGTCAAGGAAATAGGAAAAATACAAAACAATCTAAAAGGACAATATTATCCCAGCTAAAAGTAATGCTAATTTATTAACTCTGACTCCAGAATGAGGCCAATTGCCAATGTTAACAGATTTATTATCACTTTATATTTGCATCTCTCAATGAATATACTGTAATCACCATACTAGTCTGTATTTCTCCTTGTGATTTCTAGCACCATACCAGGAGTGGTAGTAGTGGGATAGAATTCCTAAGATTTCCCAACTTCACCTTCTGCCTCACACTCTTTGCCTCTTGTCTGTACCCTCTCAATGACTGCAGGCCCTGCTCATCTCTTATAATTGTGCCAGGGCAGGTCTGGGAGTTTTACATGGGAGTACATCTTGGAAAGTAAGGTGGTAGAGAATATCAGTCCTATGACATCCAAGGGCTCCTCAACCCTCTTTCTTTTCTGAAGAAGCAGTGGCTATCTCAACCACTCCCCTTCCTTCCCAGGCCTCTTCTGGAGCTCTAGTGCTGCACAGACTCCATCCAGAAAATGCAAATCTGCGTCTGGAAAAAAAAAATGAGAAAATCTGCCTGGTGCAGCCACTTTGTGGACACAAGTGATGGCACTGATGTGGACTTTGCTGACTGGTGTGCCCCGGCTTTGTGGCTCACAGCACAGGCAGTGTGGTTCCGGGCTTGGCGGTGGCAGCGGCTCTCGTCAGGCTAATCCTGTGGGGGTGGTTCTAGGAAATGTTCACAGGAATTTAGTGTTGGGCATGTTTTTGCATCCTTTCAAAGAGCTTATAAAGCAGTTCATATCCCATACTAAATCCCACTTAGGCCAGCTTGGGTGGCTATACTGCCTCTATCAAAGAACCCTGGCAGATGCCAGGACTCTCTAGAAAAGAAAGGCCTTGAGACTGCCAGAGATCCCAGACAGCAGCGCACAAGTTTCATAGGCCTGTTCCTCACCGCTCCCCATCTCTCTGTCTGTACTTGGTTCTGCACAGACACTAAAACATTCTCTGTCTTCTTTGGGGTTGGCTCAACCCCAGGAAGTAACTCAGATTTTCTTTTTGGTCTCAAAAGCAAAGAGGAGGTATGGGTTTTATCTTGTGTGACTATCTCCTGTAGCATACAGGAGATTCTGCTAACTACAGTAAGAAATATTTTATGGACAGAATTGTGCCCCTTCAAAATTCACATTCAAGCCTGAAACCCCAGAAGCTCAGAAAGCATCTGCCTTTGGAGTTAGGGCATGTACTCAAAGTAAAATTGAAGCCAATAAAGTAGACTCTGATCCTAGGTGACTGATGTTCTGGTAACTAGAATAAATGTAGACACACTACACACTCGCAGTATTTGTGCAGAGGGAGACCACGGAAGGACACAGAGAAAGGCCCTTGGGAGGCGTCAGTGCCAACCTAAACCGCTGACACCGCGATCTTGATCTTTCTGCCTCCAGAACTATGATAGCATCTACTTCCAATCTTTAGGCCCTCCAGTCTAGGCACTGTCCTATGATGGGCCTCGGGATACAGAGGGCACTCTATGGACATATGATTAATAGACTTCATTCTGCCAGTTGCCAGCTGGGGTTATTAGATAGCTGGTTACATAAACTTTGAATTTATCTGTACACTTTCCCTTCTCCAAACATGCTGCAGACACCCTGCTACCTTACTTCCTTATACCAGGGGTGTGTGGGTGCCACACCTCATCCTAAACTATCTCCAATACACCTCAGATAATGGCTCTTTCTTAAACTAAAAATCTTAAGTCTGTGTTTCTCTCTGAGAGGCTTAAGTTACTCTCTCTCTCTCTCTCTCAATGCTTCTTCTTCCAAACTGCCTACCAATAAAACACAAACCCCATGTGAGAAGATATCACGTCTACCTTGATCATCATTGTATATCAAAGCACAGTACATGGCTACCAATAAGTTCCCAGCAAATAACTACCAGGGAAATTGGTGAGCTGACTCTCAAATTCTAGTCCCCTGAATGGACCACAGAAATGCCCTACAGTGTTGATTATCCTAAGGATCCAGCCCACCTCCATACCTGGCCTAGCATGGTAGCAGTTCTACTAAGGTCCCAGATGTTCTTACGAGTAGCTCGATCAGTAGCCATGGTACCACATGACTGTTAAGGTCCACGACAACACTAGGTCATCTCCATGATCCTATGTAGAGATATCTGGATTCATCTGTCATGATAGTCTTCTCCTGAGTTACCACATAAGATACCCTGTGATAAAACAAATACTATCTGTAAGGAGAGTTACTGACATCAGTCAATATATGATGTAATGCCATGTGTTCAAAATAAGACTTCTGTCCAAGGACAAAGCCATCACAGTGCCACCTTATAGAACATCAGGTGTCCAGAACAGACAAGGATGTAACACACACTCACACTCTCTCTCACACACACACACACACACACACACACACGGGCTCTCATAACTCAGAATATAACCAAATGCCCCAATATGTTGACTCTGGTTGTGATGGTGAATTTTAGTCAACTTCAGGGAATGAACTAAGGGATATTCAAACAGTTCATAAAGCATTACTCAGGGTATGTCATCAAGGATATGTCTGAGAGACTAGCATTTGAATCAATGGTCTCCGTAGGGAAGAGTCACCCTCATCCTGTGTGAGGGAACTGTCCAAGGGCTAGGGGCCCTGAGAGAACAAAAACAAAGAGGAAAGATTTTGTTGATGTTCACACACACAAATTATCCCTCTGCACTCTGGAGCTGGGGTACCCCACCTCTCCTCTGAGCCTTAGACATAACTCAGGGTTCTTTGGCCTATGAATTCCATGCCCCAGTGGACACCCCTCCCCCTAAACTCTTGGACTTTTCACTTTAAATTCAAACCTAAACCATCAGACTCCTTAGTTTTGAAGCCTTCACACTTGGATGGAGCCACACTGCTTCTCCAGCTTGTAGATGGCCTGTTACAAGGTTTTCAACCTCTATAAGACATGAGCCTCTATATTCACATGAGCAACTCCTTAATACATGCCCCTTAACCTCTCCTTGTCTCAAGTATATACATATACATATATGAAGCCAATAGGTTCTATCTCTCCTGAGAATGCTAATACAATTATCTCCAGGCAGTGAATTCAGAGATGACTTCATTTATCTCTTCTTTATCTCTTTTCAAATTGTTATACAATGAACAGTATTAAATTTATAATTAAGAATATAGCCATGTTTACTTAAAGGAAAAAAGGAGATTTAGATTCCTAGTCAAACTGGAGGGCACCACAGTACCAAACAACCCCCAGCCTGACACCCTCCAGACCAGTGGGGCTTCTGGGTGGAGCTTCCTCCTGAAAGTTTAGTCAAAACAATTCAAGATGTCCTGGACAGTCAGGGGATGGAGCAGGGCTATGAGTTGCTAGAAGATACAACTTCAAAACGTCTCACAGGTTTTGGAAAATAGACTGAGATAGAAAATAAGTCTCTTATTTTCACTGGGCAATAACCAGAGGGTAACAAGAAAAAGAAGAGAAAAGGGGGAGTGGTAAATAACACAGTGAAGTACTGGGACTGCTGCCTGTTTTGAAACTGCATTACTTGTAGGAAACAGGAGGAAGGAGGGTTTCCTGCCAGCTCCTCTGCAATTGATAGCTTTGATTTGCTTCCAGGACCTATGGGGAACAGGAAAACTCCCCAGAGCAGGACAGATATACAAAGTCTGCCTTCAAAAGCCACTACTTCAATCCCTGGGGGACTCTTAACAACTCACTGTTTCTGCCCAGGGAAACCACAGCAGACACCCATCAGTGTGCACTCTGGCTGTTCGTTGCTGCGAGCACTTTAATCATTAGCATCTGTCGCGAAGGAATGAAAGGCTTAGACTGCAGTGCAGCTACCTCCAGTCTCAGCCCATTAATCACTGCAGTGAGACTCATCTTGAAGCAGGTATGTAATTATACACACAGCCAAAAATATTATGCATGTCCCACTCAATAAGAGAAAGAAAAAATGCATTGAAGAGAAATATGACAAACTCCAAATGCCTTTGCTCCCATTTAATTCAACTGTTCAGGTTTGTTTACTTGCTATTAGGGAGTTATGCAATAAATGGACTGCTGTATTCAGAGTTTCTCCTCACCAGCCAGCGCTAGGAGAGACACTGGGGTCCAAGCACAGTCCTTTGGGGCCATATTCTTCAACTATAAGGTGAGAAGAGGGTCTGGATCTCTGCTTGGCTCCTTGTAAAGATCAAAGCACATTAGAGCACCTTGTAATGACCTTGGACATTCGCCTGGATTGCTTTGGGTCAGAGAGGAAAGTGATGTACCATAATGATGAAGAGCACAGGGCAGGGAGTTAGCTCAGCAGTTTCAGTGCCTGTCTTGCAAGTATAAGGTACCAAGTTCAATCCCAGCACCAGGGAAGAAAAATTAAGAAAAAAAAAGAAAAAAAAGAAAGCACAATGGTTTTGGTTGTGAATCCTCCCCAGACATGTGAGTGTCGGTCACCTCTCTAAGCCTCATTTTCTTCTTCTGTAAGACAGAGATAATAATATCAACCTCGGAAATATTGTCAGCCCTAAACAAAAGGGCCTACATCAAGTGCTTGGCAGGGTTTCTGACATGGGGCAAATGCAGAATAGCATCACTCATGCCTTCAGCACTGAGCACCCAGAAGGCCAACCCACCAGAAGCACAGCCCGGCCCCTTGCGACTCTGGATGAGAGGAAACTCACTTCTCCAGAGACAGGGAAGGCATCTCCTTTATCCCTGATCCTCAAGCACTTCTCACAGGGCCCAAACACTACATGGGTGTCCACATGGGACTGAATGAATAGTCCCGGGATCCTTCTCACAGACTCAGACGGGAGCAGACCTCTGCCTCCTTTGATCGTCCTCACATGATTCATGAGCACCACTCTTCAATGCGTTACCATGAAAGCAGCCAGCTGAGACATTTAAACAACAAACAGGAGACATATTAGTGGATGATATCATTAGGATGGCTTTCCAACTTCTATCTCTCATTCTTCACTCCTCCACAAAATGTGCCTCCCCAGAACAGCAAATGTGCCTGACATTTAAAACGTACCTTGAGTACCTTCGGCAACAGGATGGGCTATTCTGAGCACCCACACAGTTATCTGCTGCCTGACATGGACACTGACAGACTATGAATACAGAAAACAAACTTTTGTCACTGGAGGATGGAGGCTCAGTACTTTTATTCTGACAACGAGTTATCCATGGTGATGTAGGCTAAATATATTCATAACATCCATACCTCGCTCAGCTTCTCATTCAAGCGCTCAGTCCACCAACTATTAATTAAAGACAGTCCTTGCCTTCAGGGGATTCTCAGTCTAACGAGGGAAGAGCATGGTGTCATTATTAAAAGCACTGTACAGTTAAAATAATTTAACTGAAGCTCAGCTCTGTGTCTTGCTGGAATATTTAGGGGAAATTGGCTTAACACCTCAAATTCTCAAGTAAGAGCACAGATAGAGAGGAGTCCATTCAGTGGCAGAAGCAGAAACCAATCCCTGGGCAAAGAGATGCTTACCTAGAAAATGTTCAACAGATCAAGAATAGGCAACAGCATAGGGCAGAAACAAAAACACCACAAAGCACATTTAGGAAAAGAGTTGAACGGTATACTAATTCAGCAAAGGGAACACATACGGGTAGGAAAGAAAGGCAGACCTGTTGACCAGAGGTTGGATCTCAGCTGGAAAATGGCAGTGACCCACTGAAGGATTTAAAGAGGCCTGGAGATGAGAACCACAACTGAACGAGTTCATTTCAGTGGCAGTATAGGAAATGGGTGAAATACAGTAAGAAAGAGACTGATTTAGAGAGGATGTTGCTGTAGTAGCAGGCAGGAAACTTGCAAGTCAAGGTGATATAATGACAAGAGATTTGAAAGAAGAGTAGTAGCCAGACATGGTGGCACATGCCTATAATCCCAGTACTCTAGGAGGATGAGTCAGGATTACAAATTCAAGCCCAGCCTGGACAATTTTGTGACTCTATCTCAAATTAAAAGTGAGATGGAGATGTAACTGGGGGCAAAGCCCCTAGGTTCAATCCCTAAATACTACCACCAGTGGGGAGGGTTCAATCCCTAAATACTACCACACAACACAGAGAGAGAGGAAAGGATTAAAAAGTTATTTTGGAAGTAGACTAACAAGTAGACAGGAATCTCTTAGATACAAGGGCAAGAAGAAAAAGGAAGGGGAAAGCTGATATCATCATTCCAGGCATAAAGAAGTACACCAATTAAGTCATTAAGTGACAGCAATTATGAGAAATTATGTACTTGTAGGAGAACAGGTAAGGAGCTGAACATTAGTCATGCTGAATTTTGGAACCTATAAGAAACTGACAGCATTCAAGGGTTGAATCCTCATCCCAAGATGAGTATTTGAAAACTACATTTGAAGTCATGGATTGTTTTAGTAGCATAGTTATACTAAAGTTGAACTAAAAATAGTCAAAAAATTAAAATAAAGCAAAGTCATGAGGCAGGGCCATGGGAAGCTGTCAACATAAAAATAAATGTCCTCAACACTGGAAAAAGGGGGACAACATAGGCATATAAACCTAAGTCATCCTCTTCATGATTCCTTGGTGCTGTAGGATTTGTTTGGGTGACAATTTAAGCAACAGCTGGTGTCATAGGGATGGCGGGGTTGAAAGGGTATGAGGTGGCAGTAACTGTTACCCCAAGAGAAGTCCAGAAGCATGGGTCATCCAGAGACAATGTCTTCCACCCCTTACAGTAAAGAGAACTACAGGCGAATGTGCAAAGTCAAACAGTTGGCAGGAGAAGCTCACTTCAAAGAATTTCTTGAGACCAGGATCAACAATGATTTGGGTTTTATGACACAAGAAGAAAACAATTTGTTCTAAAAAACCATTTTGTCTTTAAAATAATTGCACAGTTCATAATCTGATTATACCTTAACCACAGCCTACAACAGAACTCTCTTCCCAAGACATCCAGCCCTTTTACTGATATGTGAGGCCACCATTGAATCAAACAACGAAACCACTTGTGGTGGTTGGTGAACTGATGGTCAGCTTGGGTGGGAAGGCCAGCTGGGCTGAGTTAGCCTGGCTCGGTGCAATGATGCACAAGAACAGGAGGACCTGATGTGGATTTCCCTTGGAGAACCTTCGGTTGCTCTCAGTTCTGAGCTCCTCCTCCTTCTCCTCCTCCTCCTCCACTGCTGCTGTGGAAGGAGCCATTGGCCTTACTAGATTTTTGTCATTGCCCTTGGGCATCAGCTTTCTGGCTGGCAGGGATTCTTTGGCTACCAGCACTGGCCTTTCACTCTGCCAGTTCAGACTCTCAGACTCGCTAGGCTCGGGCACTGCCCTTGGACTTTCCCCGGGGAGCCGTTAGTTTCCCATCTAGGGCACCTTGGCCTCCTGGTTGGTTTCCACAGGACCCTGGGATCCCAGCCCTCCGCTGGGTTCTTGGCATGTCCAGTGCGCAGACTGATCCCTTGCACTCCTCTACATTTGAGGGCAGTATGCACTGACATATACGCTGCTTTCTTCTTCTACTTAATGGTTATTACTTAGTTCTTCATTTTTGTTTTCCTCCCAACTAGCAGTTTTAAATATTTTCAGACCTGGTACTTCTTCCTTTTGTCTGTGGCACAGCCCCGGTAGAGCATACCAAGTAACATTATTAAGGTTAAGAGCTTGAAATTTAACTGATGGTAACTTATAAATCTTTATCATCTCACCACTTGAGTACAAAAAAAGCTAAAACGTTTTTTCTGTAACTGGACTAATAATTCTATTTCAATAAGAATGCTATACAAATGATAAAAGCATTACATGCTCACAGAGTATCTTCAGTCTACTCAAAGGAATATAAGTGTAAATCTCTTAAATATTTTCTAGCCTTTGAGTTTATTTTTACCCACAATTACCTGCCAAATTCTTAGCTTCTTCCTTATCAGTTGCCTTTAGCAGAGAAAAACTAAAAATGTCCTAGGAGTAATATGTAATGCCGACAGATACAACGCTATTAGGAATTTGCCATCTATCTTACCCTTGTCCAAGAAAGGGCAGAGCCTTCGTTTATATCTCTAGTTAAAAATGTGGCTGATGAAAGTCCAGATTAATTGTCTGTCCAAACCATACAACTCAGAAACATCTCTTCACTCTCGTAGGTTGAAATACACTCTTCATCTTGTAAACCAATGTGAAAATCATGTCCTGAATTATAACCCACTCTAATACTATGGCTTTTGGGATTTCAAAACATTTTGTCTTCCTCAAAGGTTCAATAAAGGAATTCCATTTTCTCATTCAAAGCTCTACTAAAACATTTCCATGAACTCAGTAACTACAAAGAGATCATAAATTATCACTCTAGTAATTCTCAAGTGTCATAGGACACATTCATGACCAGAGTATCCTCTTGTAAAATAGCATGACAATAACAAGCTAGAAAACAAGCTGTTTTTACTCTGTGGGATCTATTCTAAATATGCTAAGCCCCTAAAACCCACGATTCCCTGTATGGGGCATTTGGGTCAAATGTACTGCATCATTCTGAATTCTTCCAGGTTTTCCAAAGCTGTTCAGGTCACGTATCATATCTTACTAAGCTTCTTGGGCAGATGTGGGTCAGTATCCAGCCAGGGTTCATCTTTTTTCACCAACACATGATTTTAGATATTTGAAATTTAGGGATGATGAATCAATGAAATGAACTATTAGCAAGGAGCTCACAGCTGAACAAGAAGATAAATATCCCCATGCATCATTAAGCCATTGTCTATCAGCTCCAAACCCGTTCTGCTCTACCATTCTGGGTTAGCAGTCTGCAAACTCACTCAGCTCTGGCACCTGCTGCCCTGGGTCGATGGCAGGGACTGAGAGTGGTGACGACACAGTGGAGGAGGGCAAAGGACTCACTCCTGCCCGTGGCTGTTCGTACCTGCAACCTTTCTGCCTGCTGCTCCTCTTTACTCAAGCAGCACTTCATCTGGGCAACAGCACATTTCTCTAGCAGCATGTGAATGCAGTGGCCCATCTCTCCACATGCTGTGCTCCCAAATCTCAGCACCGGGGGTGGGTAGGGGGTGTGGGGGGGATGGGCCACCTCTCAAAGACATGGGTTCTAACTTCTAATGACCTCTGCTCTTCCCTACAAAGGGGACAGCTTTGATCCATTAGAGTTTTTTTCTCTTGCCTTGTCAACTTCCTCTGTATCAGCTTTTTACCTGATCACCCTTTCTACTAATGTATGTCTATTCAAACAACCAGTACCTGCCTCATATCCACCCAATTGGTATCCAGCCAATGGGACCCACCTAATAAACTATGTGCAATATGCCATAATAAATATTAGAACACAAACTGTGAAATGAAATGTGGTAGTGGAGTCAGGGAAAGACAGAAAAGAGCTAATAATTAATGAGACCTACAAGATAAGAAGAAATAAACCCAGTACAAATGGGAGAAAGGGACATCCTGGTAGAAAATCGCACTAACACAGAAAATGCAGGGCCTGCTTGTGAGAGCAGGAGAGAGGAAGCAAAGCTGGAGGTAGGACATTTTACTGGTGGCAAGAAATGCTTTCTACATCTTCTAGTCTACTCCACTGATCCTCAAGTCTGTTACTTTGCTAGTATCATGCAGTGTTTTTTTTAATTATCTTTATTGGTACATTAAATATACACATCATGATTGCACTCCATAATGGGGATTTGTACCAGTATAAGACACAACTTAATTCTCATTTTTTCCCATAGCCCCACCCACCCTACCACCCCGCCATATATATAAAATTTGTTTCCTTACTTTTTTGTTACAATCTCAACATTGTCCCCTTTCACCTTATGTATCATGCAGTTTTTATCACGGTGCTTTTATAGTATAGTTTCAGGTTCGGGATTGTAATACCTCCCCCCCACCCATGTACCTGTTGTTTAGAATTGCTTTTGCTATTCTAGGTCTTTTGTGGTTCCAGATGAATGTTTGGGGTTTTTTTCTAGATCTGTGAAATATGCTGTTGAGATTTCAATAGGGATTGTGTTGAATCTATATAGTAGTTGTGGGAGTATAGCCATTTTGATGATACTAGTGGTTCTTCTACAGATAACCGAGAACTGTCACAAGATGTACACACTTCCCTGCTTCCAATGGCAGAATTCATAGGGAAGGGCAAGGCAGAAAGAACATGGAGAGCAGACATGAAACAAACTACTATGTCCTTCTGCTAAAAATGTATGTAACTGAGCAGGAAATTCAAATACAATTCATTAAGTTCTGTATAATTAAATATAAATGAGTTTCCAAGATTAGGGGTCATGTACGATGGCAGGAAGCAATGTTATTAACTTAGAACACACTCAAAATTGGTATATTAACTTTGATTTCTCAACCATAAAAAAAACTTCCACCTAGATGCAACCAATCTCCCCTTACTCCCACACACCAATAATGAAGTGATGAAGCTTGTGACAGTGGAAACAGAAGTGGAGCAGGAGGGGAAGAGAGGGATGAATGGGAGAAGAGGAAGAGAAAGAGAAAGGGGGGAAGAGGAGTTCATGAAGAAATAAATAGCACATAGGAGTAAATCTTCCAGCTTCTGAGAAGTCCCAAAATGATACAGCCAGTACTGATCTCTCATCTCTTTTTGTTGTGGGGTTTACAGTACTGAAATCTCAAGACAATTATCATTCACTCTTGTCCTTACACTATCTGTTTCATTACCTTGTCTTAAGCGAGATCATAAAACATTACTTTCATAAGAGGAAGTACTACAGTTGACACTTTTCTATTATTCCCCTGGAATTTGTCACATGTTAAATATTGGTTCACCAGTATGCTAAAAATGAAATATTTTCAGCTATCCATTCAAAGAAGTTTACTTGTAGGGTAAGCACTATGCTTTTATTTTTATAATCTCCAGAAAGAAATAGAAGACCTTGTTTACAGTAGACACACAATATTTGCTGACCTGATTAGACTAAGAAAGAGAATTGAGAATCTTCAAAATATTTTGAAACTATGTCATTCATTAATTTGGGGTCTGGGCAACCAAAGTTAATGAAGGCAAACTGGATTTGGCAAAAATGCCTAAGTATTTTAGAATCTATTTTCATACGAAATGGAGTATAAAAAAACAGCTGAGGAAAGCTTAAGCCACCTTGGCACACTTCCACAGATTATCTGATGATCAAAGACATCTGGCTTATTTGATTATTTATGGAATTCCGCCCTAAGGCCCCTTGATATTTTCAAAATATGTTTTGCAATATTTGGACATTCTCCAGGTAGTTGGTTTAATTCACATTTCCCCAAATACTCATCTTCTTGGGAAGTCTGATTATTACTCCTTTATGGCTACAGAAGAGTACTCAATTCTGTGTAAAGGGTTTTATGAAACAAAACGAGACTTTTAAAAATCATTTTTCATTTAAAACTGATATTAAGTTCTGAACCACTCAATTTGTCATGTCTCCTTTTTCAAAATATAACATAGGTAAGAGCTACACATTGCACAGGGCTTTACTTTTTAGCAGCAATGCTACATTTGATCCAGGGATGACTGAATAGACTATTTGTTAAAGATTGACAAGTATTAAATGAAGACACTATAGTTTGCAGATTCTTTTCTGCAGGAAAAGTGTTGTGCACAAATAGCAAAGTGTGTGTAGCAGTTAGGCAAGACGTGTTTGGTTTTATTCAGTGAGAAGCAGGAAAGAGGAAAGGAAAATTGATGTGACAGGGACAAAACAACCAATGCCAACTGATCCCAAACAGTTGTAGTTGCTGTAGTGAGAAGTCTAAATCGCTAGAGCAGTGCACTTTTCTGCTGAAAGCAGATTTTGAGGTCAATCTTTTCCCCACCGTTTACATAGATCATCACATGATAAATTAAGTTATCAAAAATGAAAGGAAGATAATACAAAAGTTAGCCAGGTATCATACTAGCAAAATATGTAGCATATCTGAATTGCTTCACAACATTAAGGGGGAAAAAAAATAGGATTTATACCCACATCAAAGCAAAGACAAATTAAATCAGAACATTTTTAATTTTTTATTTCTTATACAATATATTAAGTATTTACAGAAACTAGGTTATATTTTTAAATGCCTTGTTTATAATCAGCTCTACTAGTCTTCAGATGAAGTAATTATTAAGGAAAAGTACTTCAGTAAATCATACATAAGCATTTCATAAGGAACGGTAGGACCATACCATCTTTTAAGCCATTATGTGTAAGAGACTACCTTCAAATAGCACATTTATTTGTGTAGGTGTGCTTATTTTTCAACAAGCAAATTATTAATCTACAATATCATTCAATAACATTCTAGTGTGAAAGTTGCAACTGAAAAGCATTAAGTAATGCTTGCAATTGTATGCATAATGCTCTCTAGTTCTTGTAAAATGTTATTCATCTCAACACCTTTATGAAATAAAAATTATCATGAGCAAACAACGTATAAAAGGTATCTAAAGAATGTCAAAGAAACCTCAGAAAGACAACAACAGCATGCACCAATCACTCTGTGGTAGATACTTAATAAAAGTTTAAGCCTAGGTAAAATTCTATCATATCTATTGAACTCTTCTGTATTGATCTTCATGATGAATACAGAAACTTATTTTCTACTATGTAGAAGTCAAGCTACCAAGTCTTGAAAATTTTAGGACCATGATGCATATAAACAGATTTGATCTCTCATTTCTTAAGACATGTTAGAAGATACTTAACTAGTTGCTATCTAAAATCTAGCTTTCCTTAAATACAAAGAAGTTCCTTTTGTCTTGCTATATTGTTCTTTTTCTCCTACTATATCTGGCCCCAGCTACATTCAATACAGCTGAAACTGTCAGGTTTTCTTTCATGTAAAACAAATCATTTATACTTCCCCAGGTCACTACTTTCTCCTATTATTAACTCTCTTCCACTTGAGTTAATAAGAATAAAGTGCGAGAAGTAACAATACAGTTGTAAGCAGATGATATGAAGAGGTGATGATTCAGGGGTAGTAAATACACACTGCTGTACATTATCAAAAGAAAGAAGTTTAAGAATTTGTTGGGTGGAGGGAGAAAAATGCTGTGCCACAATCACAAAGTCCTCTCTGAAGGGAAGATGCTTGGTCAGTATGTACACGGATGCAATCCACCTAACACCAACCTTCAGCCAACCAGGAGGGAAGGAGGTGACGTACCCAGAAGGTCCAGGGAGAAGGGCTGGGGGAGCTCCTCTCATGCACCTGCCTGCAGAGTCCGGGTCTCTGTCCTAAACACAGATGGTTCTGCCATGATGTCACAAAGCATTTTGTAAAACAGTGGCAGGAAGAGCACAGGAAACAAAACAAACTCTAAAAATTATACAAGTATTGGGGAAGTTCTGCACTTCCTTTTAGGGAACAAAGTGTGTGTGGAGAAACCAAAAGAGACTTGATTTAACTTACATGTTGTGTAGAGAAAAAGCTAGGAACAAGTTTTACCTGGCTAAAAGTTCAACTTCTAGAAACAGAGCAAAACAAAAAACAAAAGAACCCAAATTATCCAGTTTAAAAATGGCCTCAATAGGGCTTTCTCAAAAGATGATACACAAATATCCATCAAGTACATGAAAACATGCTCAGCTTTTCTAGTGATCTGGGAAACACAAATCAAAACCACAAGGAGATAGTCTCACTCTAGTTAGAATGGGCACAATCAAAAAAACAAACAAACAAACAACAACAACAACAAAACTGGCAAGGATGCTGAGAAAGGAGAACTATCATACACAGTTGGTAGGAATATAAATGAATATAGCCACTAAGGGAACCAGTATACAGGATCCTCAAAGAATTCGAAGTAGAACTACTGGATGATTTCACAATCCGCTGCTGAGTATATACATAAAGGAAATGAAGCAAGCACATCAAAGAGACATCTGTACTTCCATATCTCTTGCACAACCACTAAGACATGGACTGAACCTAAGCGTTCACCAATACAAATAGAAAAAGAACGTGCATCACATGTATACAATGGATTGTCATTTAGCCGTGAAAAGAACGCAATCCTGTCATTTGCACAAGACAGATGGAAATGGAGGACAGTAACTGAAGCAAGTTGGGGCCAGAAACACAAATATCACATGTTCTCATTTGCAAGTGGAAAGCTCCTCTTAGAAAAGGAGAGAGCAGAATGGTGGTCAGCTCGAAACAAATTTTTGGGCTTTGATTTTCACTTCAGAATGCTTTTTCCTATCAATAGAAAAGAGTGGGGAAGGTGGGATGGAGAGAGCATAGTTAATGACACTGGGGTATAAGCTGGATAGGTGGAGAAACTTCTAATCTGCTACAATGTGGCAGGGTAACTACAGCTGGCAGTAAGGAATGGATATTCCAAAATACCTCACAGAGAGGATATTGAATCTTCTCAACATAGGGAAATCATGTATGTTGGAGCTGAGGCATACAACACTTACCCTTACCTGATAATGACACCATGTATGTTTGTGCTGAAATACCACATTTCGTCTCATATATCTAGATACACAGAAACATATATACATACATACATACATACATACATACATACATACTATTACTGTGTCCATTCCAAAAAAAATTAACAGAAGTTCAATCCTAGTATGTTAGGAGAAAGCATTTCTCATCTGAAACTATAATGACAAAAACCCTCATGTATCCTACGGCCACCCTTAGAAACCTAGTATCTAGTGCAAAAGCCATTAAAGTCCTACTGTGTCTTGCTTCTATTACATGGGCAGTGCACCTGCAAACTGCAGTCTAAATGTATCCCAGAGTAATGACACTAGCAAGCCAAGCCAAGAGAAAGAAGAAAGAAGAGTTTGGAGACACTGACCTCACAGAAACAGAAGGTCCATTGGGGGTCGGGGTAGGGGCAGAATTGAGGATTAAACACAAGCACTCCCTTTAACTACTGATACTCCCAGCTCTTCTTATTTTTGTTTCTTTTGAGGCTGGGTCTTGCTATGTTATCCAGTCACTCAGGTTGGGCTCGAACTTGGAATCCTCCATCAGCCTCCCAGAGTGCTGAGGTTACACTGTGCCATCATGCCTGATAAAGAGGGCTATTATTTACTACTTTATCTTTACTTTGTACAGCCTCCAGGGGGCAGACTTAGGATGCCCAGCTAAACACAAATTTCAAAGACCAACCATGAAATATTTAGTACATTTCCTGTACTGCATGGAACATACTTACACTAAAAATGTGTTTTTTACCTGAAACACTCAGTGCTCTGAGGTTTCACTTGTTAACTCTACATAATAGGGTAAAAATTAACGAAATTAAAGATAATGAAAAAATGTTTTTATATAAACAAATGTTCAAGCTTTTCACTTCAGAATGCTTTTTCCTATCAATAGAAAAATGTTGCGGGTCTGCCAACTTCTGTATAAACAACATTTCAGAAACTTCTTCTCCCTGACACATCGTTTAGTCATGTCTCTGATTTCCTGTGCCAGCTTAAATTGCTCAAGAAGAGGTTACAATCAGCTATGAACTCGTGGCAGGAACACCATTTCCCTTCTGGCTGCAGGCAGACAGACCTTGTGGTTGACTTTCGTTTTCACCTCTGCTAGGAACGCGTGACATAGTTCCTCTGTACCAGACAATAGTTGCACAACTATGGCATCCAATATCTAAAGTTACCACTGTCAAGGAATATTGCTTGGGTCATCTCCCTCAGGCTCTACAAATGGAGCTGCTAAGCACCTGAATGCTACAGCAACCAGACAGAGACAGCAAGATAGTTGAATGTTTCCATAATTTTATATTTATGTCACTAGAAAGAAGATTTAAATAACTGCTCCACCTAACTCAACAAAGTAAGAGAAATTTTATCTACCTACCTATCCATCTACTCATGTCTACTGTGGTACTGGTGATTGAATCCAGAGCCTACACACTCAGCTACACTTGCAGCTTTTCTTTATGTTTTCCTTCAAGACAGAGTTTTGCGTAGTTGCCCAAACTGGACTCAAGCTGGTGATTCTCCAGCCTCAATCTCCTAAAGCTCTGGGATTACAGGTGATCACCATGACAACTAGTGAGAGATAAAAGGACCTGAATATTGAGATGCATTTCTGCAGGATCCACCAAGTAATGCACGGACCATGGAGAAGAAGATCACATCAGAGGAGACAAGAAGGGAAATTCTAGTTAAAAAAAAACACACACACAGGGAGACAGACATGGCAGTGGATGATGGGCTAAAAGCCCATGAAAGAAGAACTGAAACAGGAAGAAGGAGCCATGGGTCTGAGAAGAGCAGGTCCCGTGGACAATTCAAGGAAGTTGTGAGGCCTGGAGGAGACACACAGACTGTGGGCACGCTGCCTTAGACCACTCCGTTTCCACAGGAAGACAGACGGCTTCTCAGCATCATACAGTACTTCACCACAAGTGAGACAATTCTTGTGGAAATCTTCTGCACACTACAAAATCCACAGGAGCTGCTCTACAATCACGGCGGCTTGAATCCAGGGCATAGGGTGAAAGCAAAATCCAGGAGGAAGAGTGTATTTTGGCCCCTGGGACAGACCCAACAGACAAACAAAGGGTACCAGAGAACCACTCTCAACTGGACTCCTAGAAAGCTCTCTGAAGGGAAGTCACTACATCTTTGGGGTCCTATAATGTATTTTCGCTCCTTTATTTTATGTATTTTATCAGCTGTCTTCAAGATTTTACAGATGGTAATATATAAACAAATGTTTGCAGCCCTCATCTCTCCTACAGTACTTCATAGAGAGCTGATGTTTAACAAGATGTTGATTAAATGATGTAACTCACAGTTGTTCTCGAAGGGAATCAAAAACAAAGATGATAATTAAACTTGGGCTTAAGAATGAAAAGAGAAAACTGTTAAGGTATCATAATCCACAACACCAAGACCAAAAGAGGCCCCCAGAGTGCTGGGGTGATGGATACAGCGTGGTGCTACAGACTGCCCTTTTCACTCTGCCCTCTTCCAACTACACAACCCACTGGGTGAAAGACTGACCCGCTTCAGATTCAGAATCACTGTGTGACACACAGACCCCCTGAAAGCACTTAGTGCAGAGAATCCTGGGAAGCACAGCTCACTCAGCCCCAGCCTGGCGAGGAATATGCGCTCAGTAAACACTGGGAGAGTGGTACTTAGGAAATAGCAACGGTAAACTGAATCATGAAACACATCTTGGGAAAAAAAAAACTATCTTGTAGCTGGGGTGAGAGGAGATCTGTGTTAATGGAACCACGCGTAATGAGATTTTAAGTGCAATATATAACATTTTATCCTGAAATACTCATCAACTGCAGTAATATCAGTGGGAAAAATAAGAGCCACCACCACTCCCATTTGTAAAAGTGAGTGAATGAGAACAGGCAGGGAATAGGTAATTCCACAGAAAAGCCATGGGGACAACCAGAGAGGCTACAAGAAGCGTGGTGCTTCTGGAGGTACAAATCTCCTTTTGTTTTCACTCTTATGGGAGGTAAGAGGATTGGAAACCTTCGGTGCTGAGTTTTCTTGTCAAATTACAACATAACTGCTGTTACAAAATTCCTTTTTTCTTCCTATAAGAAATGACAGGAATGTATTAGTAAATTAAGCCTCTGGCTAATGGAGACGATGAGGCCTCTAGGGACAGTGGCCACCTCACTCTTTCTCCTCTCCTCACCTCTCACTGACTACATCAAAGGCTTCCAGTTACTACACAAGAACAGATAAGGGAAAGGAAAAATTCTTTAGTACTGTTTTCCACATATCTAAAACTATATGATTATATAAACATGGTAAAATTCAATACATGTTAGAAATATATTCTGAATTGATAAAATGTCATTTATTGTGGAATACTAAAACAAAAGCCACTTTTTCATGTCATACTGGGGACTGAACTCAGGGCTCACACACTGAACTACACCCACAGCATTTTTCTGATTTTTTATTTTGAGACAAGATCTCACTAAATTACTGAGCTGTCATGCTGGGCTGGAACTTATGATCCTCCTGTCTCAACCTCCCACAGTCCTGGGATTACAGACATGCCCCACTACATCTGGCTAAAAACCACTGCATTACCTTTAATTTATTATAATCAAGCTGAAGTCCATTGGGTCTATATTATGAGTAGATTAAGCACACTTGAAATTAGTACTAATTATACTTAGCTCTAATTTTATTCCCAGATAAATGTTCTCATTTTTACAAGGTCCTTTACAAAGTGGATTCACAGCACTCATTTTAATAATAAACCCTATTCCATCAACTGTACTAAGGTAAATTTCAATGTAGATTAAAAAGAATGATTACAAATTAGGAGTTAATAGAATTTTGTATTAATATAACTTTAATATAATTGAAAGTAACATTACTCTATGTGAATGCCAACACAGTTCCTTGGACTCCCAGATCTATCATCTCCATTTGTTTTATTTATAAGTTGTCTAGAGACTGGGCAACTTCGCCCTTGGCTGTTCAGAGACTTAGAGACAGAAAGTTAGAATCTGAGCTCTAGAGTTACTAGGATATTGCAAGACCCTATTACTATAAGAAAATGAATTAACCCCTACTTTTTAGAAGTTTACCTTTATTAACACCTTCCTCCCTGAAGTCAAATTTTTGGAAATATCAGATTCTTTCTTGTGCAAACTACATAGAGAAGAGTAAAGCAAATGGCTACTGTGCATTGAAAATAGCTGTGGAAAGAAAAAAATGCTTCACTGCTCACAGGAAGGTCTTAAATTCTGTATAGAACTTATTTATCCTTACTTGGGCACAATTCTTAGAAGACTTGGTTATCAGTAGCATAAAGTGAGCAAGATGGGAAATAAGATTTATGGCAGGGACACTGAAGGAAAATAGTAACTATACACAGCTTAAAATCCTGTTGGATTATATACCAATGACCCTGGATATTAGGGTAAATTAAATTCATATGTAACACATATTTCCCTCTTCCCCTTCCTACCTTAAAGGAAGAAGTATACTTTTCAGCTACACTGATGTTGGGGCACAGTAGCTTACCTGGCCCAAAGGAATAGTCAAATGTGATTCATGCTAAAACTTAAGCCATCCATTACCATAAGAAAAGTTTCCCTTTTTTTATTTTCCTTCAGAGTTGGCCCAGAATAAATATCTGTGGGATAATCCATAGGGAAAACCCAAACTCAGACAAGTTTGCAACATAAAGCAGAGTTGTAGTCAATCCAGTCTTGAACATCCCCAGGAAATCTGCAGCTTAGAGAATGACCAACTGCTGAACCTAAATTGCTCTAGATCACTGAATGATGGCATTGTCTGTTACACAGCAATTGCTGACTAATGTAGAAGTAAGAAAAAAGTAAAGAGTACTCAAATAGCCTCTGCTTAAAAGTGGCAACTTTAGTTAAGATCTATATCATAATCTATTAAAACAATTTAAAAGGTAGCATTGGAAGAGAGTAATTTCAAGTAACTGGAAAATTTACTTGCAGGTAAAGCATTCCAAAGCCCCAACTTAACTTTAACATGGCTCTTTGTAAGTTGTTACCCAGAAAAGAGGAATGTGTATTTTCAGTAAATAAAGTCTCCTTAGCTTTGCTAACCAATTGTACAGGGAGTAAGTTAATCCACTTAGTGCTAACCAGCAATGAGAAATAATCACATGGTGCTGAACACTGAGAAAATATTCATTTCACTTCCCACAAATAAAACAAGGAAGCAATTTCCAAGATCTCCATAGTGAAAATGAAAGAAAAACTTTTTCTTCAAAAATTCCCTTTGATATTTGCACTGAATGAATTAACAGGCACTAAGATATAATATCTTTGTGATAAAAGATATTACTTATTACCTTATATGTCCACAAACATTTCTCATGTGATGGATTTTGTACTCAGTATTTTAGCATCATCACTTTAAGTTAAATCATACAACCATTTTAAAATATATTCCCATCATCTTCACTTTAGAAAATTTAAAAAAAAGGAAAACCTCGGGCCGGGGAGTTAGCTCAGTGGTTCTGGCGCCTGTCTTGCAAGCGCAAGGGCCCAGGTTCGATTCCCCAGTAACCACATACCATACTGGGCGTGGAGACTCACGCCCAGCAGCAACCAGTACCACATACCACAGTACCGGGCGTGGTGGCTCATGCCTGTAATCCCAGCACTCGGGAGGCAGAGGCAGGAGGATTGCTGGGATGTGAGTTGGAGGCTGAGCTCAGGGCCAGCCTGAACCACAAAGCGAAACCCTGTCTCAAAAAAACCTAAAAAAAAAAGGAAAACCTCTATTATAAAGTGTAAGTAATCTAAGAAGGGATCTAAGTAATCAGCAGGGATTTGGATCAAGGGCTGGTTGACTTCAGACTTGGTGCTCTTAGCCACATCCTATGCCATGATATTTATTTAAGGAGTAGGAACTGTCATGGAGAGCTTACCATACTCAAAATGAGGACAAGTTCTAACATGGTAATATCTGAAAAAATCTTCAGAGCCTTCTGTTACCATCTGGGTCTGGATGTTTCCGCAAAGGTTCATTTGGTCAGAGGTAGCAGAATCTGGAGTGTGGGATGCTGAGATTAAGGTTATTAAACACTACACCTCAATGAGAGGTTTCACACAGCCTTAATCCTGGTGGAATGGATAGACAGAAGAGGCAAAAACCATGATTAATGTCCCTTGTCTTTGCTACCTGTGCACGCCATGCTGTTTCTCCTTTTCAAGGCCTGTTTGTCATCTCTGTCTTGGAGTCAGATGACTATGGACTGAAACCTCTATGACCAGGAGTCAAATAAACCCCTGCACCTGTTAACTTTGGGTATTGAGCATTTTGTCTCATCAAGGAAAGAAAGGTAATACACCTCCCTCCCACCCTCGAATGCTTCCTTGAATTAAACCATCAGCATGCTAAGGTAGCAGTTTCAAATGTCCTTCCTAAATCAGTGCACAAGATTAGAGATTTTAAACCCACAGCTGGTCAAAAACGGATGGAGCTGTCTCAAAAAGACACAAGGGGCAGAGTGACCTAGCACGGAGAAGCCGGAACACAAACAATGACTGCAATGAACTGAACAGCCATCCAATATATAAAAATTCATAAGCTCATGATCACACTGATGGGAAATTTTTAATTATTCCTTACTAAAGGTTGCCAGAGCACATATTTATTAGATCTAAAAGTTATAAATAAAGATAAAGAATCAAGCATTTATCTTGCTTTGCCTACACAAACTGTATTTCAAGGTAATCAAACAGCAAATGAGTAGTTCTGCTTTATAGAACAAAGACAATAAATGTAAGAGCAGTAACAATTAGAAAACAACAACTTTTAATTCTTCAGAGAAGTAATAGATTTTTCCAGATCACCAAAGGCTTCCAAATCCGCCAGGGACAAAGATGATAAAGACTTTTATAATGAGAATAGACTGACAGCATCAGGACCTTCTGGTGTAGGTCTCTTCAGCAGTGTCACTGAAAGAGAGACAGCCAGCAAGCCTGTCCTCACAGAAGGGTCATCAAAGTCCATAAGGCCACTTACTTCAGAAGAACAAACACAAAAGCAAGCTGGAGTCTAGTCAGGTCTGCAGACCTAACATGCAAATTACCCCAAAGGTAGATACAATGCAACAAGTTAATGTGTAATACATGTGATATATATCATGATCAGCCAAATCCACAAGATGGTCCATTCCACTCTACACAGGAGCCATTTTATGAACAGAATCAATGTGTCTTAGAGGGAAAAAACCCAGAGAAGCAGGGGAGGAGAGCACAACAACAGAATAAGTGATTTACTAGACCAAATAACCAAAGTAAAGTGAGTATTTGGATTAGATTCTGAATTGAAGGAGAGAGAAGAAAATTACAGAAATAACCAGAAATATTTTAGTTTGGATTAGCAGTTATAAAATATTAATTCTTAACATTGTTCATTATGTTCAGGGTCATGATACAGTGGTAACTGTCTAAAAAGTAATCTTAGCAATACATTCCAAAATATTCCCAGGTGGAATGGCATGGTACCTAGGATGACTTAAAAATACTACCCCACACATACACAAAGGTAAGACATGGCTGAAGTTGGGTAAGATTTGCAAAATGCAGATAGTTCTTTTTTCTTCATTTTAAAATTTAACCCATCTGTAGTACATAAAGTTTACATTCTTCATGGGGAATTGATATGTACATAATACATATAGCTTAATTTCTTCTTTCTTCATTCCTTTTCCACTTTTCTTTCCCTCGCACCCTTTCATTCATCTCTTGACCCTTTCTCTCCCCTCCCTCCCTTCCTCTCTCTCTCTCTCTCTCAAAATATATTTACAATGTATGACACCTACATTTCTTGTATGGAGTTCATACATGTATATAACACATCTTAGTTCCTTTTTTCATCCTTTCTCTCTTTTCCCCTTCCTTCATGTCCTGATCTTCTTCCCTTTTAAAATCTACCTCCCTATCATTCATTTATTTCATTATTTACAGCAAAAGAAAACAGGACTTTCATTAATAACACAGCACACTGGTACTGGGCAAGGAGGAAGAATATTATTTCATTCTTTATTTCATTAAAATTTTCTGCACAGCAAAAGAAACAACCAACAGAATGAAAAGGCAACCTACAGAATGGGGAAAAAATTTGTTAGTTGTTCCTTTGATAAAGGGACTCACATCTAAAACGTATAAAGAACTCAAAAGGTTACACCTTCCAAAATAAAAGACCCAATTAAAAATGGGCAACTGCAATGAATAGACACTATAAAGAAGTACAAATATATGGAGAAAGGATCAACATCCTTAACTACCACAGAAATCCAAATTAAAACAACACAGAGATTCTACCCTAGCCAAGAAAGAATGGCTGCCATCAAGAAATCAAATAATAGGGCCGGGGATTTAGCTCAGTGGTTCCAGCGCCTGTCTTGCAAGAGCAAGGACCCAGGTTCAATCCCCAATAACCACATACAATACTGGGCATGGAGACTCACACCCACCAGCAATCAGTACCACATACCACAGTACCGGGCGTGGTGGCTCACGCCTGTAATCCCAGCACTTGGGAGGCAGAGGCAGGAGGAATGCTGTGATGTGAGTTTGAGGCTGAGCTCAGGGCCAGCCTGAACTACAAAGCGAGACCCTACCTCAAAAAACCTTAAAAAAAAGAAATCAAATAATAAGTGCTGGTGAGGCTGCAGGAAAAATTAAATCCTTCTACATTGGTGGGAATATAAATTACTACAAGCACTTGGAAATCAGTAGAGAGATTGTTCAAAAATTTGAAATTAGAAATTCCATTTGACATAGCTATGTCCTTTCTAGGTATCTTCCTGAAAGAGTTAAAGACATCGTATTGTAGCAATGTCTGTATAATCCTGTTTACAGCAGCATAATTCATAACCAAATCTAAGAAGCAGCCTGTATGTCTATCAATAGGTGAATGGATAAATAAAATGTGGTATTTACACATCAGAGTACTACTCTGTCATAAACAAGGATGAATTTGAGTCATTTTTAGGAAATGGATGTACCTTGAGACCACAATGATGACTAAAATAATTAGATACAAAAGCTTAAATATTCCCTAGTTTCCCTTTTATGAGAAATCCAAAGTATAAAATGTGGATAATTCTTTAAGTCCAAAAAATATATGGGGACACACTATAGTACTTTACATAAATGTAAAGTTCAACTTTAAGTATTTCCCCCAAATAAAAAAATTCTCATGAAAACTTAAATTTTACTCTCTAGGGGTACAATAATTTCCACAATATGAGACAAAAGAGGAAACCCAAAAAAACTAACCCATCACCAGTTTTCTAGACCATTAGTAATACATCAGTCTATGACTGCCTTTGGGTTTTTTTTCCCCTTACTTTCAGAATAATAACTTTATCATAAACAAAACTTGAGAGCAGCTCTGTTTTCTTTAACATGAGAATCAATGAAGATAACACAAAAACTATCAAGAACTCAGAGAACCAAAATTCACTGAATCTCAAAGTATTATTGTGCACCTAACTTCTCTGTACCAAAACCCAACACTCTAAAGATAAATCAGTGGCTCTGACACAGATCCTCTTGTCAGAAAAGTGGTTTGCTAAAAATCTGGTAAGTTTCAGCTCTGTGTTGGGGTTAGAAATAAGGAAGTGGTAAGAGAGCCAATTTTCCAAACTAGCTCTGGCATGTGGAACGTCAATACAACCCAACTCTGAAGTCACAGAGAACTGATCCTAAAAAGGTTCATGCTGAGCCCAGGCCACAGTGCCCAAGCTCACTGGGGGTTAACTGCAAAGCACTTGCTGGGAAGAGGAGAGTGAGCACCGACGAGAAGGGGATTCGGCCCTATGTGCAAGGTCAGTAGCACCAGAGGTAGAAAAGCCCAAGCAGCCAAGAGGATGGGAATATTCCACCATCACCACCAACCCATCATTACCACCAACCCTTAACCATCTGGGGGTGGGAGGAGACAGACAAAACAACAGCAAAAGAAAACAAGACTTTCATTAATAACACAGCACACTGGTACTGGGCAAGGAGGAAGAAACGTCAGTTAAATAAATAAAACCTCAGGACTCTGGAATCTACCTTTTGTGCCACAGTAAGGGCAGTTCACCACATCCAGGCTCCAGTCCACTATTTCATTTTTTAATGGTCCAAGATGTCACTTTACATGATATTCCTATTCTTGGCCAGGAAGGAAGCCTCAGACTGAAACTTCAAAATATAATGTTCTTCAGGTTTAAACATCCAGAAAGAGTTACCCAGTGTGCATAACCCAGAGCTACAATAAACCTCTAGACACTTCAGATATCATTTGTAGTTAGTAAAATGCCACTTTGTCAGTCTTTGAAATGTTAGAAACAAAATATCACATAATCAGTCTTTGAAAGGTTAGATGTCTATAATCAGAAAACAGATCTCCTAAATGTTTAAAAGATTTTCTCACTTAATCTTCTGGAAAACATACAGGACAGTGGTGGTGAACCTATGGGATACGAGCCCCAGTGGGCACATGCACGGAGCCCTCTCTGGCAGTATGCAAGCCAAGTCACCCCTGCATTGCCTCGATGGCTGGGCATTCATGTTTAATTGCATTGCTGGCACTTTGCAATAAATTTTTGAGTTTGGGGTTGCAGTCTGGGCACTTGGTCTCTTAAAGGTTTGCTGTTGCTGACACAAGGCAAAGTTTATTTCCATACTTATACGTATGCAAGAGAAACATTCATATTCCTAATTTAAAATTCCCATATGTGGGAAACAAAATGAAGTTTTGTCTTGGAAGGATTAACAAAATGCCATAGGATATATATATAAACAAAAAAACCCTTACATATATATACATATACATACATATATGGACCATATATATATATATGGGCCCACATATATATAATATATATATGAATCGGTATATATATATGATTTCATATATATATATGCATATATATATATTCCATATATATCCATATATATAAATATCCATATATATTCATATATATCCATATATATACATCCATATATATATATATAATCCATATATATATATATATGCTGTATTGGTTTGTTTTCTGTTACAATAGTAAATATCTGGGGTTAGATACTTTAAAAAGAAGAGAAGTTCATTTAGCTCACAGTTTGGGGTGCTTAAGAGCATAGTGGTGCTACTGGCTCAGCATTACAGCTGAGCATTACAATGGTGGAAATGCATTTAAGTAGGAAAAACTACATGTCATAACAGAAGCCAGATAAAATAGATCTATGTCAATCCCTTCCAAGGACCCAGACCCAATGACTTAACAATCTTTTGCTCCAGCACATTAACCTTTGGGAAAGCACTCAGACTTTAGCATAAATTACATATAGTCTTTCTATTCAATGATGACAATATCATGATTAAAGACATAAGTATTTATTCTCAAATTTTCTATTTATGTCATGTAAAAGAGAATGAAGAGGAACTACTCAATCATTAAGTTTTGAGTCCTCAGATAGGTTTGCATTCACTGAATACTTTATCACAGGTTGTGTAAACTGAGGCAAGAGAGCCTGCTGGGTAGATATCAGACATTCTGGAAATGGATGTATCAACTATATCCTGGCTCTGCCACTCAGCTGTGCTATGACCTAGGAAGGTCCCTTAATCCCTAAGTCCCAGTTTCCTTGACTAGAAAGTGAGGATAGTAGAAATATCTACCACACAAAACACTGAAAGGATTAAATATGCAATGCATTTAGGGGGTTTACAATGATGCCTGGCAAGTTCTAAGTGTTCTATGTTTCTTATATATTGTATGCAGTTGAAATCAAAGAGACACCAAATTTCAAAGCCTCGATTACTTAAAAAAACCTGTAAAATATCTTATAATTTTTATATGGTTACTGTTCATATGACAATATTTTGCATATACTAGGTTAAATAAAATCAAAATTAGTTTTACTTGTTTATTTTTAATGTTAGAAAAAATTATAATTCTAGTATGATTCACATTTTATTTCTACTGGACAGGGCAGGTCTTAAAAATTAATAGTTAAAACTAAAGATCGATCACCTTTCCTCTTTCCCAGGGATAAAAATAGGTTTTATGAAACTTAAGAATGACTGTACCATATCTAATCAATATGGCAAATTCTACCCACATTTGAACCTTGACCTAAAAACACCAACTTTCCCCGCCATATTCCCAATGTATCCATCAGTTCTTCAATTTCTATCAATATTTTACTAAGCTTTTTACTAAATGACCTTTCAAGAGTATGATGCTTAAAACCAATGACCTTCGCTTGAACCCATAAGTCCTTCTAAGAGATATAAGAATCAAAGACTAAGCTATGGTTCACTGTTGAGTGCACTGTACTTCTCCAAGCTTTCATAAACTAGCATTAGTTTTTCCTACTTGAAATTCCCAGATCAGGGCCTATAGAGTTTAATGAAATACCTAAACTCCTCTTAAGACCCTCCCTCCTGGTTGTTCCAGTATACTCTGTCAAGGATGGAACACAGAACCTACACTTTACCTTCCAGTCTCAATATTGAAAAAGCATGGATTGAGCATACAAGTAAATACATAATTATCACAGATGAAAAGTCCTATAGGGAAATACATTGTATTATAAAAGGCTCTAACAAGACAAAAATAAAATTTTAAATACTGAACTCTGCTTGCTTTACTGATCCTAATTATAAGATGCGTGGGGCCAGAACAATGTATTTTAAAGTTGAGTGTAGCTCAGTGGTAGAGTACAGTCTAGTATGTACAAGACTCTGGATTTGATTCCAAGCATCATACATCCAAAAAAATGAAAAAAGAATATTCTGCAGCACATGTACTTGTGGATTATTCCACTTGTGGATTATTCCTGTTATAATAATTGTTATATCAACATATCTCTCTAAAGTATAAGAAAACTATGTTTTAAAAAGTCAATTCACCTCCAACATGCCAAAACACCTCATTTGATTCTGGTCTACTTCTGAAATAATCCAGTCATCTGAATATGTAAGCAACCATATTTTATAATCTGGAAAAGTAAGAGACTCTGATTCCAACTGGGCTGATAACAGTCATCTAAATCAGATGAAAGGCACAATGGGAAGATTTTGAAAGGACAGCTAAATATACAAGTTCATTTTGAAAGATGAGACATTATTTTTCATGGAAAAAATAACCTATCCATGAAGATCCCAATCTCCCCTTAACAAGAAACCTGCAGACACTAGACATATGAAGCTTGTCAGGCCATTTTTCCATGGCCATTGTGTGAGTACGGTCATGTGTCTTGGTCAAGAAAGCTCCAGACACCACTGCACTTTGGCTTCAGTGGCAGTGGTCTTGCAAGTTGTGCGTGTTCTGTGTCTGCAGGAAAAAAAAAAAAAAAGTGGAAACATGGGAATCAAATGATAGACATGATATTTGAGCACCAGGCCCAACAAGGATCAGCTGGGGTTGGAGGGCAGAAAAGTGAAGTGCTACAATACACCAAGACCCACCTGCGTGCCTAGGATCTGTCTTAATTCCACAAACAGGTACAACACATGAACTCTCCTGAACCCAAAACAGGCTTCTCTATACTCACAGCTCCCTCCTAAAATAGATGCTCTTGCTGTCCAGGCACTGCCAAGAAGGCTGAATCACAGTGATGAATGGTTACAACTTCCCACACACCCTGCACAGTACCTCCATGCTGACACAACACGCAAGGCTCAATCTGAGAAAAATTCACCCAGCAATTTTACAATCCTAAAAAGAGCAAAAGAGATTTGCAGGGTACTGGCCAGATCTTTCTTCACCTTCACTGGATGGGGAAGGCTTGCCCCATTGAGGCCTGAGTTAACAAGATGTAAGCACAAAAGATCTAAAGTTACACATCTAATGTATAAACCCAAGTCCATAACGTGGGTATCCGTTTGAATATTCAAAGCCAATCTATATGGAGCCTTATTTTTACATTCTTTGGATACCGTTAGCAAACCACATGGCTTTTTTATTAGATGAAATGTTCTCACTACCTCACAAGAGTCCCAGGTACATGCAGCCTAGTACTCTGCCAGAGAAGTACCAGGGCCTTTGTGTGTCAGTGCCAAGGGAGCCAGAACCACTTGCAGCCCTGTTCTCCACATCCCACACCCCTCCCAGGCTGGCCAGCTCCGCCATGTTTAAGGCATGAAGAGCCAAGCGACTGTAGTGAACAGTCTCTGAGCCTGAAGTCACAGTGCAAATACACATTCTGCCTATTGCTTATCCATCACGAAGAACGTCTGACACATTGCCTTGTCACTTGCAAAGATAGTTAAGTGAACACTTGTGGAGTTCCTCCCAGGTACTAAGCACTACTTTACAAGGGTTCACATTTAGTTTTTTAACAAAGCTGTGAGGTACTTTTACCAGTATTTTCTAGTATATGAAGCTCACGTGCCGACAGAAGAGCTGCCTGCAAAGCCGACATGTGCATACGTTCAACATCAAGCATGAGACAACTCTGGCTAACAAAGCAACACACTTTCTCTCCTTGAATGGGAAGAACTCGGGTTCCTGCTTGTCCTTGGGCCTACATGAGGACTCGGAGCTGAAAACATCAAGCATCTTCAAAGCCAAGTCTAAGAGAACTCAAGTGAAAAACACTCTCTCCAAAGGCTACTGCAGTGTGAGACAGCTCAAGATGACCCTGACTCAAAGAGGACGGGATTTGCATTCAGTTTTGGTCCCTTTACGTTTTTAACATGCCCAACAGGCAGCAGTAGATCAGAAGGCCATAATCACTATTCCGGTTTTGAAATTACCCTGTCCTCTTCCCCGGGAGGATGGAATGAAAAGCGTAAGCGGCCGCTCTGGGCACCAGTAAATCACACCCCGCACACCTCAGGATGTCAGGGAGCTTTCGTTCTGCTCTCAGTGGGCATTTGGGAAAAGTAGAAACAGAATACTGAAATCTCTACACCGAGCAATAGGCATCACGGGGAATCAAACTGCAGTTTATCCACAGAGAATTTGCCCTTTTTTGTCTCTCAGATATGGGCATCATTATGGAAGATTTGGGGGCATGTGGAGATAATTACATCAGAAGGCAAAATAAGCCAAACATGGTTGAGGTGGGCTGCTGCATCCTTAAACGGGCACAGACTCTTGTTTGGAAGAATGTAAGTGGGCAGAGAATTACCAGGAATTGCACCAAGGTCACCTGACCACAAACTGCTTAAGGCCCACTCCCAAATCCCCTGCCACTTCCCATTCCCCACAAATCACTATTCCTGTTAAAAGTATCATTTAAGATGGTCTACAAATCATCATTAATACACTCTCCATGAAAATAATCTACTTTCTCCTATTGCAATTTAAACATAAAGTCATCGCACGTGCAGAGGAGAAAAAACATTTATATTGTCATCACCACACTGGTATCCAGTGGTTGCTTCACGTGGTCCAACCATTCTAAGAAGCATGATATAAACAGAAATACTTCAAAGCACTCTTGCAGTAGAGCTGGGACTCAGCAAAGATGTTTTTTTTTAATAAGAAATGCTGTATAAGCAAAACTACCTTTCTGTAAAGAAACTCTTATTACTGTAATACATCACCCCAATGAATAGTGAAAAAAATGCAGCAACTTTCATCCTAATTCTTCAGGAACACACCGTCCTACGTCCAGCTAATACAAACAGCTTTGGAAAGCCTGCCTTTAAAATTCTATTGAAATGTGGACACAAAAATTGATCCTCCAGGACTTTAGACATTTATCTTTAAAAATTAATGGCTCTCTAACAAGTGAAGAAATTTGAAAATAGAAATCTAGTTCTTAGAAGAACACACTGAACTTAAATCTCCCAAGACCACTTTGATTTATCTATAATACGTTTAACAATGTACTGAAATAATGGCAACTCACTGGCAAATATTCATATTAAAATACATGTGAGCAGATTCAAAAGTACATTCTTTATTCTTTCTCTCAAAAACAAATTTAAGGGCTGGGGATTTAGCTCAATGGTTCTGGTGCCTATCTTGCAAGTGCAAGGACCCGGGTTCGATCCCAGGAAACCACATACTATACTCGGTGTGGAGACTCACGCCCAGTAGCAACCAGTACCACATACCACAGTGTCGGGCATGGTGGCTCACGCCTGTAATCCCAGCACTCAGGAGGCAGAGGCAGGAGGATTGCTGGGATGTGAGTTTGAGGCTGAGCTCAGGGCCAGCCTGAACTACAAAGTGAAACCCTGTCTCAAAAAACCTAAAAAAAAAAAAAAAAATTTAACACTTATTTAATTCCCTTAAAATAAAATATCCCTTACCTCAATAACATTGGTATGCTGTAGGATAAATTAATAGTTATCACAAGGAAAAAAACTGTGGTGCTAATAAGATCAGAGCTTAGGGATGCGCTACAGTGAATGCTCACTTGTGACACAGTCAGGAGCTACAGGGTATAAATGAAAAATAGAGCTGAAATTCCACCAGCTTATTCCTTCACAAATAACAGTTCTATCAAAGGGAGATCAAAACATCTTCCAAAGATTTGTGGTCTATGTCAGAGTAACCTTATCAATACGTTAAACTGGAAAAGGGCATTTTTCAAATTACATCAGCCTAGTCATACATACTGGGAAAGAAACACGACAACTATCCAATAAAACGGGATGTGTACCCAGGGATAAAAATCTTTGCACATGTAATAGAAAATGAAGGCTCCGAGAACAAAGAATATTCTGAAACTGAAAACTGGCCAAAGTTTAACCATGTAGTTCAATTACAAAAGTGAACTTTCATAGAGCAAAACAATAATCTGCGATCCTGAAAATGGTGCTCTTCCTTTATGCATAATTCCCCCAGGTCTTAGCAGCCAGGGGTGGTGACATGAAACTTCTCTTCTCATCTGCAATATGGACAAGCTTGAACCAACAAAAGGCAGTACAACTGAGTCGAAAACTAAAGTAGCGCCACTAATAAAGACTTTCATTTACCTAAAAATAAAGAGACTTACAGAGGAAGTGATGGAAGAAGGTAGAGGATTTCAGCTGCTATAAAAGAATATTTAGCTTTAACTTATGTTAAGATAAAAGTGGTAGACAGGACAAAAGAGGGAATTAGCCTCAAAATTTTAATATATTAAGAGATAAAATATGAAACTGACTTGTGACATTTCTTGAAATTAGTTGGCTGTGTGAATCCATGTACAGAGAATTCAACAAATATTTCATTGCAATTCTCTCTTTTTTTTGGAGACAGGGTCTCGCTATGTAGTTCAGGCCTGAGCTCAGCCTCAAACTCACATCACAGCAATCCTCCTGCCTCTGCCTCCCGAGTGCTGGGATCACAGGCGTGAGCCACCACACCCGGCACTGTGGTATGGGGTGGGGGAATATCAAACCCGGGCCCTTGTGCTTGAAATCAGGTGCCAGAACCACTGAGCTAAATCCCTGGCCCTCATAGCAATTCTCTTAACTGTTATGGTAATAAGTTCCTCAACAAATAGCCTCAGTTTTGTTTAACCCATCATGCTAATTTCAATCACTTTTACTGAGTTCAATGATATAAAGTGAGACAAAATGAGAACAAGAAATTTTATTTAAAAAAAAAAACCTACCATGAAATGGAAGCAGTTTACCAAATTCACTAAAGTGAAAAAAAAAAAAAAAACTGAAGAAGTAAGTTTCTCTAAGTGTACCCAGAAAATTGGGGGAGATTTTTTTCAAGTATATAAAGGTGGGGGGGGTGTATGTATGATATTTTTAGACTATTCTTTAATCTATCATGTATTTTACTTTGTCCCCTTAAACTATGTAGCTCCTAGAAGTAGAGATAAAGCATTATAGTTTCACTGATCTTTTCACCCTAACATAAAACCTTACCCTATACATAGTTACTGCTCAATACATGTCTACTTAGCCAAAAAAAAAAAAAAAAAAAAACAAAAAAACCTAATGACTCAGATTCTACACACAGAACAGTGTTAAATGTCAGTCAAAGACTCCAAAATGAATAAGCCCTGGTACTGGGCAGAATCTAGGAAAAGATGTAGCTGATTAGTACAGGCCCCAGAGAGAAAAGGAAGTAAATCACAAGTCAACACGGAATGGAACGAGGCAACTGGATATCAGACAACAGGCCAGAGGACACAGTACTGGAAAACACAGGAACAGTAAGTCACCTATGGAAAGAAGTCAGCAGTCTGCAGGACAGGCAGCCTCAAGGAGCAGGGCTCATGGCACTGCACGGGGCTGGGGTCTCAGCGGGCTCAGAGAAGGCAGGATCCTAAAGCAGCTGAAGGAGCACTGCAAGACACAGCACAGGATACAGGGCAAGACCTGCTGCCACGCTGGGCAAACTCTTGCTCCTAAGGAAAAGAGGCTGAGTCACTGAAGGAAATAACCAATTGGAACTGGAAAAAGGACAGGAAAGTCCTAAGCCTGGAGTCATCAAATTCAAGACTTAAACTTCCTCAGCTGGAAAAGGATTGCTTCCAAATTTGGGAGAAGATGTAAATACACAGAAAAGTTTAAAAAGTTCTAGGTAGGTACAAAGATGAAAAAAATTCTGGTTTTCATGCTCTCTCATATTGGCTTTCTGTAGGATAAACTCAGGTTTTGAATAATATTTCTATGCAACATGCTTGGCTGTGCATACTTTGCTGTTTGTAATGACCACACGGGTATACGTATGGACAAAACTGCAGAAGTCTTTTCTGAGCTTGTGTGAACAAGTTTATCCACAGCTTCCCTGTCCTCAGCACAAGATGCAATAGGTATTGATAAGAATCAGAGATCAGACGACCCTCGACCCTGAGAGAGTCTAGGACCAGAAGGCTGCTGAAATTTCTTGGTGGAATTCAAGGGACGCTGCTATGCATTTCAGCATCTAAAACTGTTACACAATCATGACTCTGAAGAATTACAGGCAAACGCCACTTTCTGTCAGTATACGTTGTCCTTCTCTGGTATTGCAAGCATTCCCATGGTGCACAATCAATAAAGACAACAGTACAAGCAGCTCCAAAACAAAAAGTTAGAAGCAGTAAAAAAACAGAAAGATCATCCATAATTATGTTCAAATTTAAAATACACTGATCACTGCTAAATAAATTATATATTTTTAAAATTATCTTTATTGGTACATTATGAATACACATCATAATCACATTCAACATTAAGAGTTTGCACTAGAATATGACGCGACTTGATTCTCATTTTTTCCCTTTTCCCCTCACCCTGCGTCCCCCCCAACCCACTATATACACAATCTTTGTTTTCTTTTTTCTTTATTATTCCCACATTCGTTTTCCCCTCCTTATTTAATCTTACACTCTTTCCTTTTTAAATATTTTCTACTTCACAATATCTACTATACATACTACAACTCATTTACAACTTCATTTTCTCATACCAGAGAAAAGATATGATATTTACATTATTTTATATACATAAAATTAAATTATATCTAAAATTTCCTTTACTGGTAAATAGTTTCTATTCAAAGTGTATAAAACGGAACACAGTTTGAGATAAAATGCTAGACTTAAATTAATATATACTGAATTTTTAAATAATCCAAGAAATATTTTCACAGTACTGATAAAGTAAGAAGAAATTTTAATTATTAAAATGTATTGCCATGCAGGGCCGGGGATTTAGCTCAGTGGTTCTGGCGCCTGTCTTGCAAATGCAAGGACCCCGGTTCGATCCCTGGTAACCACATAACATACTGGGCATGGAGACTCATGCCCAGGAGCAACCAGTACCACATACCACAGTGCCAGGCGTGGTGGCTCACGCCTGTAATCCCAGCACTCCGGAGGCAGAGGCAGGAGGATTGCTGTGATGTGAGTTGGAGGCTGAGCTCAGGGCCAGCCTGAACCACAAAGCGAGACCCTGTCTCAAAAATAACCTAAAAAAAAAAAAAATGCATTGCCATGCAATATGTAGAGGGGTCAGTTCCACACGATGAAGGCATTTATTATATATTGCAAATATACACTGATAAAATATTTGTAAAGTAATAAAAAATAAAAATATAAAGTAAAATGTATTAACTCTGCATACAGCCCAGAAAGGCAATCAATATGAGTCCACAGAAATGTCAGCAGAGGCCAGTCCTGATAATGCTATCTGTGGTCCGAAGCCCCATAACACATGCCTCTTTTTAATAGTATTCCTTTATGCTCTTTAACATAAAATAGTGTACAAAAATTTAAAAAATAAAAATAGTATATTGTACTCCTTATCACAATTTATAATTATATACTTGTTTACTATCCAGTGTCTGTCCCCAGTACTTCACTATATGTCCCATGAGGTCAGGGAAGGTGACAGTTGTGTCCACCACAGCACATGGGACCCATTCATTAAAACTGAGAGGTTGACTGACTGTGTTCATGAATAAACAGTGTTTTCTTTTTGGTGACAGACACACATTATTTTAAAAAAAAAATTTTGCCTTTAAATAAATCAAATATATACTCCCCCCCAAAATGAAAAATAAACAAATAAAATCCAAAAAGACCAAAGAAAAATAAGTGAAGTATCAAGTTGACCTAGAAATCCCACAACATGTGCACATAAGAAAAGAAAAATAATAGATGTAATTAGATAGCTAGCTAGACAGACACAACAGAACATAAAAACTACTTCCTCTCTCATATTTATAATTAAATTTGTTAGTATTAGAGCCCATTAACACATTATTAATGACATAATTGTAAGAAGTCCATAATACATTAAAATTCAATGAAAAAATAATGAACAGGTTTTGTTTTTGTCGATTAACTGAGCGAATTAAACAGTTACACATATTTGCGAAACAAAGATCCATAAATAGTATTTTACTTCCTTAATGTTGAAGGTTTTTATAATCTTACAAGCTTTATTTTTAGATTCCAAAATAACAAAAATAAATTCTGGCAATAAAAATGGGCTACACTTCAAACCTACATATGCCAGCTATCCTACCTCCTTCCAACTGCACACAAGGAATATTATATATTATTCATGAAGAATTTCATTCAGCTTTGCTACATTTAAAGTCAGATATTAGAAACTACATAAGTCAATTGTTGAAATCAGAGAAGTCTAAAGGACAACTGTACATAATTACAGCCCAAGATAAGTTAGGTGAGAGGAGAAACCATACCTTTGCCACCAATCCTACAAGGAAAACTGCTCCTTTCCTTAAGACTCAGCCCCAGGGCCTCTTTACCCTACTCCCTATCTATCCCTAGGGGAAAGCTAGTCCCAGCATTCCACAAAACAGAGATGGCTATCTACCTGTTCTTCCCACTCAACATCCAAGATTGTATCAATGAAAGTGTGTTGTCATGTACACCTGCCCCATTAGCCTCAGAGAGTCAAGCGCTACCCTGTTTATTCTTTATTTTAAAAAATTGAAATCTTTATTGGTACATTACATATACACATCATGATTGCACTCAACAATGAGAATTTGTATCAGTATATGACACAACTCAATTCTCAATATCTACATGATCACCAAAGGCAAAAAGGAGATCAGAAATTTTGCCCAATAGGGCCAGGGATATAGCTCAGTGGTTCCGGCGCCTGTCTTGCAAACGCAAGGACCCAGGTTCAATCCCCAGTAACCACATAACAATACTGGGCATGGAGACTCACCCCAGCAGCAACCAGTACCACATACCACAGTGCCGGGTGTGGTGGCTCACACCTGTGATCCCAGCACTCGGGAGGCAGAAGCAGGAGGATTGCTGTGATGTGAGTTTGAGGCTGAGCTCAGGGCCAGCCTAAACTACAAAACGAGACCCTGTCTCAAAAAAAAAAAAAAAGAAAGAAAGAAATTTTGCCCAATAAAATGTGTATCTCTTTCTATATACTCTAAAGTTATATATCCAGATAGAGAGATACAGATGGGTGGAGATATTCACAGATAATGCCCAAAAGTCAGGTGCATTGAGGGAAACATTCAAAATAAATTTCTCCTTTAAAGAATGCCTTGTATCCCAAATGCTGAGCATTGAATTCGGAGTTAAACCACTAAGTTAGCAACCTGCTTTGAGAAGTCTCTGGTGAATAGTCAATGATCTGTTGTCAGAGTTTCCCAGGAGGTGAGTCTGATCTGTTCTATAGAAGATGGAGAGAGGAGACATACAGCGAAATTTCCACTGCTAGCACCACTTCCGAACATGAGAATTATTATGGTCAACAACCCACCTAAGAAAAGTCACCTACCCAGAATTAACAAGCAACTTTATCGCAGGCAGACAGACTGTGGGTGTAAATTCTACCCCATTATCTCAGTGTAAGGTCATGAAGATTTACTGTGTGTTTCACATGCTAGTTGAGAAACTCATCCATAATATATCACTCAAAATGTCTTCTGAATCAGGAGATAGTGACCCTGCCTATGCCACATCTCTGATCCCCAGAGAAGTGAAATATGTGCTATAAAGAAGAAAGGCATGATTTTTATAGTGGTTGCTTAGCATCAAGTATTTGTATGGAAAAAAGACAAATGGGGCCAATAAAAGAGCTTCTTAGAAATCAGACCAAGAAAAGTCATGACCCAGTGCCAACTTCCCAAAGCAATTCTCTTAGTTTAATTTGATACTTATTGTTATTATGATTTTTCACACAATGAAATTCCTCAGAATTCTCTCCACTGGTATTTTTAAACACCAATACCTCATCTTGCAGCCTAACAGTTTTACCTTTTTCTTCATCAGACCAAATGTGCTCATTTTTTCCTTTGTCCCAAAACAGATCTGTATGTTATTGTTGAACCTTCTACTTTCAACACAGCCTGACCAACTTTTCTTATAATGTGGTCAGCACTTGGCTCAGCACTCACCCTCCACCCATAGTTTTAATGCTGATGCCTAAAGTCTTTCCTGCGACGCACTTGCCCTTTCCCCTCACAGAAAGCATCTCCTTTTCTTCAATGAACCACCCCATAAGTTCTGTAACACCCTCCTTGGTCTAGGGCTGCTTATGTTTCTATCTCCTACTTCTATGTTTGGGGGACAGGAAACATACTAGACCACAAACCGTGATTAACAGCAGTCTCAATAAATATTAAGACCCACTGACTGAGAAACTGTTAACTGAGTGAAGAGAAAGACGGACACAGAGGTGTCTGTTGAGAGGTGAGACTCCAGAGACTGCCATTTTCTAGCCATGTGGACTTGGGACAGACAGGTACTGCGATGGAAAGGATGTATGCATCCTCTCAAAATTTGTGCATTAAAACCCTACCCCACAATGTGAGGATATTACTACAAGGTGAAGTCTCTGGGAGGTGTGTAGGCCAGGGAACAGTCAGTATGATCGAGAAATTTGCATTTTTCAAATGGACTCTCACAGAAAGAAGGCCTTTATCTCTGATACTGGAAGATGAAGCTGCCTACAAACCAGGAAGACGCCCTCACCAGACTCCAAACCCTCCAGGGCTTCACTCTTGGACTTCCCACCCTCCAGAACTGCTTCCTGTTATAACCACCAGGCTGTGGTGTTCTGTTATGGTGGTCTGCATGGACAATGTCACTTGAGGACTCCACTGTCATCAGGGATAAAAGTATTAACACATAAGCTAAGCGCTTAGAATAGTGCCTTTATTCTACACACGTTCTCAGAAAATAATGTGCACATAATGGATGATCCCTTCTACAATTCTGTTTATACTAATTCAATTTTCTAAGTTTTTTTTTTAAGTTCAAAATACACTTTAAAGAGTTTTCTAATTAAATGGAAGCAAACCCACAAACACCTAGGCCCCAGGCTCTGGGGGAGTACACATGTCTGAGCTCATCGGTCACTATACAGAATTCACTTTAGAGTACGCTGAGTTTAAGCCCCCGCACCAAAAAACCAGGCGTGGTAGCTCATGACTATAATTCAAGTTACTCAGGAGAGTCAAGCAGGAATGCAGGAACCAGAGGCCAGCCTGGGTGATTCCTGGTGACTCTATCACAAACTTTAAAAGGAGCAGGAGATGCACATCAGTGGTAGAGCTTGCCTAGCCTGGTAAGGATTGGTTTCAATATCCACTATCACAAAAAACAAAGAAACAAAACTACAAAGTTAACTCAAGCTACATGAAACAGTCCCAGAGAACCACATTTATTTTACCTCAAGTTATAGGTTAAAGTCACAGGTTAACAGCATAATAGACTTTTCATTTTGTTTTCAATTCTCATATGCAAAATTACTGGAGAACAAATGAGAAGTCAGAACAAGATAGAATTTTTTAAACAGGGTTCAGAGGTCATGCAAAATGAATCAGAACTTGAGCTGAGGAGAGAAGTCCCAACCACAAAGCCAGAGTTCCACCCTCCTCTGCGTCCAGCCCCAGCCCCACCCCGGTTCCTGAGGCCCACAGGAAACCTCAGAGTTGGATTTTCTGGGCAAGAAGACTTACTCACTGAGGGGAATCAGAACTGCAATATATGTGATCCTGCTCCCCTCCCAGTCAAAGATCTTGTCCTGAAACAGGGTAGACTGATCGATGATGAACTATTATCACACTTTTTAAAATTATAAACCAAAGGTGTTCAGGACAGAGCACAGGGCTGACTGGCTGGGGACCAATCTGGGGGCAGGATTTCACCCCTAAACTAAGAATAATTCCAGGGTCCTCCATCATATCCTTCACTCTATTCCTCTTACTGAGAACCAGGGTTTGCTCAGCTACACAGGCTCTGGAAAAAAATTCTGATGTACTTTCTGGTGTCCCTCCACACCCCGCTAAAATAGCAGTCATTAGTGAGCACTATTTGGGTAGGTTAATGCTCTCTCAATCTTATAATAGTACCTTCAAAACAGAAATGTTATTGCTACTGCGTGTTCTAGAATATGTATCATAAAAGGTGGCAATTGGTACTGAATTACTTTTAAGTATAGCACTGAAGTCAAATGTCTTTACTACCCACATTCTCTCCATTAGCAAACTAATCATTACATGGGGTTCTCCAAGGGGAAGGTTGGGGGTTCCCAACTAGGAACATTTACAGCTTCTCTGAATATAATTGAAAGCCTTGGCTTGAAACTTGGCTCTCTGGTTGCAAAGGAAGCACCAAAATTCAAAATTAATGTGGGCTGCTACCAAGTTCTAAAACTCATTTGTCAGGAGGAACTCACCCTCTCCCTACTTCTGTTCTTCTGTAGTGGACAAATCATATATCCGCGTATTTGGTGGGGGGGGGGGCGAAATATCTAAATGATCTGTCACATTTTAAATTTATGCTAAGAAATCCAGCACAAATAGAACACAAAATTGTAAGGTGAGGCTATACAATGTTTATAATCTGAACAGGGAAAACAGACTTAACAGTAGGTAAGAAAACATGGAGTAGTAGGTAATTAACCCAATGCCAATGATGAGATAGCTATCAAAAGCAGGAAGTGGGCTCAAATGAGGGTGAAATCAGTGATACTACAGGATGACAGGTTCAAGAATAACTACTCAGCTGTAAGAAAGGGATCACAGCACCATATTAGATTATCCTCCAAACACTAATAGCGTAACAGGCTGTGGGAATCACAAGAAAACAGGAAGCTATTGGCCACCACCAGGAACATGTTAGAAATGACAAAGAACATTATGCATTCTACTCTTTTATCCAGCAGCAAAACTCCTTATCACTCCCACCTCAGAAGGTGTCAAGATGCTATTTTATTTTCCCTTATTAGTCAGTTTCTACAGTATTTACTTTCAATGTTCCTCTAAGTAAGGTTGTGGGAAGTTACAATGAAGAACTTAGGAAAGACATGCAGGAAACACATCTAGAAAGCAAATTTAAAATTCTTACATCTAAGCATCTTTGATGTCAGAGCATCATGCTACATAATTCTAAAAAAGTTTCCTATAGGAAGCTTTATTTTTATATGACGAGATGGGAAAGTATATAACGTACAATGGACTCCACAGCAGATTCCACGTGCGGCGTCCAGCCAGAGAAGAGATCCTCACACTCAACTCCTGCTGTGGGGAGGCAGTGGTGAGGTCTAAAGAAGCCCGGCACCTACAGGTGCTGATGAATGCAACTCTTTCCAGCACATTAAACTAAATAACTCTTTGTCTTGCACCGACTTCCCATAAAAGCTGTTTGTCAGAAAGTCTGAACATACCCTCCCACCTTCTCTAGCAACTGGCATTGTAAACACAGCCCACCGCTTAGCAGGGCGGCACCTCCTCCTTCGGAGAGGCGAGACTCTCACCAGACCTTTCTGAACAAAGCATTCGCACAGAGTCACATGCTGAGGAAGGCTATGCAGTGCCTTCTCTGTAACAGCAGCGGTGACTCGGCTCTGACACTCACACGTGTGTTAGAGCACCCAGGAATTCGCCTTATGGCGTTTTGCAGAGACGCTCTGAGCCTCACAAGTTTCCTGAGCAGGAGTTCCACTTTCCAAAACCAGCCACTGTTTGCTTCACAAAGGCTCCCAGGAACATCCGCATTCGGACCTCCTGGCTGCCTGCAAGGAACCTGAGGTCACTGCTTCAGTGACCTGAATGAGCTGGCAGATGACACCCAGGCCTTAACGAATGCTTGCCCACAGGATGCAGAAAGTGACAGCCAAAGCCAAGAAGAGTCCTGTGTGGGCTCCCCAGGAAGACACGTGAAGACCGGCCCTGACTCTTTGTTCACCTTGAGTTTATAAGGATGAGAGGAAACATGTACAAACAAGCACAATGAGTGTTCCTTAAGTCTGAAGGCAAAAGAGAACAGAGGAACTTATTCTGGCAAGGCGTTGTCTAATAAATTACTTGGCAGCATTGGCCCAATCCATAAAGCACTTTTAAGTACCATGATTAGCCATCGATCAGTTCCATAAAAGTCTAATAACTCACTAAATTTCTGAGGGATGCATTTAATTAAAACTAAATTCAACAGATATTTAGTGACTATTCCTTCAGAATGAAGCATTATCTTAGGAACTAATAAGCTTTTTGTCTGAGATCCTGCCTTCAAATGCCCCATACAGTGAAGGAAAGGGAAGAAGAAACATACAGTGTGTACAAAGAGCCAGTGTGATGGACTGAATTGTGCTCCCTCCAATATCTTCACACTGAAGGCCTCGTCCTAAGCATGTTAAATGTGAGTCACTGGAGAAGTGACTACGGTTAAATGAGGTCACATGGTGGGCCTCACCTGTGTAAGGGTGTCCTGCAGAGGAGAAAGAAACACTAGGGAGAGCTGGGCACAGGAAAAGGCCACGTGAGGACAGAGTGGCAGCTGTCCACAAATCATAGCAAGAGGCCTTGGGACAAACCAAACCTGCAGGCACCTTGGTCTTAAATTTCCAGGTTCCAGAACTGTGCGGTAGTAACTTTCTACTGAGCCACCTAGTCTGTAGAATGTTATCACGGCAGTCCTGGCAGACTGAATGCAGCCGCTTTGGAAGAATTCATGGCCCTTTCCAAAACAGCAGGGCTGTTATATAACAGAGGGATCAGGAAAGGCCCTGGAGAGAAACATCAGTCCAGCACGGACCGAGGTCCCAGGATAACCAAGAGCACTGATTTGGAAAGTAGCCGCAGGTGTTGTTTGGTGATGCTGTGACCCCTGTGAGCAAGGAAGGGAGAGTCTATAAGAGTCAGAGCCAGGCCCGGGGATTTAGCTCAGTGGTTCTGGTGCCTGTCTTGGAAGCACAAGGACCCGGGTTCGATCCCTGGTATAACCACATACAATACTGGGTGTGGAGACTTGCCTAGCAGCAATCAGCACCACATACCACAGTGCCAGGCATGGTGGCTCACGCCTGTAATCCCAGCACTTGGGAGGGAGAGGCAGGAGGATTGCTGTGATGTGAGTTGGAGGCTGAGGGCCAGCCTGAACTACAAAGGAAGACCCTGTCTCAAAAAACCTTAAAAAAATAAATAAATAAGAGCCAGAGCCAGCGGATGGAGGTCAACACCAGGGATCAATCTTGAACCTGGCAGTCACACGAGTGTGCAAAAAAGACACACTAACAAGTAGGAAACCTACAAGTATGATCAAAGTAAGTATTTTAAAACACGGAGAACCGCCTTTTATAGGGCAGCGGAGCTACTGAAGTTTCTTAGCATTTTTTTAAAAAGCACACACACCGAAAAGTTCTAAATGTAAATGTTTTTTAATATATTAAGAATAGTGCAACATAAACATTTCTGAGACTGCATACTCGGAGATAAATTGAAAGATATTTCACTGCAAAGTAGCCCAAATTCTGAAGACCTTGCAAAAAATAAATGCCAGTCTGTAAAGAAGGCTATCAACCCAAATTTTAAATTCATATTCATCCCAATATCTGTTTGATGTCACACAAAACTCTGGAGTGGTATGATCCATCTAGGATCTGAATAAAATGTGACTGATCCATCAATGGGCACAGGGGCACGTGCCATTAGCCCAGCTGCGAAACAGGCTGAGGCAGCAGACACACAAATACGAACCCAACCCGAACATCGTTGTGAGTCCCTAAGGTTAAGACAGTGCAGTGGCACTATGCTTGCCTGCTTTCCACAAGGTCCTGGGTTCAATTACCGGTAGTGGGAAAAAAAAGTGACCAATCTAAACAAATCCTCAATTTACACTATGTCTTTAAACTTGATAGTACAAGCTAAGGAGACACTCTGCCTCTCCATTAAAGCTTCTACACCAATTAATAAATAAGATAGTGTAATATTTTACACCATTTATTAATAGAGAATACTGTTACATCACCCTCCTGGCAACTAGACATTTATTTATACTACCTTAACTTGCAAACCTCAGTGAAACTTAGATAATTAAAATGGTATTTAAAACTAGGATCATTAAAAGAATATTGGCGAAACACAGTAAGTTTCCACAGACATTGGAATAAACTTAAAACCCATTTCAGGATCTGACCTTTAATTACATCCTTTCTATTTATTGAAGACAAATGTCAAAATACCCACAGGACTGCATTTCAATGCCAGTGGAAACCCAACCATTGCTAACAAAACCATGAAAGTGGATGTTGTAATCCTGCTCCTTGGGGATGTGATCTAATGGAATGGAGGGGATTTTAATTTGTGGTAAATAAAACCAAAGTCCTTTTTCTGAACACTGCTAGGGACCAGGGATGTAAAGCTGACATCACAGCCAGTGTTTGGACCAGTTTTATTTGTGGGGGAGGACAGGAGCAGTGATGGAGAAAAGAAGAAAATAAGTGCTCATGTCCTAACCCAGTCTCAAAGGATTGTGGGAATAGACTAGCGCCTTCACCTCGCTTAAAGGATTTCTCCCAATTAGAGAAGCTTTGTTTATTGAGCTGAGAGGAACTAACTTGGTGGCTACAGGGTAACATCCAGAGCCAGGCCTGCAGAGCAGGGTCTCCCCCCTGCAGCAGGGACATGGGCAGGCTTTGACGAAGTAAGTAGCTCCATGGTAGCTCCCACCAGCCCTCTCGCCAGCACACTGGCCCAGGAATGCACAAAGGGAGCAGAGTAGAGAGGACCCTTTCCCAGGTGCCACTTCCGGCAGGATGAAGGCCTTTGGCAAACTTCTCTAGGAAGGACTCGGGAGGAGGCAGGGCTGCAAAACTGGCAGAAACATGGGCCAACTCAAGTCCTCTGCAGCCTGCAATGACACACAGAGGATATATATATATATATATATATATATATATATATATGTCTGTATAACATACACACACACACACACACACACACACACACACACACACACACACGTCTAAAAAGCAAGGCTATTCTTTTGAAGAAAATGCTACATAAAGCTCGGCAATCCACCTCTCATGTAAATATAGTTGGCTGTCATGATAGAAAGACTTGGGCCAGCTGCTCTCTCAAGGTAAAACCACCAAGCTAAAAATAAGAAGGTATTGATTTTCTGAGAGCACTATACCTCAGCAGAAAAGCAAGGGCCTTGGATTTTAAGAAAGTTTGGATGGAGGAGAGAGCTCATTGGACAAGTGCTACAGACCTATGAGCAACCAGGCTGCACCGTTATTAAGCTGCAGTGTAGTCATCTTGGAGCACAAGAAGCAAAGGCATCTGTGGACACCCTCCCAGAGGAGCCGAGAGGCTGTCAACTCTCTCCAAGGGCCTCCATGTCCCCAGAGGTATTTTGGAAAATAAAATATAGTATATGGACAGATAACTTTCTAATAAAGCTCTAAATAGCATTCTATACTAGAAAATCCACTCTTACAACATTTTGGGGGTATTTTGGGAGGGCTGCTTGTTTTTGAGACAGGGTCTCACTTTGTAGTTCAGGCTGGCTCTGAACTCATTATGTAGCCTAGGCTAACCTCAAACTCACAACAATCCTCCTGCTTCTGCTTCCCAAATGCTGGGATTTCAGGTGTGAGCCACCATGCCCGAACCTGTGGTATGTGGTATTGGGAATCCAACTAGGATCCAATCTTGCGCTTACCAGGCAGACTCTGGAACCACTGGGCTAAATCCCTGGCCCTAATACATTTTGTTAATACTTGCAGAACTCAATTATGATTAAAATAAAAATCCAAGGAAATACACACTTGGAACAGATGGGTTCAGTGATATGACTGACCTTCACCACAAGGTAGACAGGAACCAGCAGGATATATTTATAGCTTACTACTTGCTGATCCTTCTTGGAGTCTTATTTTTCAAAGACATGTCTAGCTACACCAAGAAATTAAACAGCAGAGAGTACATCCGCATCGGTGCCCATTGCTTGGCCTGACCAGTGAGAGTCCCAGCAGGCTGTGGTGTTGTCAAAGACAACTCTGCCAAACATCGGCCACAGTGAGGTCATCTAGGAATCTCTGCATTGAAGATGGTGACCCTGTTTTCGGCGGAAACTTCATCCTACTTGGAGAAGTTCCTGCCTACAGCTTTATGGAGCAGGGACTCCCCACACTCAGCAAGTGACCTGAGGACACACTCCCACCACATGCCCAGATCCACTGCCCAGAGTGGTGATCACCAGGAGCAGTGGCCCATACTCCTCCCACAGGGGGCACAAGTTACCCCTTCACTGTGACAAGAACTGGCACTCCCTGCCTGCATCTCCTACATGCAGAATGCACCTGTACCTCATGCTAAGACACGCTAAGACAACATAAGTTGCATCTGCACCATCCACACCTGTACCTCAGCGAGGAGAATTTTCAGTCTTTCTTCAGTTTCTAGCAATAGTGTTCCCTCCTTTTACCTTCCCAGGAAAGACTTCGCAATCTCAATGGCTTTCAGAGATCTCTTAATCTCTCTTTTTCCTATATAGAAAAATTATATTCTGTTCCAGTTTCTACTTTAAGACTTACGCTTATCACCTGGCACTTAACATTTTCTCCCAGAATGCAACATTCTCTCCTAGGATGCACTGGGTAATCATTTGGTGAAGGCTAAGTACTCAGTAAACCACAGATTTTTTTTCCCAATGAGGCTCCTTAAAAGGCAGGGTAGATTCTTAACAGGGAAAAGAAATTATACTACTGCATATTCAATAAAAAGAGACACACAAATAAACAACAACAACAAATTAGGTCAGAGGCTATAGTGAAAGGAACCATTATTAGGGAATTCCCAGGGGAAAGTGGGGCGTTGGCTAATTTTAACAGCTTTAAAGCCAAAAAGATGGACTGGATCCTAGGTTCTCAAATGCAAGGACCAGAATCAGAAAGCAAGTCGCTAGAACTATGACCCTCATAAAACTGCTAGAATATGAAGAAGACAACAGCATTCAAGTCCTGCAATTCTAACAAAAAGGTAGTGACCCAGAATTGGCTAATTTTAGCACCATAAAAGATAAAAAGGAAATCATGATTATTAAAGCAAGAAAGAAAAATCATTTTAGAAAATTGGCTTCTCTATGTCTAATTTTGTAACAGATAAATTTCAAGAAGATTAGGTTTTATCAAAAGGTTTTATAAATGATTTTTTTAATTAATAAAGACAGCCAAAAATAAATTTAAAATTTTCCTTTATACCTACCCTCCCAACCAGCTCCCTCATTTGAGTTATCACTACTACACCAGGTGTGGTGGCACACGCTTGTGATTTCAGCACTTAGGAGGCTGAGGCACGAAGATCACTATATGTTCAAGGCTAGCCTGAACTACATAGTGAGATGTCTCAAAAAAAACCAAAATAAATAAATAAAAGCACCACTCCTTTCTAAAGCCACCAGCATTTAAAAAAAAAAAATTCTGTGCTTTGCTATTGTGATGGGACACACCTGTGCTGGGAGCGGATGAGGCAGGAGGATGAACAGCTGAGCAAGATCCTGTCTCAAAATAAAATTTAAATGTAAAAAAGGCTGAAGATACTATCGCCCAATGGGAGAGTACTGGCCTAGCATGTGTAAAGCCCTGGGTTCAAATCCCAACAAGGGAAAAAAACTTGTGGTTTTGTACCTCTTCATCCAACATCCTCCTTGTGGGGACCACATCTTGACAGTGCCACCTACTTTGCTGTGTTCTCTGAATGACACCATTTAGAAAAATACACCTCATCTCTCTGAACAGTCCACATCTGGGTCCAGCCTCATGACATGGCCCCTGCCCATGACTAATACTGGAAAATCTGGGTTCACTTAGTAATGCAGAGCTCCTAAGTGCTGAGGCACCGCGTTAAACACCATCAACATCAGAAAAGTTTGTAAAGCACCTTGTAATTTTCTTAAATTCCTATTTTTGCCAGAATGTTTAGATTTTATCACGAAAAACAAACATTGTCACTTATTTATGTTGAAGTACTGTCTAGTGCTAGGAAAGGTCTGCCAAGTCCCCAAGGCTGAATAACAGGAGGATGGCGGTCACTCTACCCCATGAGACACATTCCATGAGGAAGGTGGCTCATCCACTTTTTTCACCACATTCTTGTGTGTTTTACCTGGAGACAACCAATCCTGCTTAGCACGTGGTGGAAGTGCTTCGCGTGTCCTTCTTTTGCCACATGCAACAGTCAGAACGTGTGACCCTGGACTGAGAATATTATTCTTTCATCAAAGCCATTCCTACGTGAAACTCCATGTTACTGTCTGTATTTTCCGCCTTCACACTTGCCTAGGAAAACAACCCGAGCACAATGCGGTGCCCCGACCTTGATTCATGCTAAGACAACAGAAGTTGCAACTGCACCATCCACAGAAACGTCAGAGCCAGAGAAGAACACAAGTGACGTCTTCAAATCATCGCGAGAACAGCTGTGTCCCCACGCGCTCCAGAAAGGGCTGAGGACCTCCAGCCTCCACACTGAGCACAGGTTCAGGACTAAACCCACTCCTAGCAGCCCTCTGTCTCCCGTCTGCCTTTTTATCTCAAAAATGCTTCCAGACTCACCCGTCTACAGCACAAATTCAGATTTCTGACCCTGACACTCAGCAAAATCTTCTGGATCATCGCTGCTGACTCAGCGACACTCCTGTCTCCACTGTGAACTGAGCTGCCTTGTCCCTAGGTTCTCCTCTCCCGCACTCAGAGCCCGCTGTCTCGGCCGACAGAACGCAGCTCCTCCTCTGCCCTGACAATTCTGGCCTGTTTCTCACACCTGAAAGCAACAGTCCTGACCCCTTCTCGCAAATGTATGTCTGTTTTTCAACCTCTGAAGGTAACACGCAGTCGAGACCTAATGCTGCTGCCCGAAGGGAAGCTTTTGGGTCCCTCCAGAGGACAGGGAGGCCTGGTGGTAGCCTGCAGCCCACCCCCTCACCTCCTCCGTGCTCACACCCTTTCTGCCCGCCTGGCAGACATGTTGTCCTGGTACCTCTCCGGACTCGTGGAGAGAGTGCACTGCCCTCGCTCTTCTCCCCGAATGCTGATTACACAGCCCTGCCCAGAACACAGATGCAACATTTGCTTTTTATCTTACAACTGCGGCAAAATATGCATCAAGCAAAATCTACCTCAAAACTATTTTAAAGTGTACAATTCAGTGATGGCATTGTGTGGCCATCACCATGATCTAGTTCTAGAAATCTTCACCCCACATGGCAGACAACGAATCTGCTGTCTCTGTCTTCTCTTACTGTCAATATTTCATTTCTACAGAATCACATGTGATTCTAAATATTAAAACAGACACTCTAAACCTGTTGCAAAACAGGTTAGGTAAAACTCTCGAAGACACTGGCTTAGGGAAAGACTTCATGAACAAAACTTCTATAGCACAGGAATTGGCGGAAGAAATCAACAAATGGGACCTCATTCTTTTAAAAAGCTTCTGCACATCAAAGGAAACCACCGAGCAAAAAGGCAACCAACAATGTGGGAAAAAATCTTTACCAGCTGTTCCTCAGATAAAGGGCTACTATCTAGAATATATAAAGAGCTCAAAAAAATCAGCCCACCCAAATTTAAAGACCCAATTCAAAAATGGGCATCTGAAATGAACAGATATTTTTCAGAAGAAGTAAGAGCAGCTAAGAAGCATATGAAGAAATGATATGAAGCATATGAAGAAATGCTCAACATCATTAGTCATTCAAGAGATGCAGACGAAAACAACACTAAGATTTCATCTCACTCCACATAGAATGGCTGCCATTTCAGAATTAGCCTGCAGCAAATGTTGGCAAGGCTGCGGAGAAGAAGGAACCCTTCTCCACTATTGGTGGGACTGTAGACTCATACAACCCCTGTGGAGATCAGTTTGGAGATTCCTCAAAAAGCTAAGTTGGAGGTCCCATTTGACCTGGCCATTGCCCTGCTAGGTATACACACAAAAGAATTAAAAGACTCATATCACAGTGATATATGTGCACCCATGTTTATAGTAGCCTGATTTGTGATTGCTACATCTTGGAAACAACCCAAGTGTCCATCAACTGGAGACTAGATAAAAAAGCTGTGGTTCTTCTACAGAATGGAGTATTACTCTGCCATAAAAAATGATAAGTTTGAATCATTTATACTTAAATGGACATACCTTGAGGATATCCTCATAAGTGAAATAAATAGGTCACAGATAAGTACATATCGCATCTTTTCTCTGGTATGAGAAAATAAAGATATAAATGAGTCCTAGAACTGTATGTTATATATTGTGAAATAGAAAATGCTCAAAGTAAAGTAAGGTAAAGGGGGAAAAATAATAAGATTATAACAAAAAAGAAAGGAAACAAATTTTATGTATATAGGGGGGTGGTAGGGTGGGTAGGGCTATGGGAAAAAATGAGAATTAAGTTGTGTCTTATAAATCCCCATTATGGAATGCAATCATGATGCATATATGTAATGTACCAATAAAGATCTAAAAAAAAAGAATCACATGTGATCTTGTATGTCTGGCTCTTCTCGCTGATGGTAATCTGTATCAGTCTCTTGCTTCCTTTAGAGTCTAAATGATATTCTAGTATATAGAAACAATTTGCTTAGCCATCCATCCCTTCATACAACTTCCATATGTATTTTATTCAAAATGCATACCTTACAATCAACCATCAAAGAAATGTACCTGTGTTCCCCTCCCCCTCCCACAAAGAAAATGCTCACAAGTGGGAAACAGCCAGTGAAAGCCTATGACCACCAGGTGACTGCAGACCTCATATGGTACCTGTCAGCCAGCAAAGACCTGGCCAGCATTCTGTCTATAAGGTCTACACAGCACCAAGGAGGAAGAGAATGTTCTTTAGACCCACCCACTAATGATATATATTACCTTAAAACATCAATGAGAACAAAATCAAAAGGATGTATTGTGCAATTAGTTTCATATAATGCTCATTCTGAAAATGGAACCAGTGGCCATGAAAGTGACATAAACAGTGATTTGAGCACACAAATTTCGTGATTGTTCATCATGGCTCCTAGGAGAAACATACTGGGCTGAACCACATTTGCACAAGCACATACACAAGACACACACACATACACCTTTACAGTACTGACCAAGCTGGAAATAACAACACACATTACCTTAATCCTAGCACTCTGGGAGACTGAGGCAGGAGGATATCAAGTAACAGCCCAACCAGGGCAATTTAGAGACTTCAGGAGATGCTGACACAAAATAAAAAGGGGTGCAGTTGTAGCTCAGCACAAGGCCCTGGGTTGAGTCCCCAGTTCTGCAAATAAGAATAATAATAATAAGATACTGTCTAACTACCTCAGGTCACTGCCTATGTAGGGACCATTGACACACTCCCCAGCAAGTATGAACAGCTGTCCTAACTCACAAGCTGCAGTGCTGTAACATCCACCTTCCCAGGGAAAATCAGTATCTTGCTAAGTTAAAGTGATGCATTTTTTATGGTATCTGCACATCTTTTAACCTATTTAACATGTATAAAATCACACCATCATTTTTACTGGCTTGCTACCTTTATTTTCTTTTTCATATGTTCCCAATACAACTTTTGTATGTTGGGTCTTTCCATTTTCCTCACAAATACTGTGCTTTCCATTGTGCAATTTTGTACCACATGGTAATTTTGAGAAATGCAAAAGTGACATTTCTACAGAACTTACAGCCTTTATTTCAAAATAGAAACTGAGATCTAAGACTGCTCCCCAGGATCTCCTTCCTCTACATCCTGCCCTTTCTAACAGGCCCGTCATATCACAGAGTACCACTCTGCAATCAACAGGGACAGATTTGAGGCACTTGTCAGAAAATGGACGCGCCTTCAGACCGCAACATGAAGTGAAATAAATCACACACACCTGAAGATCGCATCACTTCTCTTATTTGAGAATCCTCCTGTGTATATTTTTATAAATAATAATAATAAAAGAAAATAGGAAATAGTTTGATAGATATTTTGCAAATGAGAAGGTAATCTAGAGAAGAGGGAAGAGAGAGAGAAGGAAAAGGCAGGAGAATAAAAGAACTAGGAGATGTTAAATATACGTACCACTTAAAACAAGTGTGAACCTTACATACTGCAAACATGTACTAATAAAAGATAAACATTGTTTTGTAAAAACTTCTCATCATTGTGAGAAATGACTCCTCCTGCCTAAGACAATCCCATGTAAGATTCTCCACCAAATACATTATGTACTGTGTAAGGAAACCTGCAGTTTGATGGCTTATGAAACAATCACCACGTTCTACAAAAATCTCTCCTCTCCCTACAGATGTCTTATTTATAAAACAATGATAACAACCACACAAACAAGATAAAAGGAATCCTTCCCTACAAATCCCAGCAGCTCACTTAGGCTATATTCAATTTTCTCCTTTTTACATTTTAGAGCATTTAAAGGAATCTTTAAGTAATGTATCATCACACTTAACAAGATTTAGTGGGATTGTATCAAATGAAAATCATTCTGAAAGAGTCAAGACGATGATGAGTACTGTGTGGAAGAAGTACTGTGTGGAAATTTGGGAACAAATGTGGGTGTGTGGCACATGCTTATACTCTGAGCCAAACCACAGGCTGAGGCAAGAAGATCTAGAGTGCAAAACCAGGCACTCAAGAGGCCTCATGAAAAAAACATTGGGAGGAAGACAATGATTTTGACCAAATAAGCCACCAAACAAAACTCACAATTCATATAAAAATACTGTCACAAGTATTCAACCTATTATAAAGAATGATCACCGAAAGGGTCTTCCCGGGCTGAAGATTTAGCTCAACGATGCCCCACCTGCCTCATAAGCACAACATGCTGAGCTTGACCTCCACTACCGAAAAAATTTAAGAAAAGGAACCTTCCTTGTGTAGCTTGTTGTTCCCCTCTGTAATGCAGACCAAAGTGCTAAGACCACCATCCCTTCTAACCCATAAGACATCAGTCCCAGATCTAGTCCTCAACCCAGGCCAACATTGGCCTAACAGGCTGTGGCAAGGGGAGAACAAAGCCAGAGACACCGTCCGCTCTCCTGCCCACTCTGCCAACGCCTTCTATCTCTCTATCTGGGTACACACAATGCCAGCCCAGTTCTGCCAACAACGACCCAAAGACTCACAAAATCTTCAGTTCCCAAAACCTAACCTGGCTATGCAACGGCCTACAAACAGCTCTTATGTCTCTTCACATTTTCCTAATGCAGCCATATCTATGTGAAGAGAGACAAGGAGGGACCAGAGCCAGTCACGGCTCTGCTCCCAACCAATGCTGGCAGTGAAAAGAGTCACACAGCAGCAGAGTTGGTTCAGCCTTCCATCGAGGCTCAGGCAGCAGGGACAGACCTTTTCAGAGAAGACTGCAGGACCCACACTGCAAAGCAAGCAGCAGAAATCAAAGAAAAGCAAGGGAGGGAAACGACACAAACTGAAGATTCCTGAGGCTCTGCCAGATCCCCAGTGCTGCTGGCGCTCAGAAGCCTCAGGCACACCGACCATGACCCACGAGGCAGATGTTTATGGGATACAGGCTCCGTGGTGGCCAAACCGAAGCACCTGTGCCGTCCACAGGCTCTGTAAACACAGCCCTTTAACAGAAGCACAGAGGTGCTGCAATGATCCTCAGTCTCAAGTCAAAAAAACAGGATTTCACCCTGACCCCAGCCCTCTGCGGCCCTGAGGGAATCACTGGTCCTGCTCACAGTAGGAGTGACAGTTGCACCCATCTCCTGGGTATCCTGTACGACTATCTAAGGTTCTACTGAACCCTCAAGTTACGACCGGTCTGACATACAAATAACTTGGGTTAATTAGGAATATTCATCCGCCACCTGTTATCTACAGCACAGACCCAGGTAAATACCCAAATCTCAGCTACACTGACTTACAACCAATTTGAGTTACTAACAGCCCTTGGGAACTGATCAAGTTCATAAGTCAAGGGTTTGTAAGCACAGCCCAGCACCTGATATATACGCCCTCAATAGACTATTCTTTTATTAGCCTTAACTAGGGAATTATGGTGAATTCCTAAATGACCTCTTTGTCCCAAAACCTATGTGTAAAAAGTATCATTTCCAAAACAATAGCATCTGCAGTTTGCAGTAAATAAAAGTTCACGTTAAAAATTTTTCTATCCAGTGGATCACACCTCCTTTGTTAGAATTATTGGATAGAACAAGTTGTACTGATACTTTAAAATTATAATGTAATGCCACGAAAAGGAAATCTGGTCCCAATTTTCACAAAAATTTAGTGAGATTTATATCTTCTCTGAATGTGCTATCCAGTATGTTGTCATTAAAACCAGATGCTGGCTGGATGTGGTGGTGCATGCCTCTAATCCCAGCATGTTGAGAGGATGTACCAGAAGGAGAATAAGCTCAAGTCCTACCTGGGACATTTGGTCTCAAAATAAAACACATCAGAAACTAACACCTTTCTGTTCTTACTGGTCACAGAACTAAATGGACACACCTAGGAAACACATCTAACTATACTGCTGGAGTCTTGAATCACTAGACCAGTGGTGGCAAACCTGTGGCATGTGTGCTGCAGCAGGCACTGAGAGCTCAAAAGTTCCCCATAACTGTTACAAGCGATCTTCCTGCTGGGGATAACAGCAGGATTCTATCCTGTTACTAGATCCCATAAATTCCCAAATGTGTTCTGCTGAGCTGAGGTCCCCAGCACTTCTTTTTTACAGGTGAAGTAGGAAGGTTCCTGGGGATTGAATCCAAGAGCTTCACATGAAGCTACGTCCCAGGCTGGGCTCAAACTTGGCATCCACCTGCCTCAGCCTTCCAGAGTATTGGGATTACCGGTGTGCACCATCATGCCCAGCCCTGGTATTTCTTAAGAAGATCCTCATGCACTTCCATAAACAAAATGTTTGCTATAGCTTCAGACAAATCCACAGGGGCAAAGTGCTCTGCCTTTCAAAGCTCCATTTTTTTCATGATCACTGACCCCTTGGCATAAGGTTCGATTCCGTTGACATAGCAGAACCTTTTTTTTCCAGAATCCTCCCCTCTATTTCATCACCCTTGTCCAGTACCCTTCTGTCAACTCCAACATGAGAGAAGCAGAAACAGGCTGGATACTGTTAGCTTCTAAACTGAGGATGCCACCTGAACACACGGGCAGAGAAGCTGTTTCTAGACCAGACGACTCACGGGCACACAGACATTTCAGGGTCCTGGGCCTCTCTTTGGTTTCCTTTTGAGCCTCTATGCCAGAGGTGATTCTGAGCCCTTTGTGCACTAACGCAGGTCTCACCAGAACCCCTGAAGATGTGTACTTAGCATAGATGATGTCCATTCTTTTAAATACAGAGTATAAAAGTCACATGGCATCCCTACTACTCTGTCCTGGAATTAACTGTAACTCCAACTTTGTTATGATCACAGAGTAGTGTTTTCCTGATTATAGAAAGAACATTTTAAGTGACATCATAAGGCAACATTCACTCTAATTTATTTTTACACATAATAAACATAATTCACTCTAATTTATTTTTATACATGATAAACATATGGGGAAAATGGCAAACACTGGCACATCTCTGTCACTTGCACATGTGTAGGAAATTAATGACTAGAGAATTCAATCCATGACCTCAGAGCCACACTAAATGATACTGTCCCCCACCGAGGGTCAAATCCCACCTCTAATTCTCCTCTTTCAGAACAGAAGAGGGGATAACAATGGCTCAGAAACAGAAGAACAGCAAATAAATACAGGCCCAGCCCTCCCTGGCCATGTGACATGGAATCTCATTTCTTCACTTACACATGCGTATATCACCAACTGCTCCACAAGGCCATTTAAAGACAAAATAAAATCATGTATTATCAACCATATGGCCCACTACCTGACCTCTAGTAGGTGCTTCTTCAGTAGTGTTTTCAAAACTACATTCAAACAGGGCTGAGGATTTAGCTCAGTGGTGCCACACCTACCTCTGAAGCACAAGGTCCTAAATTCAATCCCAGTACCAGGAAAAAAAAAATACACTCCAACAAATGCCTGTCTTTAATTCTAAAACCAAATTCATATTCATTAAAGCAATATATTTACTGACATATTTCATGTATCATTTGGTTTCTTTTCTTGGCCATTTTCCTACGATGATTAGCTTCAGCTTTTAAACATGGTCTGTACTTGAATGCATTAATGTACTGAGAAGTGATAAGGAACATATAATAGACTTAGATACCAAAAAATGCATTTACTTTCCAAGTATTAAAAAGATCTTTTCTAGGAAGATTCATGTGGGAGAAAGTTTCAACCATGGCCCTAAATCACTGAGCTAACTGAGGCTTCCCAGCAAAAACAAAACTCCCCAAATTCCATAGCTTTACCAAATTTGAAATTATAGGCAATACTGAGTTATATATTTTAAAAGTTCCTAATGAATGGAAGGGCCAGTTCACTCTCAGGTAATCGTAATATCTACTACTTTGTATGATGAAATTATAGTGTGTGTGAAAAATCATATGTTTTAAAGACAATGCTGCCCCCGACCATCAGGATGATCCGAAACCTTCTCTACCATGTCATTTAGGGTAATTATCCTGCCTCTCAAAATTCCCAACAGCTATTTGAAAAATACCATTAGTCAGAGCATTGCTTTTTGAAATGCAAGGGCATTTTGTTTGTGTGGTTGCTTCCACTGACCTCTAGACAAAGCTCAATTGTACATCTTGGTAGGCCAACTCTGGTGAATGCACCAAGTGTACCTGGTGATACTCAGCAGAGACCCAGTGCAATTGTAATTTATACCACACAGAGAACTGTATTCAAAAGAATTATCCACCTAATGGGAGGCATAGGTATATAACTAACATGGAACCACCAGAGATAAGACTACGGAGGTTAGAATTCCACTTCTCCAGATATGGGGACCTTCCCCACATTAATTAACTCTAGGCCTCAGCTTTCTTTATCTGAAGTATTATATGAGCCACAGATCTCTTATGACTGTTAAAAGAGGCAGGTATTTACTTGTATCAAACATGGCATAGCACTCAATATGCATCATCATAACTCTTATCATTACAAAATTATTCACATTCTTCTTACTTCTCAAAACTGATTAAAATATCACCTATTTCTACCCAATTTTTAAAAAAAACATAACATGGAGGTCTTCAAGGGCAGAGGACTACTGAGTAAGTACTCACCATAATCCAGATCTTTGCTATTTTTACTACTTAACAACAGGCCAGAGAATTTGGTATTATCATCTTTGTAGTCAAAGCTAAAATCTAGAAGAAATATCCACAGCTAAAATGAGTAAAGTTGGAAGTTCTACTTTTTCCCTTATTTCCAACTCACCATAACAGATCTTGTTCCTTAGTGTCTGATACTAGCAGCCCCTCCTTAAATGGGTGCAACAACAAACTAAGCCAGTATTGCAACATCAGAAAGTATGCGTGTACATGTCTCTGTACATAAGCTAATGCTTATGACTCACTTATGTAAAGTAAAATTCAATTAAACAATAGCACCTGAACATACAATGTAGATAGTCCTTTACTATCTGTTGGCCAGGGGAGACTCTTGTACTGCCTTTCTTCATTCAATCCTAGGAGATTCTAAATGCTGTACTCAGATTTACCTTCCCAGTGTTAAATTACCATTACATTAAAAACCGATCTCTCTCATACATTGCTGGTTAAAAAAAAAAAAAATGTAAAATAGTTACTGCAGAAGGTAGTTTGGCAGTTTCTCATAAAACATGTACTCACCATAAGACCCAGCTTATACTCTTGGACATCTACCCTACAGAAATGAAAAGCTATGTGCATACAAAAATCTATATACAAATGTTTGTACTCATTTCATTTGTAATAGCCCCAAACTGCAAACAACATCAACACTCTTCAAGAGGTGAATGGTTAAACAAACTAGTATAATCATATGAAAGGACACTGCTGGGTGATAAAAATGAATGATTTAAAAACAACCTGAATGGATCTCAAGGCTTAATGCCAAGCAAAAAAGTGAATACCCAAAGGTTATATACAGTGTGATTCTACTCCTCTAACATTCTGAAAAGACAGAAGTACAAAAGCAGACTGAGCAAGTACTCTTCATAAACCAGGGGTCAGGTAAAGGGCAGGTGCTCCTAGCAAGAGAGGGGGCCTTTGTGGTAGTGAAACAGTGCTGTATCCTGACTGCTGTAGTGGTTACACAAATTTACACCATGGAATTAAACTGCTGAAACCACATACACACCCAAACTGATGCAAACTGAGAAGCCATATAGTCTCACTGAAGAGTCATATACAATTAAATATTCTTGTTTTTAACACTGCACTACAGCTATGCAACTGGTGTCACTGGTAGAGGATCTAAGCAAAGGGTGTTTGGTAATCTTCAGGCCAAAGTAATCTCTCATGAATCTGTAACAATTATCCCAAAAATAAAAGTAAAAAACAAAAGATTCCAAGCAACTGTGTAGTTCATCCACATGTAGAAACCTATAAACAGCCTAGACAATAGTCCTCCTTTTGTGAGGCTGTGATGTCTACCAGGTTCCAAAAACTAGAAGCACACTGAGCACCAGCACCCATGTTGCCCAACTCACAAAAAAGCAAAGGCATACACATATGAATAGCCCAGGGTTTGCAGTAAAACCCTCTCCAGGGTCAAGGCCTTGGGGATCTTGGTCCAAAGGAACACAGTTTTGAGTACAATACAACTAGACATGGAAGTTCTTAACGGCCTGGAAAGGTCAGGGAAGGATACTCTTGGTGCTAGAAATTTGAGCTGAGTAGGGACTGAGCAAGAGGTCATCTGGCAAACCTGGAAAGAAAGAGCAAACCAAGAAGCCATAGGCCTGGGCCAGCATCCCAGGTTTACAGAGCTGCCAGGACAGGGGCAGACAGCACAACGCGCTATGGGAAAGAAGGGGCATGAGGCTGAGGAGGATGCCAGCTCCGGTCTGAAGGGCCTGTAGTACCAGGCCTTGAACAGCAAGTCCTAAAGCCAAAGCACATATGCTTCCCAGGCTCTCCTACTGACAGAGCACCTCTTGGAACTTCCTTTTATATTTTAAGAGCAGCATTCTATTCCTCTTCCCCACACGGGAACGTTTTATAGTCAAGATACACAGGGTATCACGATTCTAACAATTTTCCCAACAAATGTAAGTTACATGATGCTTTATATATTCATTTTCCACCTAAGCAAAGCAATTAGATTCTTCTGGGGAAATGAAATTAGGCTAATGACAAATGCTATCACTAGCCTATTACACAAATGCTAAACAAGTCACACACAACCCATACTCTGTAACAGTACATGTTTGCAATCCACACAGTTTACAATTTTACAGCTTGTGTTTTTCTCTTCCCCCTTCCTGACCCAGCCCCATCCCACCCTCAATGCCCTATCCTCTTTTTCATACTGATTGATATTATCTGTCTTAAGTTATGTTATGACATATCACGTTTACATTAATTGGGGTTATTAGGTTCATGCCAAAACATATATTTTGATTCGCTCTGCCCTTCTCAAAGTCGGTCAGTTCTCATAAAATAAATTTAAGACATGTTTCACGCTGTTAAATGTGGGAAAAAATTCAAATATTCAAGAGGGGTGAGTAAAAATATTGAGGCGTTTTGCTGATAGGAACCAATAATTTTTGATTGGAATTTAACAGCCTTGTTCACAGTGGCAGTAAAATATTAACAGCAATGCAAGCTTGAATTTACATAGACAGTAATTCACCATCTCTGGAATATGGTCTTTATTCTATGTTGAGTCATCATGTCAATAAAAGTTATCCAAAAGGAGTCCAATTGACTTCCAGCATTTCTGAACAATAAATACAGCCATTTCTCCAGATATCAAGTGAGCTTTGAAATAGGCAGGCCTTTATAATAGTGAAAATCCATACAATATCAAGGAAATGACAGGCTAGATGCCATAAATATGTCTGAAAACTAACAAATGTGATTCTGCTTCTTGGAAGTGTTTATGATGTCTTCTTCTCTTTCAAATAATCTAAAACTCTCAGCATGAGACTTACATACCATGCTGGTCAAGATCAATTCTCCTTTCAGCACTTGAGAGTCTTTTAAAATGTGCTGTGGCCCATGGCAGAAAGTCACCCCACAGTGACTACGGCACCCAAACACATGCAGCCCCAGGATGCCCTATCCAGCCAAAGGGGCAAAGAGAGGCAAGCATTTCCAAGCAGGAAACTGAGGCATCAATTCAGCACATAAACACCATGGGGTGCTTACTGTCTGTGAGTGTATAAGACAGGGAAGAAAACAACTACCTGTCCACGTAACAGGCCACAGACTCCTGGAGGGTGATGACCTATGTCTTACTCTTCTTTGTAACCACAGTCCCCAAAATAATCTCAGTAAGTGTTTATTGACTAAATGAATTAATGGCAGAATGAATGCACACACAAGATACAAGAAAAACAAGATGTGATACATAATTTTATTCACTTATTTTTGTTGCAACCTTTATTAAGTGCCTATGATGAGTCAAACCTGGTACCAGCTAATGAAGAGGAGGCCAAATGGAAAAAAGAGTCACATGGCACAGCTTCTACCCTGAACAATATAACAGGAGAGACAGATGTCAACCCTAATGAGAGAAGCGGGAAGGAAAAGAACAAAGGAGGGTTATAACAAACTTCACTGATCTATTGACATGGAGATGCAGAGGAAATGTTTTTTAAGACTATCCCTGGGAAGGGCCAGTGTCCTTATGGGGAAAAAAATGCAGGGTCTAGGGGCAAAAGACTGAGTCAGACAAAGGTGGGCTTTCGCGTGATCATTCTCACCCTGGGCCTGAAAAGCTTTCAAATTCTCATTTCCAGTTCAGGCAGATGTATTAATATCTATGTGGAGGGCTAAGATAAAAGGGGGGGGCTGTTCTATGACCATCAAGAAAACAGTGAACTGCCACAGCAGTTAGTTCTCCCTCTAATGGGCTTTCTCAAATCCCTGTCAACTAGCCCCCTACCTTGGAGCCCAAGGTCATTTTCTCTGTGGTCCCTTAGTCTTAACTACAGGGATTCCTGAGACAGCTTATGCCACACGGTTTCAAAGACATAGCTCTGCTTAAATTCCAGTTGAACACAGTGGCGGAAGCCCAGACTGCCATCCCAGAAGCATTTCTAGGGATCATAAACAAAAGAATGGAACATAACCAGGAAAAACCTGGGAGAAAAACAGGACATTTGTTCATCCCAGCCTTGTGGCAGCTTGCACAAAGGATGCAATGTTAAAAATAGAATCAACAAACATTCATGCAGAGACGGTATCTGGAAACAATACAAAGATTGATGGCATCCCTGCCTGAAAAGGACTTGAACAGAGGAAACTGTAGCAATCAGGGCTGCATAAACGGCAAGGCAGTCAGACAATGGCTTCGATGAGGGCAAAGGCCTTCTGTCTTGCTATTTCACCGACGTGCAAATCTCTGGTTACAAAGAAGGTGCAAGCACAGGACCCGTGGAAATAGATTATTTATGTTCCATTTTTACTTCCCCTTGGGTACCCAGTCCACAGCTTGATCAACCCACTTTCCCGGCAGTGCCCATTAAGCAAGAAGATCCTTATATATTGACCCTTACTTTTTACCAGGAATTCTAAGTTTCACTCCAGAATTTCACTTGCCAATGTATGAAAGCAAAACAGTAAGAGATTTTGTGTTCAGCTTCTTCAGAATCTCAAATTCCGGGACTACCACATCCCTATAAACTGTGTTAAAATTATCTACTTCTCTAAGATTTTTGACCCAGACACTTTTACATCTTTATTGCAACGTAAAGCCAGAACAGAGATAGAGGTCACAAAGTTTTCCTCAGGTGTTTTGAGGGCAAGTGACAGACCACAATGACTATGGTTATAAACAGATATAAGGGAGTCACCAGGCTCTTCAAATGTAGAAGCATTTCCAGGTGTATTTCTTTCTAACCAGAAAAAAAACTAAAATACAGTCTAAAACTGACAGAGACAAAAATGATCTTTCCACTCTGGTTGTTTTTGTCCGGAGCCTTCTTATATTTCATCAAATAAATATGATACACTTTCCTACTTCATCTTGAATATGTCCACTCATATTTTATACCTCCTTATGGGAATGAGAAAAAATATAGCACAAAAAGCCTGCATGAACGTATGCTTTAAAAGGTAGCTAGCTTTGTGAGTGTTCTGTTTTATTGGGGAAATGGTTGCTATTGATCTATGCTGAATTTACAACCCAGGGCCTCAGATATGTTAGGCAGGATAAGGAAAAAAGCTGATTTAAAGAAAGCCAGGCTAGGCCTCTACCTCCCTCTTTTTCACCACTAGCCCTCTGCATCCTTGGACTTGCTCCAGCAACCTGTTAAAACCTGGCAGGTTACTGTGCAGTTCTAGACATGCAGAGACATGTCTTAGCCCAGGACATCAAAAAGGCATAGGAAACCAATGCCGAAGGTGGCAGCAAGATAAAAATCCTGAGAATAAAAAAGCAGAGAAATATCAGACAAGTAAGTGAGGCATATGAGGTGTTATCAGATGCTAAAAACAGGACATCTATGGCGAGTCTGACAAAGATGGATTGAACAGTAGAGGAAGAGGTGGAAGTCACTGTGGCAGTCCACGGGGGCCGGGCTCCACATTCTGGACACTGATGATTTAGTCGGGCACTTTGGCGGGAGGACTGTTTTCACTCAGCTTCTTTAAGGACCCATTTTAAAAGTGCTGTGCACTGAGGGGTCCAAAGCGATGCAGAAGCCATGCCATGAGCTCCTCTTCCTCTGCCCTCAGTGCATTTCCATCCTCTGGAGGAGGATTTTTTCTACCTCCAATGAAGGACTTATTGCATTCGGGTCTCCTGAGGATGGGTGCCAGCCTTCCTTTCTTCCATGTCATCTGGAAGCACTAGCATGAATAGCTTCAAATTTATATCAAATTTTACTAAAATAGAGAATTGTCCAAACTGGTCAAGAAAGAGAAAAGCTGAAGAACACAGAGAGTTAAAGTCCTGAATGAGCAGCTGCAATGATTAGATACCAAGAAATCCAATGCATGCATTTAACAGAAATGTTAAATTCTATAACAGACACCAGTTGAGGATTAGCAGAACTTTTTTTTAAAGGTTTCAACTGTAATCAACTTTCAGTGTAACTATACCCTACTCAAAAGTATTTACAAGCAGTTCATTGGAGTTCCCATTTGTCACAGACTTTTTGATTCACTGTAGGGACCACACAGTAGGACCGTTGGGGAGGGGGGGTGGTTAAATTGTTGTAATCGCTATATGCACTTTGGCTTTTTATTAAAGATAATCCAAGGCGAGCCTTGATTCTGGACTAGCGCTAGGACAGGACCATACCAGCATCAATCTGCTTTCCAGTGTGTTTGAAACCCAGGGCCAACCCATCTCAGTCTCCTGTAAAGCCAATATGGCCAGGATGAGTCCTCCACAGAATAATTTCCATTTTTTAATATCTAGTAAGACATTCCTGACTTAATATAAACTTGAGGATATTTTCTAGTTATGTATGGATAGTGTTAAGTTTTGACAATTGTTTAAATATTAAGTATTAAGTTTAGGTTTATAAAAGCCAGTAAAATGGGTCTTTACCATTTGCTTTTTGAAAAAAGAAAAAAATAAAAGTGAATGTATCTGCCAACAAGTAGAAAAAAGAAACTAAGAATAGTAAGATTATTTGTGTACACAGTAAGGTGGTTATGAAGTGGACCAGGGTTTCTGAAACTATGAATCATCACTCATTAATGATGTCTGAAATGGGTCATGAAATCTTTTTCATTTTACACAACATGTAATAGAGTGGAGTAGAACTGAACAGAAAGAAAAAGAAAATACTGGAGCACATCTCTCATTATCAAGGTAACTATTACTTGGTGAAATTTGTGCCAGGGTGGGAAGGTACCATGACGTCAACTTGACATTATAAAAAATATCAAAGCACTGTTCATATCACTACGAATTCTTCAATCCAGCCCACTGCTTCTGAATCAACTATAATTAGACAAAGTCTCAAAGTCTTTATAATTCAGATTAAGACACAAGTGATTAATAAAATGGGTTGAGCCTTTCCTACGGTAACAATCTCACTCCTCCTTAAGATACAAAAACCATCAGGGATAAGAGCAATTGGAAGGACTGGCTTTCTATCCAAAATCATTGAGTCCCTATTTCTCTTATTCGGCTCCACAGACACCAAGTTAAAATGTACTGAGTCAACCTGATGAGTTCCAGAAGATATATGAGGGAGTTTTTACTAATACTTTCAAAAGACATTTAAAAGTCATAGTGGAAAAAATATCTAAATCCACAAAAATAGCTTCAGGAATGATATATAAATCAAGATTAAATTTCAAAGAGTCTCAGGTGTTATCCTGTTTAATAAGAAAATGCTGTGCCTTGATGGGGCCTACGCCACTGCTCAGAGTGGAAGTAATGCCCTGATATTTAAAAATTACATTTATTTCAGTAAAAGTCATCCTCAGTATTCACCTTTGACTACTGTATAATTTATCTCAATCTTAAAACATGTCTACACAAACAATAAGTAAAAATCTGTTTAATCGATGAACTCTTTCTGTATAATTTGCTTTTTCTAAATCCTTGGCTAGTTCAGTTTTGCCTCAATTGAGACATAATTTTCTTTAACTAAGACATAATTATTCCAATTGAGGGTCTTTAATTATTTTATATTACTAAATTTTAAGTGGGTGTATTTTTTCAAGTAAATTTGATTCACACTTACTGACAATGATAGACTGAATCTTAAGCCATTTAAAAATAGTCAAGACCATGAAAGCAAATATCTTTTATTAATAATTTCATCTTCATCTTTGTATGCTTTTTGCCAAAACTAGCTTATTTCCCCAGTAAGATGTAAAGATATCTGTAAAGTATCTTTTTTGTATTTTCTTGACATGATGCCATATATATAGTAAGTCACTGTGGGGGAAAAAAAATGTATTCTCAATAGAATGATTGCATGATATCCAATATCCAATGATTTTCTAATTTATTTATTAAATTTCATTCCCTACGGCAAGTTAGCTATAAAATCCACCTCCTTTAATCAACAGAAAGCCATCAATCTAAGCACACAGTATTACATCCACTCAGCTGGCATCCTGCTGTCTTGACTAAGCTGCCTCCAAATGATTGCGCAAGAAATTAAAGAGCATCTAGAATAGAAATTCAACTATCAGCAACGTAAAAGCAAAACAAAACAAAAACATGCCCAATAGCTTCTTCTCTTTTCCGTGGGTTACCTAACAGTCTAGTCTATGTCTCCATCAAAAAGTTAAGGCATTACAAATTGTCCCCAAAATTTAATAATGAAAATCTGAGTATGTTTACTCTCCCCATGGAAAATCTGAAAGACCCATAGGCACAGAAAATACTCAGAAAAGCCAGCCATCCTTGCTGATTCCCGTCCACATGCTTCCTAACTCTAGGATGCCTGCCACAAATTAATAAGCTAAATCTGTAGCCAAAAGGAGATGGCCAAGTGTTAGGCAATCACCAAACACTAATCAGGTTTTTTTTTTTTTTTCTTATGATATACACTACACCACAAGTTGAAAGGAGAATCATTTGGGCAAATGCATCAGTGTAATTTAAATATATTCTTGGAAGTTTTTAGTTGCAAACCAATAGCTTGCAAAACTTCAAAGCTCTGAAAAAAATTATACCAAAATGAAGGAAACTTGTCCCATTTTGTGTTTAAGAAGTATTTTAACATAAATTTAGAAACTATGAAAAACTAGCAATAATTAATAAGCCATTATCTGCTTGTCGATTTTTCTCTCTGTGGTTCATTTCCCAGGCTGGATCATAAATCAGGCAGCCTAAAATCATGCCACAATTCCCAATCCCACAGACAAGTACAATGCAGTTAAGGAACACAAAATGATCTTTATTAGCTGAATCCAGACATTTATAAAGAGATAAATCTGCTACAAAATGCCATAATTCATTTAGTCACTCACATGTATGGAACTGATCCTATGAATTAGGCCCTCTACTGGAGCACAAAGTGATGAATACAGATGGCTGCTGCACTCAGATCTTGTAATGAGGTAAAAGACAAAAGACCGAACTCAAGTCACTAGAGCTTAAGGTCAAATGTTGTAAATATCATCAAATAGGAATAAACAAAACAGCAGTCAAGAAGGGGCAGAAACTAACACTGGTTGATGGGATCAGCCAGAGTTTGTTTTGAAGGAAACTAAATTTACACAGAGTCTTGAAGGATGGATAGGATTTTGAAAAGCAGAGACGGATGGATAATTTGAAAAATGAGAAGAGTGCAAAAGCTGGCATTTCCCAGAAGGCTAGCATGTCCGTCGGCACTGTTACGGGCTTTTATTTAGGACATTAGGTCATTTCTGTTCAATGGGGAAGCACAGAGGATTCAGCTATAGGATTTTCAAGAAAAGCTGAAAGGCAAGGAAGATTGGTTGGGTTAAAATGCAGGGGGCATCCAATATGTAGCCAAAATATCTGGACTATACTGAAGGAAAAAATGAGAAACTGCCAACTATGATTCTGAGTGCCTAAAAAAGAAGAAAAGAGAAAATGAATACAACAAGAAAGAAAGAGTACTAAGATCATAAATACTGGTGTGGATAATTGGTACAGATAACTGACAAATTCATTTTAAAATTTCTGACTGCTAAGATGTATCATGCTCTATTTTTCATTAAAAACATTAAGAGTCTTAAAGATCATTTCTTTCGCCTTCTACTCAATTGAATAAGTCCTTTACATTAGGCCCAAAAGCTCCTGCGGCCACAAGTGATCCTTACACACCCAGCAATGCACGCAGAACTCCTGCTGTGCGGAGCCCTCTGTCAGCGCAGGTCAAGCTTCTCTGCAGCTTCAGAAGCTGAGAAGCATTTCTCTGAGCTAAAATCTCCCTTACAGCTTGGTTCTTTGATCCCAGATCTGGAGGACCACCAGACAAGACTTTTCATCTATTCTAAGATACCTCTTCTTCACGGTTTAACAGTGAGAAAATCAGAGGGAATCCTACAGCTAGTTGTGTTATAATTTTAATTGGCAGTGATTTTTTTTCTTAGAAGCAAATAAAGTAATGATGGATTTTACAACTAGTGGTATCACAGGTATAATAAAACACAGTAAGAACATTTCACACCAGCTTGGTCTAATCCTCCTCCAAAGCTAATCTCTCTCCCAGTTTGGCAAACGTCCTCAAAAGCAGGGGTGGCTACATCTAGATCATAAAAGCCAATATTCCCTGGTCCAGAAAGTCTCCTAAATGATCAGCAGGATGATCCAGGCTCAGATTTCTTAGCATTTCTGTTTCCTTATCTGTAAAATGGGGCTGTAGTAACAATACTTGCATCATTCTCTGTGTGTACAATATATGACAAATACAGATGAAATTCTCTGTGTAGTAACTGATACTCAATAAGCATTCAATAGAATGCTGACCATCCTCATTACCATCATCTCCTTTAGACTCTAGATTAAGTAACTCCTTCTCTGCCATCATCCTACACACAGCATAGTTTCTAACACTTTTGCCCACTTCTTGCTGCACTTCAATTTGTCAATGTTTTCCTAAAAAATCTTCTGCCCATACATGAACCAATATCCTCCCAATGGTTTGGCACATATATGGGTCTGAAGAACACTGACACTGAATACTGAATTCACATTTCATCTTTTAAGTAGAGGTGAAGTAAAATGAATACCAACAGTTATTTGCAGATGAAATGGACAGTATATATATACTGATTATATATATATATATATATATATATATATATATATATATATATATATATCAGGTAAATGCAAAGACCAAGTACGAAAGGCAGAATCCTATGAGAAGAAGACTAGAGTGATTTCTGATGCCACAAAGGTCAGAAAAACACATGACATACCCTGACTCTGGGAGGAGTGGCTCACAACTGCCCTGTTAGACCACAGCTGCTTGTTTCTACGTTACAGGGTAAAATGTTTTGTCCTTCAACATCATAAGCTGAAGCCCTAACCCCCAAGATAACGGACGGTAGTTGGAAGTGAGGCTGCTTTATTAGGCATATAGGTTTTCATCAAGTCATGAGAATGAGACTGTCATGAGGAGATAAGAGCCGTCACACGGGGAAGAAGGTAGACACAGGCACACAGTGTAAACCCAGCACCAGCAAGGAACCAGGCTCTCACTAGAACCAAATCTGCAGGTCCTTGATCTTGGAACTTCAGCTTCCTGCACAGTGAATAGTGAATGTCGGCTGTCAAAGCCAGTTAGTCTACCATATTTTGTTACAGCAATCTGAGCAGTTAGGAAGGTAATTAGTACAAAAAGTTGGGCAATGAGCAAGAAACTGGTAGCATCCACAGCAGCAGAAGCTCTCACAACCAACTTCTACATCAAAGAAGCACAACCTCTGAGCTCTAGACAGCACTGGCTAGTGGTAGCGTCTGATTGTCTCAAAACTAGCCAAAAAGCTACCTCTATCTCATGAGTAACGAACACAAAAATACATTCTCAAGAAGGGTTAATGCCTTTCATCACAAACAATTCCCAACATACAACAGCCAGAGAGAGAAAAAAAGGAAGCGTTCTAGATCCGGGAATCTCAAACCCCAAAAGCAGGCTCTCCCACTGGTCTATGCAATAATTTCATCAAGACTGTAACTATTTAAATATAAAAGAGAACTTCTGGACTGAGCACAGATTAGGAAAGAGGCAATATCTAAGTCTAACCTTAGAAAACGTGAAAACAATTTTGTTTTATATAAGCTCGAACAAAGAAAGGGAACGGTAAATGTGTGAAATTAAATCTGTTGGCAGACTCATAGTGCTGTAGCTGGATAAGACAAAACAGGAAGTGCCTAACAAACAGACAGCGATAAGGAAGCTTTCCTGAGGTAGGGGAGTCAAGGCAACACATCTAAAACTACCAATCCAGATGCGCTGAAAAGATGGTAAAGTCCTCAGAGTAACAGAAAGCAGCAGAGCAGAAGACCGAAACAGAGCAAGACAACAGCTGACGTCATGCACCACAGGTTACCACCACAGAGTGACATTAAAAAATAAGTACCGCAATCAAGGGACTGTGAAAGGCTTCATCCAAGCTATGAATTCTAACTAAGCTACAATTTATAAAGACATTAAAATGTGAGGTAGAGAATGATAGTCGCTGTCCAAGTCCACCCCTCTGCTGTTAACACGAGGAAAAAGGCCCACTAGGCCACAAAGACAAGGTACCAACTAAGAAAACACTAGATGGCACAGCTCCCAAGTCCAGACTATCTGCTCTTCTTTCGCAAAACTCTGTAAGTAGTCCAAGAACAAAAAACAAGACAGCTGGAAGGTTCCCAAGAAAAACTGAGGGTTAATTTGCATAGTACTAAAGAAGGACTGAGTAAAAGATCAGTTAGAATAACAAACAATGCAGATTCTATGCGCTCTTTTACAAAAGGAAACTGGAATGTGGATGCCCATAACCTCTATCCTATAGAATGCCATTTTTCATCCTATTGCAGCAACATCTATGCCACATCTGGAGCCAATGAACCTGTCGTGTTTACTCTTCAATAGTAAGTTCAGAAAGATATGTTCAAGAACATAATATATTTTAAACTGGAAAATACAAGTTATACATATCAATAGGGTACCATATGACTTTTCTCTCTCTCTCTCTCTCTCTCTTTCTCTCTCTCTAAATATATATACATACCAAAAAAGAAAAAAGTGCATTATCAGTATCACTAGTCCCCTACTGTACAAAAGAACAACCAAATATTGCTGCCAGCTTAGCACAAGCAAGGACCTGGGCCCGATCCTCAGGACTACAGAAAATTAAATATGAAGTTATATAGCATATAAGAATTTATCTTCCTAATTACAGGTCCCAGGATTTAGCTTGGTGGTCTAGTGCCTGCCTTGTAAGTACAAGGGCCAGGGTTTGACTGATCCCCAGTAACTCACACCCACCAGCAATCAGAACCACATACCACAATGCCAGGCATGGTGGCTCATGACTGTCATCCCAGTCCTCAGGAGGCAGAGGCAGAGGCAGGAGGATTGCTGTGTTCAAGGCTGAGTTTGGGACCAGCCTGAACTGCAAAAAGAGACTCAAAAAAAAAAAAAAAAGAACTTATCTTCCTAACTATAACTTAGCTTCTTCTGTATCTCTCCATGGCCCCTGACTCCCAACTTCCACTACCCACAGTCTACTCTCCATTTCTATGACAATAACTTTCTTGGATTTTACATTCATGAGACTACGTGGTACTTGCCTTTGCTTGCCTTGCTTCTTTCATCTAAAATGTTGCATGTGACAGGAATCCATCTTTTTACGACTGAACGGCATTCCATGTACACATTACACAATTTTTTTATTCATTCATCAGTTGAGACTTATCATAGGTTACCTGTTTCCACTTCTCGGCTACTGTGAGTAGGGCTACAATAAATATGGCCTGCAGACACCTCTTTGACGGAGTGAGGATACACATCTATCATGGACTGGCTTCATCATGACACAGTTCTCTTAATTCTGAGGAACAGCCACACTGTTTTGCATCGTGGTTATTCTAATTTACATTCCCACCAACAGTGAGCAAGACTTCCTTTTTGCCCCATACTGTACCAGCATCTGTTGTCTCTAGTCTTTTTGATAGCAGCCACTCTTAAGTGAAATAAGATATCTCATGAAGTTTTAATTTGCAGTTCCTCGTTTAGTGATAATGAATATTTTTATGCTCCTGTTGACCATCTACATATTTTTTCTTTGAAAGGTGGCTACTTAGATTTACTGTTCATTTATTTCTCCCATTCTACAGACTGTCTCTTCACCTTTTCCTCTGCTGCACAAACACTATTCAGTTTGATGAAATCCCATTTGATTACTTTTATTTTTGTTTGCTGTGCTTCTGGCATCTTGTCCAAAATTGTCTTGTACATTTCAATGTTCATAAATATTTTCCCCATGTAGAACATACTTTTTGAAAATAACACTTTGACACTGAGCTGCTGAGTTGTTGGTGTCAGATCTTAGTATTCTTGGACCTTCTGGTCCATCTACTGTTTCATGGAAACAAAACAATATTCAATATTTTAAACTGTAGTGAATGCTCGAGACACACAGAAGTGGAGCCTTCAGGTTTCATTCAAACCTTTATTTCCTTCAAAAAAAAAAAAAAAAACCTCTTATAATAAGCACTAAGAAGTCATCTTAACTGATATGTTAAATGTGATAACAGAGATAGATACACATAGAAGAATTTCTTTTTTTTCTTTTTTGGCCTTGCCATTCAGCCTCTCTTATAGCAGCTCTGTACAAATCTCTGAGAAACAAAGGCAGCTTTGGGAGAATTTCTTTTAAGCTTTTTAAAGCCTTGTTTACAAGCACTCAATGCACAGAGTCACAACAGGCTAATGGCAGAGCTATACTTTCAGAACCTGCATTAATATCTCACCTTGAGCGGCATTGTGCCTCATCTGTACAAATGACTGGCAGCAGGCACTGCAGGTGGTGAAGAAATCTCTTCTTCCTAGGTGCTGTCTTTCTCCCAAGCTCTGACTGTCTACACACGATGACTTCCCACCCCAAATGCACAGTCCAGCATCTCGTCCCTTCCCCTCAGAGGAAGGACCCTGCATGATCACCAGTGTCCTGCCTTGTAGATAACAGACCAGACAGGGGACACAGCAACCATATGTGCTACACACTACTATTCTTAGAGTTTGTTATATCCAGGTCTTGAAAAACTTCTCCATCTTCCTACCATGCTCTATCATCAAGAACAGAGAAAGTCTCATAGATGGACAGCACAAGACCATAAAAGCCACAGTCAGTGATAGACTAAAGTACCTCACTGTCTAAATGCTGTTGTGAAGGCTACTTTATAAACATTAACATCTGTAATTAGCTGACGCTGAGGAAAGAGAATCATGCTTGACATTGTCAGCAGGCTGTATCCAATCAGCTGTGAGGCATTAGAAGCAAACACTGAGGTTTGCAGCACTAAATCTGTCACAGGATTTCCCAATATATACATTATAGTATTTACTTATATAAAAACTCTTACTATTTGTGCTTCTCTGGAGAACCTGGACTACTGATAAACATCTAACTCTACCTTCGTATTGCTTCAGACCTCTCTGAATTGCAGTTGGAAACTCAAGTGCCAGTCAGAACTAGGCACATGACATCAGGAAGCAAGTGCCTGCTGAACAGTAAGCAGCAGTGAAGAGGCTGCCCCGGGGTCCAAGGTACAGGAAGGAGTGCTGGGAACAACACCGAACCGCGGGCACTTGCATCCAAGGGGATGTAGATGCCGCCAGTCTCCAGCAGAAGAATGGGCCATGAGCAATCCGTCTTCTCAGAGGAGGAAAGCCTTCTTTCACATGTACACCCCCATCCTTCACTTTTTAAATTCAAATTTAAAGCATCTAGTACTTCAGCTGGATGAGCCAGATGGGATGGGGGGAACAGGCGTTGTGCCTTCGCACATTCTGACATCACACATCTCCGGGAAGTGGGCACTGTAACAGCGCCCCTTTTGCAGATGAAGAGACTGGCACAGGTCACTGTGCTAGAAAATGAGGAACCCCCACACACCATCCAGAGGCCACACTGCACATTATGTCTAACATTCTTTCCTTGAAGAATGTGAAGCTCTTAATTTCCATTTCTGTGCAACAGATTATCAAGGCATTCGTGAAAACTGCACAGGTGGAAGAAAATGTGACACAGAAAACTAAAGACATGTTGAGGACCTCCCCCATGTAGAAGAGACAGTTACTCAAGTGAAGTCTCGGCCCTCTGTCTTTCAGCTCTGTAGACTTGCCTCTCTCTGAGCTGAGTTCATTTCTGCCATCTTTCAGATGAATGGCCTTTCTGGATTTTGTATTCCTATTACCTACTATTCTTAAAATACTTTGGTCGTTGAAAATAACAGCATGAACCCCAAAGAGCCTACTACTCACTTTTGAAAATTCAGTGTTATTACAGACAGCTCTCCTATACAGAAGTGACCAGATCATTCACATGGTCCTAGGGAAGTGACCAGGACCTAGAATTTTGAGTGTAACTTCCCATTCAAGTGCAACCGCTTACATGGTTACTTCACACGCATATACAGCAGCCCATATTGCTTCTGGATTGAAATAAGTGGAATATAAATTATACCCTTTGCAACTCACTCCTGTTTCTTCAGCATCATGCACGGGCCAAGCACTTTACTACTAAGTAGTATATGAAAATGATCCACGGCATCTATCCATTTAGTCTGCATTATGCACAAAGCAGTAAAGTACATTCTTACGTGCATTTTCTTGTGGATAAATGTGAGGCTTCCGCTACAGGAAGAAAAGACGGAGTGACTAAAATAATGCCACTGTTGTTAAAATGCTGACATTAGGAGAAATGTGTGAGTTAGGGAGATGAAGGGACTTCGCACATTCTAAAACTAGTTGGAAATGTTTGTTAAAGTTTTTTAAAATAGGAAAAGAACGTCACTTTGAGCCACCCAGAGTAATTCCCCACTGCACTGCCAGGCTCTTGGCTACATTCCAGGTACAGGGGAGAGAGACCACAACAATCATGAAAACAGGAAAAGGCTGGCTCCAGGCCCCGATCCAGAAATGTCACACTGCGATACCAACCTGGCTGCTTGGGATGCCTGGAATAGCAAGCAGAGCTTATATATGGACCAGTAGGTAAAGTTAAGTAAACTCCAAGCAATTCTTTCAATACTCATTAGCCATCCAAGAAAAAGAAATTTGAATTGAAAGAAAAAAAAAAAATCCATTAGAGTCAAAAAGTTCCTCAAGCTTTGCATTTTTCCATCCAAAACATCAGATGACCTTCCCTTCCACGGAAATGGAGTCTGACCTACTTCTTTAATGCTATACATTTGGAGCACATTTAAAAGTTTGAGAGCCCCTGAGCTCTTTAAATTCAAACATCTCTTCTTTGTCCTCCTGGAGGAAACCTTGTTTATATCGAGTCCCCAGAGAGGAGGACAAGAAGAGCTGTGGAGGCCAAACCCCACGCAGTCATCTCCTCCCTGGGGAAGCCGGCCAGGGCTAACCTCAGCTGAACCACATGCTCAGCCCCTCCCTCCCTCAGACTGACGCGTTCCCTTTGGCCTCAATCACTCCGCACTTGTGCCTGTCTTGATTAGGATCATCTGTAAGGCCTTGTTATGTTTTCTCTTCAAACACAGACTGTAAACTTTTCAATAAAAGTAAATGCCAGAACAGAACAAAAGCTGAAAGGAAAAGGAGAAAAGGGCTTCATTTATTTGTAGGAATATCTCTGTCACCACAAGCTAAGGACATTACAGTCTTTTGAGGAGCCTCAGTTTCCTCATCTTTAATTTCTGAGAGTTTCTTACCCTACTGACAGTTTGTTATGGACAAAACACATAGCACCAGAGAGATGTAATCTCAAGAAGAAACATCCAGTTCTTTTCTTTCTTGTTGGTATCTCTCGCATTGTAAGCAGACAACTATCAACCAAGCACTGCTCCATAAACAAGGTGGCAAAGTGACAAGCCACCGGCTCAGGAAAAGCAGCTGGAGCAACTGGAGTGTTGTCTCTATCGAGGCTCCTCAATCAAGGCCCACACTGGGAAACAATTTGACATTTTAGCACCATATGGCTCAGCAAAGATCCAAAGGCCACAGTGAAAAGTGCCAGGCCATTTGGCATTTCCCGCATTTGCCTCGGAGGATGGCACTGGGCACTCAGTTCACAGCTACAGCCTGAGTCAGGATGAGGAGGACCAGGGTTTCTCCAGACTGCCAGGTCAGCAGGGACCCAGCGCGGAGGCCACAGAGCTCTGCCTGCGGCTCTGCCTCTGGATGCCACTGCTAGAACTCTAATACTCACACAGACCTCTGACACAGCTAACAAAACACTCGGGTGGTTTTGCGATTGTCACCCCCACGCAGGCATCCCGCAGTGGTGTCTACCCCGAGATGCCAGGATCAGGAAGTGCACCGCACCAGTTCGCTGCTCGAAATCTGTGGAAACATCAAGGAAACGAGCAGGACCACCAGCCCCAGCACGAAGTGAGCAGAGAGGTGTGAGTAAGAGGCCTCTCACCCTAAGAATGTCTCTGGTTTTTCTCACTACATATTTTTTTCCCTACTGGATTATAAAAAGCCGACTTTCCTGTTAACATCTTTGAAATGGTACACTTAAGAACTAAGAATGGAGATATCTCTCTGTGATTTTAATAAAATTTTTATTAGCACATGCTTGCAGTCTATCATGTTTGCATTCATCTTAGAGAGAAGGCAGCTTTACTTCACATATCTTCACTCTTTCATCCTCTTTCTCATTCTCCCTCCCTGACTCCATGTCTAGATCCCGTTCCTCCATTTTCACAGATTTTAGTTCATGCTTGTGACATATAATGCTTACGATCACTGGATGGCTGCTACACGTACACACAACACATCTCTATTCTTTCCACGTCCCTTCCCCTCTTCATTTCCCTCCTCTCTCCTTGGATCCTTTGTCCCCTAAGCAAAAGAACTACCCCCTTATTTCCCTTTGTCTTTCATTTTGCTCTTTATTTATACTTTTGATTTCTCATGATAGAAACCACACGGTACTTAAGCTCCCATGTCTGGTTTACTTCACTTAATATGATGCCTCCCATAGGAGAAGGTCCCTATATGATGAAGCAGTTCCATGTTGTGAAAAGGACAGTTGAAGGTGGTTCCAGGGCAGGGACCATGTCACTGGGAGGGGAAAAGGCAATAGGCGCCAGAGAAAACAAGTTGCAAGCTCCAGATGAGCCCACAGCAGGGAAGGGCTAGTGTGAATCAAAGACAATTCACCATGAGGTACAGAATGATGACAGTTTATAAGCATCAGTGTTCAGTCCTAGGCTATCAGTGAATCACAACCCAAGCAATGCTCGGCTTTTAACTGGTCATATGTCATTACCCCAAACTCTAAAATCTTTTAGCATAGGAACATACAATAATAAATTCCCACACTAGACTTAAGGTCAGTTTAGCTCACATGGAAGCAGCATATGTTGCTCAGGAAAAGGGCCTCAGGGCTTGCACCCAGCGATATGATAGTCAGAGATTCAAGAGAAGCCTTTCTAGTTTATACTGTGAAAGCTGGTTATTCCAAGAATGAGAAATCCAGGCGGGCTTACCATTCATCGTTTATTAACAGTTAATCTGTATAAAAACCTAACAGGATCATTAGGCAGGATTTTTATATTTCCTTTAGGCTCACCTAATTTCATCCCTCCTCTTGTAAGCTTCACATTCCATTAGATACACATGCACTCAAAGGATGATTTTTGAAACATAATTTGCATGGAAATACTGTAAGTCCAGGTCACGGCATGCCAATGACTGAACTTAGTTATTCAGAAGAGAAAAACCCAACCAAACAAAAAAAGAATCAGGGAAGAACACATACATAAAATATACACTGATGACAATCTGTTATATAATGTTACCTAACTTATTTTAGCGTCCATACTTTATTAGAACATGCTCAAATGTTTTCCTGTGATGTGGAAAATGAGAGGATTAGACCAGAACAGATAATATTCTAACATAAAGAAATGCCTCTTGTAACTGAAACTCCATCCAACTAATCCAAGGATTAGACATCTAAATCACAAAATGACAATATTCATCAAGCTCATCAGTTTTTCAGCAGAAACCAAGGTGACTCGATTTTGGAAAGTAGCTAGATTTTACACACTTCCCCAGACATACTTCATTAAATCTACTTTTTTCTTTTCTTTCCTAAATTTTTTTAAAAAATCTCTCTCACACACACACAAACACACACACACATGGAATATGGTGCCACACTTTGATACTTTTAAAAATGCACAGTGATCATGTAAAATCATCTCTACATGGGTATCAGGATGCAGCTGGATGACTGTAGAGGGTAACCCCCATTGTTTAACCCTCAACTCTCATGCCCCTTTATACCCTCAATCAGCCTTATGCTAAGGTTGGCAGAGAGAGGAGTTTCAGTCTCTCAGAGCCACAGATGGACCCAGGAGCAGGGTCATCCTCATGGGCATACACCGAGACTTAATAAACTTGCAAAGTGTGATCCCGATTTCTGGATTACTGAATAAAAGGTAGAGATTTCAACATCCCACAAGCTTTTTCATTGTCAGTACAGTGGGGACAATCACAGCACTGGAAGACATTTTACAATCAGAGTTTCAATTCTGGGATAATGCTAATTCCACCCAATATGTGATTAATTTAAGGTTAAGAATTTGTAAAAATTTGGGTAAGTTTAACAATACCCAAAATTTATTCCTATTCACTCTCTTTAAACAGGGGAATGGTAGGAAAAAGTGATGCAAATAAATTTTTAAAAATTTTTTAAGATAAGAAACCCTTAAAAGCCTCCAAGTACTTCATATACATATCTACCTCCACACAGAAATATACCTTGGATAAGTAGAGCAGGACTCATGAACACAGGGCAGGCAACATTTTGTTATATTACACCCAGTTATTAGAAGCATTTGAAGGCAATGTAGTTCTTGCTTAATAATGTTTATGTACACTATATATCTCACCCCTAATGTAGGTTATCCTCAATTTAAATTCAGTATTGTCATTAGAAATACATACTGGTAAGTAGTAATTCTGGTATTTTGGAGACTATAATTCATATAAATCCAAGAGTTTATTCATTAAAACTATCTTTTCCAAATGGTAAATAAAATACATTTTGGATATCTTTAAGGCAATCCAAACCTAGATTCTACTAGTACCATAATAAATCCTTTTCTATATCTTCTAAAATTACTTTGTAACCATACACACTTACAGGTATGTCAGTACACACCTGGCACCACCAGTTCTGTCCTGGATCCACTTTTCCTGTAACATTCCCCTCTTGGGTCAATAAAGAGTTAACATTCTTATGGCAATGAGATATTTTGCCTAAAAGCATCTTCTTTTGAAATGTTTTCCCAAAACCTCCAAATATACCCTCAAATGTATTTTTCACAAGCCAACCGTCTGCCTCCTTTCCTCTGTATGATGTAAAATCTATTCTCATCACATCAGAAGATTCTGGCAACAACCTTAACAAAATTAAGGAAGCTATCTGGGAGGCCAGCCCTGCATCCCAAAACCTCTCCACTGAATTCAAGCAGTTGAAGACAGGGTGAAAAATCCATCCTTAACTATACAGGAACAGTTCCCAGGAGCAAAAGAGATTCTGATAAAGAGAAGCCTCCAAAAGGAGGAGGCTTGAAAGCCTCAGTTTAATTACTTCTCCATCTCCTTATTATTCTACCTGACTCACTATTCCCCATCTCATTTCACAACCTCCACCAGCTCTCCCCTCGGGCACACGCACACGCCCAAACTCTCTTCTCCTCTCCCTCATATTCCCATGGCTGCTTTCGGTGTCTTGCTTTCACAGCATCTAGCTTTCTAGTAAACTGTCACTGAATCAACATCTTTCATGGAAAGTCTGGGTAGGCAGCATTGTATTGGTGAGATAGGGCTACAGAAAGCTGCCTCCTTTAAGATGTGTAAGTGACACAAACAAACATAACCAAAGAATTTTCTTTGCTGGAATCAAGAGCACAGTTCAGATCTAGGGATGGATGCTGAATCCTCACAGAAGGATCTCAGCTCTGCAGGGGACAGAGGGCGGCGCACAGCCAGAAAGCTGACAAGAGGGAGGAACCCCGACTGATAGTGAGGACCAAACAACAGGGTCCTCAGTGTTCTTACCGTCTAACCCTAGATGCCCTTTAACATTCTATTGAGGTCTCAGGATAATGCTTTTAAATCATAAAGTCCAGAGGAGATCATAAGAAAAAAGAATTAAATTAAAACATAGGTGTCAAAATATTAAGAACAATTCTGAAGGAATTGAGATTCTTCATTAACACAATGAATATCATGACTAGTGACATATTTTAAAACTATATTTCAAGTGCTAAATACTACCACAATTTGCTAGCACCATTAATAATTTTTAAATGCTATATTTCACTTAGGAGTTAGTGAAAATGAAGATTCATTTTTCTCAGCCAAGTTTAAAGACACAAAGTCTACCCACTGGGCTTCTTCGTTAGGACTCCTACCACAGCATTCTTCCTCTCAGATCCTAAAATGATTCAGGTTTCTTCCAGGAGCCACTTCTAAGTTCACCCTCATCATGAATCCAGTGACAAATTCAACTTAGGGTGGTAGAGCACATGAACCACAGCCCAGGGAGTTGGAGATATAGTGAAGCTCTGGGAACCCTGAGGTTGAACTCAGGAACTCTAGAGAAGTCTGGATGCTGGACACGGCCCTTTGTTGAGCAGACAGGCACGGCTTCCGTCAGGCCCTGACACTGGTGCTTCGAAGACTGTAGTCACAGTCTCCACTGCGCGGACCTGGGAATGACTAGGCTTCTCACTCCAGGACAATGCTGGTTTAATAAACTGCAATCCTGCTTAAGTAGAACATCTACAGAGGGTTGAGCAAACATGGCATTAAGCATATACTTGAATACTAAACATTTCCATAAGCTAAAAGAAAAGACTTTGAAAGTTTTCACAATAAAGAAATGATAAATGTTGGAGGAAATAAATATTTCTAGCCTAATTTAAACATTACACAATATAGATGTGTCAAATATTACATGGTGCCCATTAATTTCTACAACATTTGTTTACTTCTACCTGTTTAAAAATCAATTTTTAAAAGAGGAAATTATCCACTGATTCAAAAACATGATTTGCGGATTATAAAAATATGTGAAAATGGGCCGGGAATTTAGCTCAGAGGTTCTGGCACCTGCCTTGCAAGTGCAAGGGCCCCAGGTTTGATCGCTGGTAACCACATACAACAATGCTGGGTCTGGTGACTCATGCCCACCAGCAATCAGAACCATAGATCACAGTGCCAGGTGTGGTGGTTCAGACTTGTAATCCTAGCACTGAGGAGGCAGAGGCACGAGGATTGCTGTGAGTTCAAGGCTAAACTCAGGGCCAGGCTGACATAATGAGGGGACAAGCATGACTAAAGCAAGACCTTGTCTCAAAAAAAAAAAAAAATGTGTGAAGATAGAATACCTTATACTTGGGATTGAATTAAAAATACAATTTCATATTATACAATTATACAATATTATTTTAGTACTACAATATATGAATTCATGTTATTACCAACATTATAGTATGTGAATACTGTACAATGGTTGGAAGATGTATAAAAATCGAGGAGTTTTTATTTGTTTTGTTTTGTTTTTTCTCAGTATCTGGGACGAAATTCAGGAGCCTGCACTTGCCAGACAGATATGGTACCACAGAGCTACATCCCGGCCCTACTGGGAGACATTTGAAAATGAAATGTTATAGGTGCAAAATGTTTGCCTTTAGATTTGATGCATTTATGGAATCCATTTATTTAACCAATGTTTAATGCTACTTTAGTCTTACACAGAAACATGCTAGTCTGCTAGCTCAGCAAATTTCCCATTATCATCAATTTCCATATCTTACTATTTAAAAAGTGCGAAGCATCATTTTAAACACTTTGTAACTATGAGCTGAGTTTATGTTCAAGACTTGTGAGAAGGCAGCTAATGTCCTCATTTTATAGGAGGTAAATGGATAGAACAAGCAAGGTCACCCTCCTACCACACTAAACCAGAACTCTGTTTAACCTGCACGGCTTAGTTAGAGAGTCTCTGCAGGCTTTCCTCTGGCATACAGATTTGTTCCTTGGAAAATGTTCATGCCAGCACTAATGTCTGCAGAGTAACACAGTGCAGCTGCAAGGCCACTCCAGGCTCTGGAAGAGGATGTCACTGTCTTCTCTTCACCATTATATTTCTTCCACTTCCAACTTGAATATACCACTATTTCTCTGCTCAGTGTAGGCTGATATAAGCCAGCACTAATGAAAAAAAAAAAAAGTGTAAGACAATCATGTTTTCAGCAAGCAGGCCTTTCAGAGGACAGATTCAGCACAGAGGGGAACTTTTTTGTTGCTATGCCAACACAGGTCTGATAACCCCTGTGAATACAGGGTCATCATGAAGTCAATGTAGGAGAAAAAAGAAAAAGAAACCTAGAAAAGGAGAACAACATTATAAAAAGCACAGAACATACCCTTATTTTGCAGAAAAACAAAAGCATGATGAAGAAGAGATCAACCATACTGTCACAGACAAGAGTACAAATCCACATAAGCTATGAAAAGAACATTCACCCCCATCAGAAGACATTGTTTCTTATATGCCTGGCTCCTGGACTCAGTACAACTGGATACGTGGGCTTACAGAAGTTAAGTAACTCTCCGAAAATAACAAAACTAGGAAGAGCCTACACTAAAATTTGAGCCTAAGTCTGACTCCAAAGCTCAGACTCTGCCTAAGAAATTTCTCCCCCAAAGACCCCCCCATCATCTTTCTAAAGAGGTTATTTTCTCCAATGTCCAGTCCAGTCTATGGCTGAGACATTTGAACCCTAGTTGGTGGCCCACACTTGCAACTGCAGTGGCTAATGAATGCTGCATTACAGTTGGCAAATTATCAAGGCCATTTTACACAATGATTAAGTAACTTATGGACATTCTGAGTGTTCCTCCATCCAAGAATGAGTCCTTGTCCATCCACACCCCATTCCAGACTTTGAGTCCATTGCCCACAGTCACTTTCCCCTCATTATGACATTGTCCATCCTTATTTTAACCCTACCTGTCCTCCTCCAACACATTCTCTCCTCCAAGACCAGGAACAATGCTCACTGGTTCAACAGAGGTGGGCCAGCGGTACCTCCCACAACCCTGCTGAAGTCAGACTGCCCAGCAGCCTAGTCCCCATTCTGGGATCTCCCTCCAGGCCCTCTGCTCATCTCCCCCACTGCCACTTCTCTCTCACACTTTCTCAAACATTCTGAACTCCTCCCAGCTCTAAGCACCACAGTGATTTCACAAACACCATCTTCAGTTTCCCAGGACTTTCAAGGTCCCAGCATGAGTGACAAAAACCTTTTTTCAGGACTTCCATGCTCTTGGGTGACATTTCCTAACCACTCCTTAGAAAAACTAGCAAGACCAACATCATCCCCACAATTTCACCACAAGGCAGTATGTGGTTTCAACCAGATCAGGGACACTGACTGGGGAAGTTTCGTTTGTTGAGTTTTCCAGCTATGCAGTGGAGGATGGTGAGAACAGTACTTCATTAGGTGCACAATGCACAACAAGTAGAAAATAAGTGACTTTCAAGGATGGGGAAATAATTTATATCTGCAGACTTTATTATACCCTGGAGCCACTTCCTAGGAGATATGATGTAATGAGCATGTCTGAAGCAGCTTGTAAGAGGAGATTTGTATCTGTAGATAGGACAGTGCAGCTGTTGAAGTCTATGGCTGAGACATTTGAACCCTAGTTGGTGGCCCACACTTGCAGCAATAATAGCCCCTTTAGCCTCACTTTCTTTATGTATAGAATAACAATAATAACAGCCCTTCACAGGGAGGGAATAAAATAATGCATGTTAGGTACCTCATAAAAGGATAAAAGCCCTCTATACAGCAGCTATTATTTAGTAAGAGTAGTAAAAAGAACAGGCAACTGAAAGGCCCACATTGCACCACGACTGTCACATAGCTAGGGTAACATAGACAGCTGCCGAGCAATCTGCTTAGTGCAACATGAAGGTAGCACTGTACAAAACCAGAGGCACACCACTGTGCTCGAACTCATCATCTGGAACACGCCCGAGCCATACGCCATAGTGGTGCATCCTTTCCCAAGTTTTACTTTGATGCTGTGATAAGATCTGGGAAACAAAGTTCTCCAATCATGAGTCTCTCATTGCTTTTCGAACAGAGAACTCTCTATTCACTCAAACAAAAGTCTCTTTGCAATACTGAGGAAAGTTCAGCAAGAAGTAAATAGACAGAAGGAATGGGTTTTACCTTAAAAGATTTCTGATTTAATCACCTACAGAAATTAACAAAAAACGGAACCCATGTCTGGATTTCAGTACGAGAGAAAGAACAGAGTTACACAACTGCATCTAACAACCCACATATCTCTTAGTGGAGCATTATATCTCAGCTTTAAAAAATAAAATAAAATAAAAGGGGGATAACTGTCTTGGTGTGCTGGAAATGAAGGTAAAAACTAAAAACTAAAAAAAAAAAAAAGAACAAAAATACTGAAATCCATCAAATGATATAAGAATAATGAAAGCTGTTTTCTTCAATGTTCTATTTATAAAAGAATGTTTACACAAAGGCACATACTCAATTTCAATCTTAGAAAAACTAAAGAAAAATAATTCTTCCATTTACTATGTAACAAGCTCAGAAAAGAGACAATAAGACCATTCCACCACAGAAACAACGATTTCAGCACAGCTGGCTGCTAAGGACTTCGACATTAACCAACTTAATAGTCTTGATTTACTACAGATTTTCCCACCGAACGAAACAGTCATAGTGGTGATAACTGGGCACACAGCCACACAGCAGGCCTCCTAAAGACACAAGCATGAAGGGGTATGAGTTACAGAGCCCAAGAAAGAGGCAAAGTATACAGCAATTTTGAGCTGGTAGTTTTGAGAAGCTTCTATTTCCTCAAACTGAAAATGAATACACAGGGCATATGCAACCCAAATGTCCCAGTTAACAGATTCTAAATCACAAAATCAAAACTCATCTACTGTTCAAATGTACTGAAGTGTGGTTCTTAAAAGGATATTTACAATTTATACACAGTAAGTTAAAGTAGTGAATTAACATATGCATTCCTTTCATCTAAGATGCCACAAGAGTTAAAGTATAGTACAATATAAAATAAGATTTTTGTTTTGTTTTGTTTTGTTTTTTGTTTTTTGAGACAGGATCTCGCTTTTGTGGTTCAGGCTGGCCCTGAACTCAGCCTGCAACTCACATCACAGCAATCCTCCTGCGTCTGCCTCCCGAGTGCTGGGATTACAGGCATGAGCCACCACACCTGGCACTGTGGTATGTGGTGCTGATTGCTGCTGGACGTGAGTCTCCATGCCCCGTATTGTATGTGGTTACTGGGGAATCAAACCCTGGCCCTTAGGCTTGCAAGATAGTGGCCAGAACCACTGAGCTAACTCCCCGGCCCAAAAATAAGAATTTAAGTGCATTTTTACATTTAACCATTCCAAAAATGTGTAACAGATAGTATCAGAAATCACAGAAGATGCCAATGTTACTTCTGGTGAGAACTAAAAGACTAGAGTTTGGAACAGGAGATTAAAAAAAAACAGTAAATTGTGGCTTCCATAATTCAATATCATTTTTAAATAAATTGTATTTACCTTTGTAGGACGTAGCACAAAGAATTTTTTTTTTTAATTTTTTTTTTTTTAGGTTTTTTTGAGACAGGGTCTTGCTTTTGTGGTTCAGGCTGGCCCCGAGCTCAGCCTCAAACTCACATCACAATCCTCCTGCCTCTGCCTCCCGAGTGCTGGGATTAAGGCGTGAGCCACCACGCCCGGCACTGTGGTATGTGGTATTGGTTGCTGCTGGGTGTGGGTCTCCACACCCAGTATTGTTATATGGTTACCGGGGAATCGAACCCGGGTCCTTGCGCTTGCGAGACAGGCGCCGGAACCACTGAGCTAACTCCCCGGCCCCCCACAAAGAATTTTACTTATGCCTTTGTTACCACCATGTACTGACTTGCTCAGGTTTTAATTAATTCTCCTCACAACAAAAGAAAAAAACTATATAAATTAATCAAACAAGACCATTTTAAAATTACATTTAATTAAAGAAAAAAAAAAAAGCCTAAAACACACAGTGCTAATTTTTTAAAGTCAGCACAGCTTTTGCAACTAAGTAAGCAAAATTAAATTTAGTCTGACTTCAATTAGTTGCTAAATTTTATTAGCTTCAGATTTAAAGTTAAAGTTCCTCTGAAGGAGGAAAGTTTGTACACTGAGAAGTCAGAAATCACTTTAACAAATAAGACACTTATTTAAGACTTATATAAAAAATAGGCCATTCCCAATTTAACAACTTATGGGTATAAAATGTAGCTCTGAGTCATTTTCTGAAAGCACTTTCAGATTCTAGGATGCAGGTTTTTCCATCCACTAGAACTTATTATGGGTTAACTTAACTGGTGGACCATTCTGGGAACCAACTCATTATTTATAACATTATTCCAAATAGAAAATTAATTGCCAGTTCCAATATAGAATGTGGGATGTGTGTGAAGGACATATTGTCCTAGTGAAACAAAAGGATCATCCTCCAGTTTCTACCAACTCCAGATACTGAATAATCATGCAATATGTGCAAAGCATCATACTACTTAGCAAACCAAAGCAACATTTCAGTAACACGAGGCTGCAGGTTAAAAGCTAACACTAATAAAAATGGATGACTGTTGACAGAGGCAGTAAACTTGCAGAATAAATAATTCAGCAGTGTATCAAACTTTTAATAATTTAAGCAAAAAAAAATTTAAATAACACCACAGCTAAAAACAATCTAGGACTAAGAATGGCAATAAGCACTAGTCAAGATGTTTGTGAAAAATAACATCTACCAGTGAAAAAAGAATAAATAATACGCTTGTGTGAATAAAGAAGGCAGCTGATAAAGTACTACATACAATATATCCATCCAGACAACTGTTCTCTGCTAGAGACATACTAAGACTGATACTTATTCCTCCACTAGATAAAGACTGTCCCGAGAACACCAGCTTAGTGGGAACAAGGTCACAAAGGGTAGACAGCTCACCCAGCCCACGGTACCAGGATTCCTCCTGCTCAAATTATTTTCCATAACGTCAAGAACAAGATCCATCACTGCAGCTTGGGGCCAGACCAGAGGCATGTGCTAGCAGGCAGCACATTTGAGGACAGCAGGGCAAGACCTTGCCATTCTTTGGGTTTAAAACCAGTACATAAAAAAAAGGTCAATGAGACAACACTCTGACATTTGCTCAGCACTCACAGTCTCTCCAAACATCCCATACATAGCTTGTACTGTACCCTATCTGAAATGTACTGTACCCTATCTGAAATGTACTGTACCTTATCTGAAATGCCTGATTTTCAGATTTCAGAGGTTTTTCAGGGCCTCAGAAGATTGGCAGAGATTTTAATGGCTGGGCATCCAGTATTTTTAAAATGCTCCAAAATCTGAAACATTGTCAGCATCACTGATGATCCTGAAAAGCCTGGCAAATCTTATTACTCAAACTTTTCAATGAAAAAATGATGAAGAAATTGGTAAAGCTCACATATTTCTTTTAACAACTTTCTTTAAGTACCATAACCAAATACATATACGGTAAATTAAAGTTCCTTTTTATCTATCCCCCCAAAAAGTCCTTTGAAAAAGTCTATTCCTGGTATAATAAAGGTTTCATCAGAATATTAAAGACTAACTTAATACTGTCCAAAATTCACTAGAATATATCTTTAGTCTGGATTCTTACAAATTCCTTCTCATTCTGGTCATCCTTTCTCCAAGATGACTTACTCTACTGAGTAAACATTAAACAAATATAAAAGAATTCTTTCATACTGGAGACATGGTTTAGCATTTATCACGCCAAGAAGTAAAGTATTTCTCTTGGTCTATCTTAATTCAAAAACTGTCCTTTGGGTAACAGACCATATAAATTAGTGTTATACTCATGCTACGACTTCAAGGCTTTCAGAGCCCTTTTCTCCTCTTTGAATGCTGGAGTCCCCAGAATACAGAAAATGTAATTCCAGAGCTCAAAAAGATGTGAAGGGCTGGGATGTAGCTCAGCAGCACATCACAACATCCTGAGTTTGATCCCCAGCACCTGAACAACAACAAAAAGATGCGAGAATCATGAGTAGTGCAGAATGAGTATAAATCAGAGTTCTAAAGGAGCACTAAGTGACAGATTCTGTTCATGGAAGTAATGGGCACTCACCTGTGCAGCCTCCAATTCGGCCTCCTGCTGTCTAACATAACTTTCCATGATCGTGGAAATGCCTTGCATCTGGACAGCACGGAAGCCAACAGTCACATGTGACTACTGAGCACTTACAAATATGTGTGAAGCAGAGAAACTGATTTTTAATCTATTAAAATTTAATTTACTTAAATTTTATTTTTTTGGTTTTGGTTTCTTGTGGGGTTTTTTTGTTGTTGTTTTTTTGGTTTTTTTTTTTTTTTTTGAGACAGGGTCTTGCTTTGGAGTTCAGGCTGGCCCTGAGCTCAGCCTCAAACTCATCACAGCAATCCTCCTGCCTCTGCCTCCCGAGTGCTGGGATTACAGGCATGAGCCACCACACCCGGCACTGTGGTATATGGTACTGGTTGCTGCTGGGCGTGAGTATCCACACCCAGTATAGGTATGTGGTTACCAGGGATCGAACCCAGGTCCTTGCACTTGCAAGACAGGTGCCAGAACCACTAAGCTAAAGCCCCGGCCCACAAAATTAACTTAAATTTTAAGGCAAAGGTCCATATGTGGATAGCAAAGCTTTAAATTAGGATATCAGTCCACTCAGTTTGTTTTCACATGGCCTATAAACCCTGAAGGTCCCACATACAACAAAAAGCCATGTATCTCTTCAGTAGACCAATCTTTTTTTTTTTTTAGATTTTTTGAGACAGGGTGTCGCTTTGTGGTTCAGGCTGGCCCTGAACTCAGCCTCCAACTCACATCACAGCAATCCTCCTGCCTCTGCCTCCTGAGTGCTGCGATTACAGGCGTGAACCACCACGTTCAGCACTTTGGTATGTGGTACTGATTGCTGCTGGGTGTGAGTCTCCACACCCAGTATTGTATGTGGTTGCTGGGGAATCAAACCCGGTCCCTTGAGCTTGCAAGACAGGTGCTGGAACCACTGAGCTAACTCCCTGGCCCCAGTAGGCCAATCTTGAAATGTTATTCTACTGAGTGTTACCCTCGTCCTCTCTACAAAGGAAACCTCAGTTTCAATATCTCAGAGTGGCTGGGAGGCTTTCCACTCACTGTGTTGACAAATGAAACACAGCAGAATCACAGTTCTCCTCTCAACACTCCCCTATCTGCCTTGACCCAAAAGAACGAACAGCACACTTGGAACTTAGTAGCCTCTACAAAATACAATTTCATGAATAATCTGTAAACAAGTAAAAAAAAAAGTCCTAACTGGGCTTACATTTTATTTTGGTAAAATCATGTATGGCATCAAAAAATTATAAATTGTGTTCAGGTTTTGTTTGATACTGGGACAATTAACAATAATAAAATGAGCCAAAAAGTGAAAGGATGCTCTTCTCTCAGCTCACAAGGCATGACATCTAAAGCAGACTATGGAAACCACATAAAATTGTTTAAATAATACTTTATATAGGCAGGGATTTAGCTCAGTGGTTCAAGCATCTGCCTCATAAGCACAAAGTCCTGAGTTCGAACCCCAGTACCAAAAAAATAACAGTAAATATTATAAATTACTTTATATGATTTCTTCACAAGTAGCAGACCTGGAGACTTCCTCCATCCTCATATAATGGACAAGCTAACCTCATTTTCATAGTTGTAAACAAATGTTTGCTTAATTTTAAGGTAGATGACATCCAAGAGCAATTACTAACATCTTTCATCTTCTTAGACCTGGTTATATGCAGAGACTATCAAAAAGTTATACACACAAATTACTCAATAAATTCAGTGTAGTTTCACATATGAAGATAGAAAATAGACAACCACCTTAATATTCTACTATAAATTATACAGAATTTTACATACATAAGACACTAATTTAATAGAGTATCATTTAAGATGAGCAAGGATCATAGAAAAAAGAAATAAGATATTTGAATTATATACAGTTGGATTTCCACTCTAAAATTTAAAAATAGAGGTAGAAAAGGCTTTTAAAAAGTTATTTTCAATAAGAGGAACATATAACTTTTTTTTCTTTGGCATCTTTTCCTTCCTTCTATCCTGCCTTTCTAGAGGTACTGATGACTTGCATTAGGAAGCGAGTTCAAACAATGCAGTCATTACTCTATCATGACGCAGGCATCCTGCAGGCCATCCCCGAGAGCAGCTCACAGTACTGTGGGAAGACAAGAGCTCAAGCCACGGTCACCTCCAGGGTGTGTCAGCCCTAGTAGCCTGGAGACCATGCAGGGAAAGGAATGACTCCAGACTCCTCTGATGTCCAAGCTGGCTGCCAGGGCCCTCAACCTCTCCTTCCTTCCCCCAGTGACAGCACAGTGTCAGCCAGGTTCTGCACCAGCTGTTGACTTGCAATCACCGAGGTAAGAGCATTCAGAAATTAAGGGGAAAGAACAACCTTCCTGTGGTAACGACACACTGAAGTAAGCCTTTCTAACAGTCATTTTGTGCCAAAGATTCTTAAAGTGTAAAATCGATGGTTATATCATTTTGGAACAATGATATAATTACATGGAGGTGACATATGCAAGAAAAACTCTCAACGCCCCAGAAAATGGAGCCCTTGGCTCTGCCAGGCCATTCAGGACCAAGTGGTTACAGACAATAATTGCCTGGAATAGAGGTTCCAGGCAAGGAAGAGGGAGGGACAGTGCAGAGGGAGAAGCAGCCACTGCTCAGGCTTCGATGTCAGGCTCAGTCAAGGAATGGAGTCAGAAGAATGGAGTCTGCCAAGACAGAAGAGGACACAGCGCCTGTTCAAATGCACAGCAGCGCTCTCAGAACAGCAAACAAGGTTCCATCCTAACAACGGCCTGCAAGCCCTGCTTTCATCCCAGGTGACCAATGATTTAGTAATTTTAAAGCTTTCAGTGATCAGCACTAAGGACACAGCTGCAGTGGAAAAGATTAGTCTAACGAGACCTATAAATCTTTCTCCAAGTGTTTTTAAGTGTATAAAATAAAATTAAAAGGAAGTGAGCAAAACTGAGAAGTGGTTTTCTCCATGGAAGCCCCGAGGAAGAGTCGGTGGCAGGTGAAAGCCAGCGTGGCTGGGCTCTACCTCCTTCTTTTCCAGGATTGCTATGCTGCTGGCTGGGGAGTTAAGAATCACTTTCCACTAGAAACAGGTTGGACTTGGTACTCCAGACAGTCTCATTTATCTCTGTGACCCCAGTAGTACTGCATGTGCAGAAGATGAGCTACATATACACCACTCCATAAATAAAGTAGAACACAGATTGAATAGTAAATGTAGTACATAGCAAGCTTGAATAAGTTACACCTTTGCTTGTTTTATGAGTTTTTTCTTCTATACTTCTAGGGATTTCTAAAGACAATAAATGATAATATTTGACCTAATCCAGTCAAATTAAGTCTTGGTGACATTCAGAAAATTATCAAGTAACCATCATATTTCCCTACATTAACAAATACTTAGAGCGTTTTACTTTTCCAACTATAATTGGATAAACAGTTAAAATGCTTGGATTCCTGCACTCATGAATAAAAAAATCTCTCTTTCAATAGTACTAATGGTGTCAAGTATTGAAATCGTCAAAGAAAACTACCACTCTTAATATGCTAAAAAAAATTCAGAGTTGTTCAATAAGTCTTTTATAAGAAACGATGGAAAACTTTTTAATTAGCTTCTCAATTGTTCAGTTTGAAATGAGTGTTTCTCAATCTATCGACAGCACTTAAAAATCATTCATTTCCATAAGTATTTTAAATATTTCTCATCTATTCATATTTATTAACACTGTAGTATAAGCCTTACTCTTGAGGTTAAATTCAGTTCAGCTTGATCTAAGTAGCTAAAAGAATCCTACCACTGTGGTCGGCATTTGTGAAGCGGCCTGCTCTGCATTGGTTGCTATGGAGGACGTAACAGAAGCCAAAGACCAAGTTGGCCACAACTGATCCCCGTGACTGCCTAGTGCCTTACCTAACAGCATATTGGCACAAACACACCCTTCTCTGAGAAAGACACTACAGCAGCTTTTCAAATCTATACCACTCTACAGTTTACACACAACCTCCATTGGCCTATTGCTACACTGGTACCATCTTCCTCTCCCAGGATCTCTCTCACATCTGTATTTCTTCCCCTAGTATCCATCTCTCTGGTCAAGCACTCAGGACCCAGTCTTCACCCTTGTCTTCCTCTCCACTTAGCTACTCTGTTGCCACTTTTATCTCATCATTCCCTGGTGCAAACTTACACAGGCCCCAACAAAAATCCTGTCTGGCGGCCAAGATCCTACATCATTTTATTATACACATACACAGAATTTTTAAACTTGCCCTTGTTCTGTAAAATGATACAGTATAACCACTATTTATATAACATTTACATCGCAAATGTTGGGTACTATATAAAATCTAGAAGTCTTTAAGTATATGGGAAAATACTTTCTATACAAATATCATACCTTTTATATAAAAGCCTCGAACAGTCTCAGATTTTGGTATCTGAAGGGTAGGGGTCCTGGAACCAGTCCTCTTTTAGAAACCAAGAAATAACGATGTGTGACCGTCCTCCCACAAAAGCTTTCCCAAAGCCAACAGCAAGGCCCTCTTCGCACTTCCCACCAATACATTCTTCGCTTCCCTCTGCAGAGGAAGGACTATATTCTACTTCTGAGAATCCATCTGTCCCTCTTAATGCACTGCGGCCCCACAAATGCTCCCTCATTATCAGCTCATCTGCAACCCTAAGATCCAGTTGTACCTCTCTCCAAGGGCTTTTGTGAACAGTAAGTAAGATAATAAAATTTTTCTTTGCAAAACACTCTACAAATTGAATTGGTAGGATAATGCAATTGGAGAAATAAATGTTAGTTCACACAGGACTAAGAAAATAGAAGAACTAAGAAACATTATCAAGCCCTAAGAGTATTCGAATAGCACAGGAACTCAAAGGCATTGAAGGCCGCTGAAGGTTCTGTGAGATCTTAGAGGCAGTTTTTTCTAGAAAAGATGATTTGAGGCGAACTCCCAGGCAACAGCAGCTAGGGCAGAGAGCCCATCACACCCTCCCAGGCTCTCGGAAGAGCTCTGTAATCTCTTTTGTAAATCATCACAAATCCGCACGTGCCAGACAGAGGTTAAACAGATATCCAAGCAGCTCTGGGTGGTCTCCTTACACGAGCATCACCATCAGCATTTCCCAGTCAGTCGGGAAGAAAACAGAAAGTCCCTTCAGCAGGAAAAACAATTACTCTGCTAAACTTTAACTGGCGTACATTCATCCTTCTAAAGGATTTCCTTAAACCTCATTATGGCCTCTGTCACAGATGCTATCACAGCGCTCCTGGGTTCGTATCCCACCCCATCTCTCTGACACTGCTGGCTTAGAAAACAATGTCACCAGCTGATATGGATTCTGGGCTCTTTCAGGCAGGACCCAAGGCCCACCACCAACGTCACGCCCGTGTCCTATCACCTCTTGTACTCTGGTGCTGCCATTTAATTTCTACACGCAGGGAACAAAAAGAATTAACAACAGTGACTCTTAACATTTTAATAACTTATTCTGAACAGTCATGTACAGAAAGGGTTTTCTAAGCAGCAAATATCCTACTGTTTCCTATTTGGCGTTTACCTGGTGATAAGTGGTCCTTAAATATACTCCATACACAAATACTTCTAGAACATTGAACGTATTTATTATGATCTACACAAGTCCAATATAAATGAAGAAATTGGGGGGAAAAAAAACTTCTATAGACTGGCCAACTTCTATGGACATATTCCCATTATAGAATTTTTTAAAATATCATACACTCTCCCAGACTAATATACTATAACCTAGGTAGGCCCTTGGTAACAAGGATGAAAGATAAATACAGACATCATTAGCATCTGCAATGGAAAATCAAATGGATGGCTATATTTCCTACAAATTCTAATTACACTAGAAATGATAATTAGAGGATTTTCCTTTGATCTTAGGATCTGCCTTTATCATAGTACCAACCTAGGAAATGCAAAAGCAGCTTACTAGTCCCACATTCTAATTTCAAGAAGCAAAGTCTGTTTTATTGTATTTATTAAACTAGCTATTTTTACCTAACCCTAACCTTCAAGCCAACAAAGCCTTGTAGTGTAGTCCTTGAGGACTGTTTAGAATTGTTAGGCTAACCTATATGGTATGAAGGGTGCTTTATTCAAGGAAAAAAGGTAGATTAACCTTTCCTGGGGATACCCTGAGCTCTCCAACACAGTCTCTTCCCCTTATTGATATTAAGCAATATCAACAGATATTTCAAAACCAGAGGATCATTAAATCAAAATAACTTTTCCCACTGTGACTGTGAATAAAAGATGATTTAAATAAATAAAAACAGCATTTTAACTAAGTATTCCAAATTCAGTCTCTAGGCCCCATCTAGATTAGCTTTACTTTCTTTTTTTTTTTAGGTTTTTGAGACAGGGTCTCGCTTTGTGGTTCAGGCTGGCCCTCAGCTCAGCCTCAAACTCACATCCCAATCCTCCTGCCTCTGCCTCCCGAGTGCTGGGATTACAGGCGTGAGCCACCACGCCCAGCACTGTGGTATGTGGTACTGGTTGTTGCAGTATTGTTATGTGGGTACCGGGGAATCGAACCCGGGTCCTTGCGCTTGTAAGACAGGCGCCGGAACCACTGAGCTAACTCCCCGGCCCTAGATTAGCTTTACTTTCCAAGACAAATATTTGGAGGGTAGATATGGAGCTATATTACTGCTATTATGGTTGTTAAAATGCTAGTTTTTTTTTTTTTTAAGTTCTCTTTCCTTATAAATTTGTGTTTAAAAACTGGTTAAAAGTGATATTGTATCATTTTTTAAACATATCCCAATTCCTATTTTGTATGTTTCCACAGGGTTAGTAATTCCACAGAGTGTGAAACCTCATTTATCTGGCATCAAGAGAGCAGAGCTCTAGAAGGAGTGGTTTCCTGAATAACAAACACACTACCATTCACTGGCCTGGAGTGGAAGTTTTGTCTCTGTCCGCCAGCACTCCTCCCCCACGGGCTGCCCCTCCTCCCATCTGCACAGGGCTGGCAGGGCCAGCACTAACGGGGCCCTGTCCCCTTGTCTCAGAGAAAACATGTGACCCAGACCAGACCAGACCAACCTCAGTCATCATCGCCCTGGACAGAGTGGTACATCTGGAAGTAGCCTTGGGACCTAGGCGAGACCTTTCACTTAATTTTGTCTGTGGATGTAGGGAGAGAGAAAGATGGCATGTCTGTTGCCCCTGTCTGTCTGGCTGGCTGGCTCTCTCCAAAAATCTCCAATCATGTGGACTTGAAGCAACAGAGCCTAAAGAGACTGCACTTCACCTCCTCGCTCCAGCTTTGCCCAAAGTCATCTCAGCCCCAGCACTGTAACATGAACCAACATTTTCAAGGTGGGTTTTATTACTTGCAACTAAAATGAATACCAGCTCATACAATCCTCAAAATTCATCTGATTAAATTGGCATTTCTGCCATAGTTCAAAAACAGAGTAAACACAATTTCACCTTTTCTTATTGATCTAGTCACTTATATGAAAACTTGACTTGTTCTCAAGCATTACTGAATTATCCAAGGATACTTGACTCCATTAAAGAGGTAAATGCAAAGGCTTGGTAACATCTCTTTGTTCATTTTATTGTCAGCGACAGAACACCGCTTGAGCATAGAGGGCCACATATCAATTTACCCTCCCTTGTAGCTGTTGTTGTAGCTGCTGCTACCTCTGCTGCTGCATCCTACAACAGGTGGATTTTTTCCAAAACAAAAATAACCATTTACCAAAAAGGAATGAATTAAAATATGCCAAGCCAGTTGTTGTGAATGACCAATCACAACATGTCCTTTGTCTCACAAGGAATAGAGCTTCTCTCAAGCTACAAAACAAATAAACAAAAAGAACAGAATGGGGGGAGCGCCTGCCCACACTGGCCAGGCACAGCCCCCACACCCTGCCGTTCTGCCCTCCCCTCCCCCCTCAGCACTTTCTCCCTTTTCGCACAAGCTCCACTCTCATCATTACCCAGCCAGTGGCCAGAAGCCAGCGGCCAACAGCACGCCTTGTTGCATGCATCCTTAACAGTGCGTTCCTCACTGGACTCATTTCTCACAGCTAACTGATGTAATTTCTCACATCCCATGTATAACTTCCTGAAAGAGGAATCTGGCCTCACTCTTCTTTTTGAGCTAGACCAAAATCATGCCAACGTCAGTTGATGGATGGCTGTCTCTGGGTTGTGTGCCCACTCCTGGCACAATCAGTCACAGCCAGAGAGGTCCCATTTATTTACTTGCTCATTATTATTTAATCATTTGTTTAGCAAACATTTACACAGAGCTTAGGATAGACAAGGCAGATACTTCAAGTACTTATAAATATTCATCAAATACTCATGTAGCCCAATGAAATAGTTTTATAAAATTATTTCCTCAGTCTAATCAGACTAAGGTTATCCTGGATATCTTTATTGATTATACAGCACACTTCGTGTCCTTTAAATATATAAGGTAAAATCTTGGTATGTGAGCATAATTTATTCCAGAAATACGTTTATAATCCAAAGCAAGTATATGTCAAAGTGAATTTCCCCATAAGAAATAATGGAAACTCAGATAATTCATTCCACAACCCAAAAAATATTCATAGAAAATGATTATAATACTATAATATAATACAAAATAATTAAGAAAATATAAAATTTAAAGAAAAATAAATTAACCTACACTTACCTTTGAAAACTTTTGCGGCTTCAAAGGAAAGAGAAAGATTATTGTGTAGGACACTTTTCATTATCACTGCTATCTAATAGGTCAATGGAGTCTTTTTCTTTCATGCAATTATAACAAGGCATCTATCCAGCACTACTTGTTTTATTTCCTTTTGAGGATTTTGTGAAATGTGACATTGCATTGTCATTAAACAAGTTCATCACTCATACTGTTATGGCCCTGTTTAGGTTAGGCTTTTCTACAAAATTTTGTACTGTGTCCCACATTTTACACATTTCCCCAATCTCATTTGAAGTTAGGAATTCCTCCCCTTTCCTCCTTCCATTTTTCCAAGCATCTTGCTGTTGGGAGACAATTACCTACAATCCCAAAGCAAGAGAAAGAAGGACCATTGGCTCAGTTATGACCATGCAACATGCAGTACTGCTAGACACTGCTCATTTATCAAGTTAAAATTTACTACAAATGTTTGCTGGTCTGGCAGAACACTCACAGAACAAGTCACTTGCAATCCAACATTTCACTGTACTTTAAATCAAATTCTGTAAGATTGTAATTGAGGGCCGGGGATTTAGCTCAGTGGTTCCGGTGTCTGTCTTCCAAGCGCAAGGACCCGGGTTCAATCCCTGGTTAACCACATACAGTTCTGGGTGTGGAGACTCACGCCCAGCAGCAATCAGTACCACATACCACAGTGCCGGGCATGGTGGCTCACGTCTGTAATCCCAGCACTCGGGAGGCAGAGGCAGGAGGATTGCTGTGATGTGAGTTGCAGGCTGAGCTCAGGGCCAGCCTGAACTACAAAGCGAGACCCTGTCTCAAAAAAAAAAAAAAAAGATTGTAATTGAAATTAAATTTAAATTTTAGTTCTCCCAGGAATTGGGCTATAGCAATCCAAAAGAACCTTACAAAGTGTAACAAAAGAAAAGTGACACTGCTAGGCTGCAAACTTCCTAGCATGTTTTCAGTAATGGCAATATCACTGAAACAGGTTAAATGCTTGGTAAGAGTAGTTGCTAAAAAGAATTCCAATAGTTGTATGTTTTAAATTTTCATTACACTACTGAAACTCACTCCATGTTTACTGGAGAAGGGTAGAGAAAAAAACAGGTAAAACAGGGTATAATTTTCACATTTCCCATCAAATATATTTCCAATAGCTCTCAACTACAAAAAAAAGAAAATTCATCAGAAGACGAAATTCCACTGGGACAATGGCATATCACTGGACCAAAGTCCCAGGATCTCAATTAAGAGATGTTACTCCTCAGGGAACAAAACTATTAATACATGGTTCAAACTGGCCTCTCTTTTTCAAGTGCTCCCAAGGGATTATTTTAAATTGATATTGATGCTGGAAGAAGAGTAAATATCTTCCACTAGAAAGTGGAACAAAACGGCAGAAGTGGGTGTTCAAGTAGCTAAGCTGGTAAAGTTTCTGGCCAGTAGCCAGATCCCCTGAATTCTGTTGGCTGAAGTCATCAGTGTCGCCCCAATGCACAGCTGCATGGTAGCCAATCCCACCTTGACAAAAAATGCTTAGACTGTCCAGAAAAGCCAGAGCACAGAAGCACTTTCTTCATTATAGAATCCATGGATGCAGTAAGGAGCATCAGGAAACCAACCCATTCATTTAAAATACTCAGGACAAACAGAGAAGTCGAGAAAATACACAGACACCATTTGGTGAGGAAGAGGTCATACATATTCAAGGGTTTTATTTTACATTATCAATAATAAAAACTGTCCATCTTCCACTCTCAATGACCATTCAATGCTCTGCACTTTGTACTATTTGATCAATCCCTAGTTCAAGCCCAACTTGAATAAATCTAAGTAATACAATTAGCCATTCTGTGCCTTAACTTCTAAAGTGCCTTAAACCTTTTATCATTTAAAATTAAATCTGCTTGACTTTCTCTCCTGGCAGATTTCCCTCCAACCTCTGCTCACTCAGCAAGTCTAAATAACAACTGCCCGACCTACAACTGATTTAGATGTCTCAACAGAATAATGATTATCACAATTCAATCTAAATCACAATTTGAAAACTGTATTAGTTTTTGAATCACTGACTCCACCCCATATCACATCTCTGGTGTAAAAATACCACTGCCTATGAGTATTTAAAATAGTCTCGCAATTTGGACTACAAGCTGCCAGAAACCTGACTAGTAAAAATTGAATTATCAATCAAGTTTTAAACTGCCTTTAATCATAAAATCTGTTGTAAAACAATCTACAGTGAGTTCTGGAAACTGTTTACAACTTTAATAACTGAACGTGTCTCTTAGTCAGACTACACTGAATAGAACTACATGTTTTCCATCTTAAGTCCCTCACACAGATTCTGGTATTGGTGATTTCACTTGGCAATATTGTTTTCATTTATGTAAGTCAAGATCTTAAAGTTACTCCCTTTTAATACCCTGCTACCACACATACAAAAAAGTTCCTTTAAAAATTCAGGTAACCACAGAGAACTAGGCAAAGTAAACACTGACCAGGCTGATACAGAGAGTAACTCTGAATTCTGTTTATAAATGTATTTTTAAATAGGTGAAGGGGAAAATCAGGTACATCTGTTGTCCCATTCTGGGCCAAAAATCCATGAAAAATTACAATTTAAGTGTTACAGACTTAAAAAAAAAAAAAACTGCACCCCATGTGGTCCTGTGTAGAAAAAAACACACATGAACATTTGTATTCTCACCATCTCTCCAAAGCTATAATCTTTCAACTAGTAGCAACACAGGTTGAAGGATGCAATTTTAAACACAAAAATTAAAGTGCTACTTAGAAAAGAGGATTTAAATCTCAAAAGGACTTGAGAATTTTACAATCCAAATATTTGATTATTTTTTAAGAAAGCACTTTGTACGGAGCACGGGATTATAAACTATTCTGTGGTTGACTCAAAAAATTTCTGCAAATATCCAATAGCCAAGGAACACAGAAGTACAAGGTGAAGGCCAGTTATGCATTTGTGTAGCGATCGTCCTAGGCCTTGGTCTTTCCTCTCTTTCTCTGCAGGAGTCTATGATGACACTTCTGGCCTCAGTTCCAAAGTGTGAATCCATCCTAAGAGATGTAGATACGTGTATCTCCCAAATACAAAAACAAAATGGCCATAGCAGATAAGTCGTGGGGACAAATTGCCTCTGCTCACTCACCGGCCGGCACAGAGCGCTGACCAGCACTGGCCAGGACTCACCTACAAACAGTACATACCAGAAACTGTACGAATTTCCACAGCTGAGTGGCTCCACTAGATACAATACATTCCATCAACAGTTTCTTCCTGAAATAATTTCTAAGGCCTCTGATTTATATACAACCACTATACATTTATCACCTCCATTCCCATAAGCAAAAAACAGAGAGATAGCAAATTACAAGGAAGGAAGGGTCTACAAAAGGCAGCAGAAAAAATTGTAACTCATGGTCTGAAAACAAAAAGGGAAAGAAAAAGAAAAGCAAGGAAAATATTGTTTAGAAGTATGCATAGTTAGGGTTAGTTGGTGCACGAGCAAAGTAACCAGACCTCAGGAGCTCCAAAGACACTACTGCATCGCAGAAGGAGCAGTGTCTTCGCCTTCGGAATGCTGGCTTCAGTCACTAGCACAAGAGATCAGGCTATATGCGCAGTGCCCTTGGAAGAAAAGGGTTTTTAAAATTTTACAGCATTCTTAAACTTTTTAATTAAAGTACTAAAAGGAGTTTCAGGTACCCAAAAAACTTGATGAAATCATTAAGTAATCTAAAAGATGTTAAAGCCAAAATGGCTCTCCACAAATATTAAAAGACTGAGATCTACGTAAATACTGCATTGTCGGTTCCAGGCTCAGTGTACTCAGAAGCTGCCCCATTTGTGCTGAAATAAAAAATCTGCTTTCGTCAGAATGATCCACTCATGCATTCCACTTTACAACCACTGTCGCACATTTAAAATGCGTGCTGGCAACAGGAAGATCTCTACAGTCACAGTGCCAGAAAAAGAGTTACGCTGCCATAAATGTGGATCAGAACTACTTTCACTAAATACCCCAACTTATTTTCAAAGACATGATAAGTGGCTTCCATTTTAAATGTCTGAAAAACTTTTACAAACAGTCCTGACCCTCCTTCAAAGCACAGCTATTTCAGAATCACGCCTCAATGGCTTAAGCCTCTGCATTTCCATATCACACCGGCAAGGCTGAATTGCTCACTTCAGATATTAATTTTCCTCTTAAATGGAAAAATAATTAACTCATTTCCCTTAACGAAATAACTAATGAATACAATTATAATCCACTTCCCAGAACAGACTACCTATTGAAAAGAAAAACTACAAAAATGAATAGTAACAAGAATTTTTAATATATTATTTTACTAAACAAAATTCACATAAACAAGAATTGCTGTTATAGTCATATTATTCCTTTGTCCTTTACTATATTTGACCTACAGAGGGGAAAAAAATCAAACATGTCAAAGATGTGAGCTATAAAGTCTAACAACATCAGGGCACACTGACCAGACAGACCTACGGGACCCAAGAGCTAGAACTTTACCAAAACCCTGCACCCAACAAGGTGCCACCATACTTCCTCCTGCCCCACCTGCCATGGCATTTTCTTCATCTTCTCCTGAAAACGTTTCCATAGTACTATAACTGGAAAAAAAGACATCTCCCAGTCTTTCAGATGGTTCCTCTGTCCGCTTTCTATTTTTTTTTCCTGTACTTTTTTTTAAATTGAAATCTTTATTGGTACATTACATATACACATCATGATTACACTCAACAATAAGAATTTGTACCAGTATATGACACAACTCAATTCTCATTTTTTCCCATAGTCCTACCCACCCTATCACCCCCACTCCCTATATACATAAACTTTGCTTTCTAGTTTGCAGGTGTGGCTATCACAAACCACAACGCTGTGCACCTTACATAACATAAGTTCATTTCCTCACACTACAAGTCTAACATCAATGTACTAGCAAAACCAGTTTCCTCTGAGGACTCGCTCTTTGACAGAGATGGTCACATGTGTGGCTGTGTCCTCATACAGTCCTCCCTTTGTGCACACACAACCGCAGTATGTGTCTGCACCCCATTTCCTTTTTGGCTGCAGACCCCGTTCAGATTAGACTACAAGTCGGATTGAAGCCCACCCCAAAGGTCTCACTTTAACTCAGCCACCAGTGTAAAGGGCCTATCTCACGTCTCCAAATAGACGGATATTCTAAGGAACTTGGTTTCAGATACCAAAATACAAATTTGGAGGAATGTGGACACAATGTAGCCAATAACCACTGTCTAAAGGTAATTTAAAACACATTCTGAGAAGTTTTCTATGCCGTGCATTTTGGGATTTTTCAGAACAATTTAAGGAAATATCCTCCACCTACAAGTCTAACAACCACTTGGCCAAACTACAGAAATAACTGCTAAAACAAGAATATTCCTAAAATGAGAAAAACTAGACGCCTTCGCTCTCCTACGTAGGCTTGCTTTAATGCCAGCCTCCCTCGTAGGGTCCTACAGTATTTGCCTGTGAAAGGGAGTTTGGGCCAGATCTCGTAGAGGCCTGGTCCTCCCCAGTGGGAAATGGATGTGCACTGGAAGTACCTGACTCCAGTACAAGCCAGCGTATCTCTGCTCCCGCGTAGAAAGGGAACCAGTGAACCGTATCAAGTGTTTAATTGCCAGTGTTAGAAACAAAGGTCAAAGTGAGCGCAACTGTCCCCTCCAAAATTGGACACTAGTACTTCAAGTCACAGCAATTCTTATAGTTCAATATTTGTACTCTGCAATAGAAAAGTGTATGCACGACCCACATTCAGGGAGAGCCATAACACTCAATGTTAATGTTATATGGTCTTGTTACAGTACGAATATAGCAAATACAGAATAACAAACATAAGGAGAAAACAACTTAAGGAATAAGTATTCTCAGGTTATTATTCTGATCCTGAGATTATAAACAGATGTTGATACTTTTTCTTTATGCTTTTTGAAATTTCCAGACTTTCAACCTTAAAGCGTTAAATATTATTTTTCTCTATAAAACACACATGTAAAAATGCGAACGTGTTATAAAAATTCTTTTAAAAAAAAAGATTCGCATTGGTAGATAAGAACCTTGAGAACACAGTCTCAGACAGAAGTCAACCCAGCAGCAAACTCAGTCATCTCACGTGAGCTTCACCACAAGCATCTGATCACATGGTCGTGATCATTTCACTGATACCCGAGACATCTGGCATGTCAACAGCTCAAAGGCCAACCAGTGATTACACCGAATCCAGTGTAATCTCTCTGACATTCTATATATTTGCCTGTTACTATAGTGTCAGATTTTATATTCTGTCCAAATCCAGGAAGGAGGAAAAAAAAAAAAAAAACTTGCTAAATAGCATAATCTCCCTCATGCATTGTGTGACGAAGAAACAGCAAAAGAGAAGACTCCCTACCCCCACTCCAATTTATAATTACTTTTCCATATTTCAACGCAACTCTAGGGAAGGAGGGAAATGTCACTTCTGGACAATAGCCCTTGTTGTACTAGATTATTTTCCATTGTCTCTTTCCAAAGACTTAGTGGCGAGGCAGCTGTTTTATAGGCAGCAGCCCCTCTTATCCTGGCTCCCTGAGGAATAATTTCCTAAAGAGATTAATAACAGAGCCAAACAGAAGTGGCTCTGAAGCCCGCGCTGCTCTTTTAAAGGCAGTCAGCAGCTAGTTCGAAAGGGCTCCACTGGGATCCAGTCTGCTTTCCCAAACAGTCAATAGTTGAACAATATTTAGGAATCACACCTGCTCCCAAAGGCTAGGACATACTCTGAACATACTAAAAAAATCTGGTCACAGCTATGCCAGCTGAAGGAGAGCCTGGAAACGCTCCTGGACAGATACTGCCCCAGCAAAACCCCAGAGCCAGACATTCTACTGGCTATTCCCAGCGGAGAACGGGGTCTGAGACAGACTAGCTAAGCAGCATCACATGTAACAATGCTGTGAGCAAAATAGGGGCATCAGGAAAGCAAGCAAGATATGGCGCTGAGAAAACTGGGGCCAGAGAAGGGAAGAGGCCAGGCCTCGTGCAAACCAAGCAGGTGACACACCAGAATGCGTCAGAGCGGCCCCTTTGGCCTCGCTATGCAGGCTGGGTGGCAACGTTCCTCCTCACCTCATCCACCTCCCTCTAGATTCTCCATCTGTGTCTCTCTCTGCCTTGGCCCCTCAGCCACAATTCTGACTATGTCCAGGACAGTGCCACCTCCCAGATCCCTCCCTTCCCTGGCTCTGAGACTCTGCAGTATGAGATCAGAGAAAATACATGACTGGACACGGCTCTCATTGTTGGCACACACCCAATCCAGAAAAGACTGCTACAATCCTCAGCACACACTTGATCTTGAGCTTTGTGGTCCCAAATACGTGCCGAAGCTCATTCAACTCACCTGTCAATTTAAGGCTCAGCTGCTGACACTGTTGTCATGGAAAAGGAAGGAGGTGCCATCTCCTACAAAATGACAAGCTCGAGGCATAATCTGATGTGAAATAAATCAAGCAAACATTGCATAGTCTCTCAGGGGTGAGAAACAAAATGTGAAGACCAAAAAGAGTAATAGATGTGAAATAGGAAGAAATTCTTCAAAATTATACTAAGTATAAGATACACTGTTAATAATTAAAATATTTTATGCAAAAAAGTACATTAAGAAGTGAGCTGATGGGCCGGGGAGTTAGCTCAGTGGTTCCGGCGCCTGTCTTGCAAGCACAAGGGCCCGGGTTCGATTCCCCGGTAACCATATAACAATACTGGGTGTGGAGACTCACCCCAGCAACAATCAGTACCACATACCACAGTGCCGGGCGTGGTGGCTCACGCCTGTAATCCCAGCACTCGGGAGGCAGAGGTAGGAGGACTGTGATTTGAGTTTGAGGCTGAGCTCAGGGCCAGCCTGAACCACAAAGCGAGACTCTGTCTCAAAAAACCTAAAAAAAAAACACCAAATTATCTGCACAATGCCATAATATATGAAAAAAAACCACACACCTTGAAAACCTTTGTGTTATAGAAATACTTTCCTTATTTCTTATAATTCTTGCATTATTTCCATTCCACTATCTGATATAATATATTTTTATATTTGTTTTATTCATCATTCTATCATACATATCTGCAAATTAAGCATACATAAAATGTGCATGTAACTTACTGAAAATTATTATGTGTGTAATAGCATGATACCAGAAAACAAAAAAGAACTCTATATAACTATTCTATGGTTACAGAAACTTTTTAAATTCATATACATAAAAATGTAAATGTAAATTTTTAAAAGTTTCTTGCAACTACAAAACTCATGTCTTTACTTGGGTTGTTCTGCACTTGTTATTAGTTACAGCCACCTGGTTAAAATATAAGCAAAATACACTTAAATGATTAAGAATAAAAATAGTGTTAGTAATGCAACTCTTCATGACATAGATGAGGTACTTTCCCAAATAAATTATTTTTTTAGAATAATAGTTCTAAAATGTTCATGAATTTTTCTTTTCTTGTCTGAACCCCCCCTTTTGTAATCTAAAAGATGAGAATGCTTGTTCAAATACCTACATGGAAATTTAAATCTGCTACATCAATGTACTTCGGTAGTTTGAATTTCTTCTGGGACATATGCCAAAAAATCCAAGTGATCTATTACCCAAATTATTTTTAATGATCAACTGACAACTCAATTAAGTCTTCTCTCAATTTTGTGGGAAATAAAGAAGTGGATGTCACCTGAGCTGCAAAAGTATTTGTTATCCTGTCACTAGAGTCATTAATTTCATCAACACCACGGCTTCTATTTCAATCTTTTTTTGCACAGAGCCCAGGTGTTTTTCAAGTGTAGGACTAAACAGCACCCCAGGAAGATTAAGGATGTAGGGGAGACTTACCTTCTCTTTTCAAGGGACAGAAAGTCTACCAGGAAAGGAGAGTAATGTGGGTATGAAAGTTGACGTCTGGAAATAAAATGCTTTGAATCCACCCAATCCCTTCCCACTAACCCCAGCACAAACAGATCAGAAAGTCTTGGCACGAGCCTGCAGTGCTCCATCTAAAACAGTGCAGGGCAAGATCCTCTTTTCCTACCGCAATGCAATACTGCCTGCCTCACCTCTCAATGTATCTTCCCATGATGAACAGAAAGTTTTAATGGCCCAATTTACTGGTGTGGAAAAAAATGTACTGAGAAAACAAAAACAAAAACAAAATCGTCTTATGTATCATGTCCTTATTTGGCTTCTTCAGTATCAAAACAGAGAAACCTGTATTTTGCACTAATCTGCCAATTACTTTATCTTAATTACAGCACTTTTTAGCCCTGAGAGTCTTCTAAGCACGAAGCCTGGCTCGCTTACAGCATGAGAACTGATTCATCACCACAAGCTGTCTCCCGAGTACCTGCTTGTCTTTCAACCAAGTGCATTTGCCCTGAGAGCAGCCTGTTCAGTGTGGAGATACACACAAGACAAAAAGTTTGGAAGTGGTGGTTGGCTCTATTTTTTTCCTAATGAAATCTCTGCACAGATGTCAGTCATCTTGGAGTGAACAGCCAAGCATACCTGTAAACTAGATATTCTGGAGGCCGAGACAGGAGAATTTCAAGTTCAAGGCCAAATGGGCAACACTTAAAACATAAAAAGGTTGCAGGTACAGCTCGAACAGAACACTTGCCTAGTATGTGCAAGTCCATGGCTTCAATCCCCAGTACTGAAAGTAAATAAAGAATCTTTGGCCATGGCTGCCCTTTTCTGATCTAAACAGCCCTAGACTACAGAAAGAGGAAGGGGGGGTGAGGATGGAAAGGAAAATAATTCTCCTGCCAACCAATCTCTACTTCTAGAGGTCACTTTCAACAACCAAGCTCCAGGCACACAATTGCTTCCAGAACAAGTAGTAGGGAAGACACTCCGGAAATCAATACAATTCTTGCACAGCAGTGCCAGTGCTACCACTAAAGATGCTAGGCGTGACTGAGGAATTTAATGGTTGTAACATGGACCTCGAGGCAGGACCTACAAGTCCCCAATGGTAACTAAAGGCAGGATGAAGCTCAGCATCTCAGCCTTCATTCTATCACTGCCTCCTTCATTCCCTTAAAACTCTGGATCAGATCACTGCTCAGCTCTGCACAGGGCACATTACTCACTTAGAAGTGTCTGGCACGCAAGGCTCTTTAGCTCTATGCCATTCTCCTTAATTGAGATGACAGGAACTAAGGTCCTTTGCATGATCTGCAGGGACATCCACAGCCAACTGTTACAACGTCCCCTTCTAGGCTCCATGGAGTGATGCCTACAAGTGTCCAGTCATTGTGCTAAACCTAGTCACCTCACAGTCCAGGAAAGCAGAGCCCTGCAGACCCCCATGGGAATGCCCCATGATGAGGCTGGTCCCCAAGCAGGTGTCATTACCCAGGACAGGAACCAAAGCTGCCCCTAGGCAAGAGCTGTCATCTCTTGATGAAACCCAAACTGTCCCCTCCAGGGATGATGGCTCTCCCCCAATCTCACAAAACCCGTTCCAAGATGCTGACCAAACAGACCAGGACCTGACTAAGATCATCTACACTGCCACCCCTGCAAATCTCCCATGCATGCAAATTCCCAACCCTTACCTTTTTTCCTACTTTCTATACAACTCCAACGCTGCTATCAGCCTCTCAAAGACATCTTCATCTCAGTTTCCCAGCATGCATGGCTGGGCTGACTGGCACTCTTTTCTTGCCCACAAGCACCTCTCTTCTCCTTGGTGAGCACTCTGGGACAGATGGCCAAGCCTGGTACGTGAGACCTGGTGCCAAGCTGTCTCCTTCAATCCCCAGTAACTGAGTAAATTGAGTCAGACAGTCCTGGGCTCAACTGCAGTGTTACAGCCTACTGGTCCTATGTGTCCCTGGGATCCTTCTGAGCTGAAGAGGACAAAGAGCCCCTAACTTATGAGTGACTGTGAGAAGCACAGCAGCTAATAATGCATTTGAACGCACTCAGCCTGGCAAACAGAACAGAACGAGTCTCTGAACCGTAAGCAACTACTGTGAGACTCTCCACACATATTTCTAAACTCATTTCCTTAGAAAAGCATTCACAGACATGTCAATTACAATAGGGAATATTGATTTTTTTTCCCCAGAGAAATTATAAATAGGCCCTTTTGCAAGGTGAAACATGACTGTCACTCATTGGAAGAAATCAAGATCTTTCTTAACACATCATTAGGTTCCCTTAAAAGAAAGACAACTGCTTAGCAGAAATGATGTTCTTCATACTACACGATGGTCTCTTGGGTACCAGCCCTCACCTGCTTAGCACACACTGACAGGTGCGCATGCATGCATGAGTTTACAGGTACACAGCACACAGAGACACTTAGCCCTTGAGACCTGCATGACAAAGCACTGTGGCTATGGGCCCGAGATCAAGCTGATGAACACAGTGTACTCAGTACCTCCCACCAGCATGAGGAGAAATCACTAACGCTTGACCCCAGAAGAATTCTCATGCTCCAAGACCTTTCTGAAGGGTGCTGCTGGCCTCATCTTCATCCCACCATAAGGACAGATGCAGTGCAACTGTGTGTTACAGAGGCCCATGTGAAAGATGGGTTGTGTCCCTACTCCCCGATGTCAGGAGTTGGCTCACTGAGTGCTTCAGAAGTGAGGCTTCTGATACACCTTTCTTCTTATTTAATGTTTAATAGCCTTAGGTGATTTGCATGAATAAAGAGCTTTATCTGAAGAGGCAGAGGAAGAAAAGAAGAGACTAGAACTGTAGGACAGAAAAAAATAATGAGCATGTGCCCAGCATGCACGAGGCCCTGCATGGTACAGCCAGCACCAGAAAGGGAGAAGGGGGCAAGACAGAAAAAAGAAAAGACATCAGTAACTTTATGTCTCTACCACATCTGGGCAAAAGACTCACTCGGTAAAACTTTGCTCCTTCTTTCCTTCTTCCCCCTCTACCATTCAGCCAGGACAGAGTCCCAAATAGCAGCAGGAAAACAGCTCCACTGAAGACCTTCCCTCACCCCCTTCCTGAGTACCAGACACGCACTAGTACCCTCTGAGTCCCAGTCTGACAAAGAGGTTTCCTAAAGTACAGTGGCAGGGCATTATTTGTTTTCTGATAGCAGCTTGTCATGTGGAAATGACTGATTCTGCTTATTCTTTTAAAAATGATTCAAAAAATAAAAACATTTTTCTTCACCATCAACCATCACAAGCCCCTTCATTCCTCTCTTCCGCTGTCCATTCAGAACCACAGAAAAGCTCAGTGAGAGGCAGAAAAAGTATGCACATTAGGCTGATTGCCAAAAGTATAACTTTCTGTACACAGAGTCTCACCACGTAGCATGGGCTGGCCTTGAACTCATGACGATCTTCCTGCCTCATCCTCCCAAATGCTGAGATCACAGGTATGAACCACAACACCTGGCCCATCAACTTTTGCATAGGTCTCAGTATGCTAAATAATCCACAGGAAATCAAGACAGCAAAGGGTAATCTAAAGATGCAGTAATATCAGACATAAAATGAAACTATAATGTTTTTAAAAGATTCTTTGTTGTGAAGCCAAGACTTCAGTCATGCTAGGTGAGCTCTCTTCCTCTCAGTTAATCCCCAGCCCTGAGATGGCAAATTTATTAAAGTTGTGTTCAAGTTAGGCAAACTCCTCAAAAGCTATCAGACATAGCACTCAAAATGATTACTTAGGATGCTCACTTAATAAAACACAGAAATCCTCACAGACGAAAATCTAAGTCAGCACTCTCAAAGCACCACCTTACCAATAGCAAGTTGATGCATCATTGTCGGTTTAGGAATCTCAGTAACATTCCCAGCACAAAATATTTGCTTTGGTTGGGGAGGGAGGAGAATTGAACAGAAAAACTCCAAAGCAAATTAAACACATTTTGGAGCATGCAGAATTCTCTCTAGAAGAAAATGGCCACTTCAAACAGGGTTTTTCTGGAACTGCTCATGATTTTTAAGGTCACTTCAAAACTTTTTCTTTTAACCCCTATAAAAAAAATCCAATTTAATTAGAAATATGGAAATGAAAATGGCAGTTCTACTGTCAAGATTTAGGAGATTATGATAGCTTTACTTAAAACCCCTCAAAATCAGGAACATAACCCATGAAACAGGAATGTCAAAGGTGTGATGAATATTAATCATGGGCTTCTGTCAATTCAGCATAAACACTTTCAAATTACAGTCTGCATATTACATGAACTTCTGACATGTTGCTAGTGAGCTGACAACTTGTCAATTCAGGTTCCAAAGCCTGGAGAAGGGGGTTGATATGTCCCCCAAAGTCCCATGCGGATGAGGTGGGACTTTCTCTTTCAGAGGTAGTTGAATCTGGAATGTGTGGTGCTGGGGTTAAGGGTGTGTGATTTCTAAACCACACTACATGTGAGTGAGTGGTTTCGAATCACCCTAATCCCAGTGGTCTGAATAAGATAAAAAGGGCAGAAAGACGTTATTAAACTCTTCATTTTTGCTGCCTTGTGCTCACCATGTTGTTTCTCCTTCCAGCCAATTAAGGACTGAAACCCCCAGGAGGCCCAATAAATGCCTTTCTTTTTAACTTTGGATGTCAGGGTCTCAGAAGTGAAAGAAAAGCAACTAACACAGGGATGGACACAACAAAATCTAAAACAGCACACGATGGGAAAACAAATTCCCAAGTAAAAACTAAAATCTGATAGCTTCAAAATCAACCACAGAGCAGTTGTAAGTGCTAAGTACCAATAGTGCACGATTCAGAAAGCAGATGCCAAACAAGAAACCACACCCGCTAAGCCCAAGGTTGGACAGCAGTGGCAGAATCCTCCCAAGAGAGAAGACAGCAGCACACCTCACTCAGAACTCCCACAGCCTGAGAAAATGATCCCCTCCCCAACACAGCAGCCAAGACTTCAGGAAAACAGAGGCACTGTTCCTGCATACACCCTTCTCCATCAGCCAACAGTCTTTTACCCCACTATGGAAGAGGGCACCAAGGGCACAGGGTCACACCCCCAGCCCTTTTTCTTTTAAATTGTGTGACACTAACTCTCAAAGTTGCCCCACTGAGATAAAATTCATGGTTCTCCTACCTAGCTCAGCCTCCCAGAGTGCCGGGATCACAGACTGAAATGCTGCTCTTTCCAGCTTGAAAGGAGTGTGAGTGGATCCTGTGGCTTCAAAGTGCACCAAAACCAAATCTCTACCCATGCAGTGAAAAGACACTGGCTTTCCCTTGGAAAATCATCTTGTAGAAGACAGGGCATATGATAAAAGCACAAGCCTGACCGTCATTTAGGGAGCTCTGTCAACTCCACAAAGATAGCACAAGTTCTGGGCAGTTTACATCAGGCACTGTCTCTGTAACAGCTTCCGAGGGGCCCCACAGTGACACCCAGCATTCGAGTAGGTACTGCTCCCCACCCTAGGGGGAGAGAAGGTACAGCGGACTGATTCATATATTATTGCCCCTCTAGGAAACATCCTCACAATGGTGACATGGCAGGGCTTTTTTTCTGAAATGGATAAAATATGGCTTATAATAGCCATATTTTTAAGGCAAAAATCTTGTCATGGTTGAACTGGACTGTCAACTTGATCCCAAAGCATTAGTAAAGTACATTTTGCATGTGTCTGGGTGGGTCATGGAAGTATGACTTTGGGACCATGCTGTGACATGATCTTGAACAATATGTGGAATCCAGCCCCTTCCCCTGGCACTGTCCCCTGCCTTGGCCTCCCAGCCACTATGAACTGACTGACTCTGCTCTTCCGTGTCCTTCCATCATCATGTTTCTGCCTTGTAGCACCAGACCATGGACTAAACCTCCAAAGCCATGAGCTAAAGTATGCTTCTTTTACTCACGTGTGGGGTGTTTTCAGGAATGGAAAAGCTAATACAAAGTTGGGGACAGTTCTTACCTATAAAGGGTGGAGGGTGTGTGGGCGTGACAGCTTGCATATAACTTTTCATCTTCAACAAGTGAATATTAGCAAGACTTGATAAACTAATATATTAATGCAAAATACTACTAATTTTTGTTCATGTGGTGCACTACACTGACACCATTTTACTGGCAATAGTATCTAGTGTAGAGTGAAGAAACAAGTATGTTGGTGAGAGTATCAAGTGTACAGACTTTGAAAGGAAGGATAATGTTCACGATCTACCCAAATTTTAAATGTTAACTCCATCTGACCCAGCAGTGTCAATTAAAGACTATTTTCTACAGATTCCTCATTTGCATGGAATTGTTATATAAATGCAAGAATATCTGAAGATGTACTGTTCAGAATAACATAATATTGGAAACCAGGAGGTGAACTGTTTAAATTATAATGCATTCCTACTGTGGATAAGTATTCAACTAAAAATAAAGAGTGTAAGAAGCAAGATCATGAAGTGGACAGAATATAAATCCACTTGTATCTCAGAGAATTAAAAAAAGTTGCTATGAGGGCCGGGGAGTTAGCTCAGTGGTTCCGGCGCCTGTGTCGCAAGCGCAAGGACCCGGGTTCGATTCCCCGGTAACCACATAACAATACTGGGTGTGGAGACCCACACCCAGCAGCAACCAGTACCACATACCACAATGCCGGGCGTGGTGGCTCACGCTTGTAATCTCAGCACTCGGGAGGCAGAGGCAGGAGGATTGCTGTGAGGTGAGTTTGAGGCTGAGCTCAGGGCCAGCCTGAACCACAAAGCGAGACCCTGTCTCCAAAAACCTAAAAAAAAAAAAAAAAAGTTGCTATGAGGCCGGGGATTTACTCAGTGGTTCTGGAGCCTGCCTTGTAAGTGCAAGGGCTCAAGCTGGACCCACCAGCAATCAAAATCACAAACCACAGTGCCAGATATGGTGGCTCACGCCTGTAATCCCAGCACTCAGGAGACAGCGGCAGGAAGATTACTGTGAGTTCAAGGCTGAGCTCCAGGCCAGCCTGAACTACAAAAGCGAGACTCAGTTTCAAAAAGAAAAAAAAAGTTGTTAAAAACTGTGCATCTGTAACCCCCTGAGGATTCTGTGGTGAAGAACTACAGGACAGCCCCAAAGCCCTACAATCAAGTAATGAGTATCCCCCTGGGACAGGAATTCAAGGGACTAGGGCACAGAGCAGGACTGCAGCTGTCACCTCACCACCCACCTTTGGCACTTTTGCGATTGAATTCTGCGTGCTGTCCAGGGTGACCCTTAAGGGCATGGATGCTGAACACATGCCACCTGCCTTCAAAAACCAATTCTACATGCTTGCTCAAGATGGCCTGGACAAGCTATCTGACCTCTGGACTTCGGTCTCTAGAGCTAAACTATGGTATTAACACTATCAACTTCACAGACCTGCTGTTGTGATACGTGTGAAGAACTTGGGCCCGGAGCAGAGTAACCCTCACATTTAAGTACTATAGTTATTAGCTTATATGTACTTTTTCGTGTTAGTTAACTTTCAAGTAAATTAAATTTTAAAGACAACTGGATTTATAAGTACTTTTATGGAAAGGTATCTCCATGGTACAATTTTTTTTAAAGATATAGAGCATAAATGTAATAACATTTTTTTAAATACATCAACAGGAAAGGATCTAAGAGGGCCTACCCTAAAATCATCAGCAATGATAATCTGTGAGGAGAAAGAGATGAAGAAGTCATCAGTTTAATACTTTACATTCCTCCCTACTGCCTGAACATCTAATCACAAGCACACATAAACTCACACGTCCAAGAGAGCTACAACAGAGTCCACAGAGCGCCAGGGCCTCCCCTCACTAATCTAGCAATAAATAACTTCCCTTTCATCCACCAGAGAGGTAGAGGAAGCAGGTCCAACTGAAGCAGCAGCATTCTGACCAGTAACTCCCCGCATAAGGGCAGAGCTGCACACACATTTGCCTCAAGACCACGGCCGAGCACTCCAGCCCTAGAACACGAGGCAGAACACAATGAGAACACTGCAGTGTCCTCTGCAGCTGTGTAACAGGCAGCCATGGGTCTTTGCACAAGACCCTTGTTCATAAGAGCAAAGGAGCTGCCTAGGCCTGAGCACAGCTGGCTGGCCCCCAGCTGCTACTTGTCCCCTTCACACTGGACATAAACCACATCAGTGTCCACAGCCGGGTTAACTACCCTTCACCCTAAGCTTAGGTCACTAACAGGCCTCTGGCACTGCCACTAGTCTCACCAGTCAGAAGCAGCCCCTCTGCAGAGGGCAGATCCATCTCCACAGAAAGGAGAAAGCCAAGCCAGCCCAGCCCAATCTTTCAAGCTGCCAATAAAATGCAGAAGGGAGGGACAGCAAGGGAAGAATACAGGCCCCAAATGTTTCTTTAATGGAAGGTCCTCACTTCCCTTGGGAACAGGATGAGGGGAACCAAGTGTTAGGTCTTAACAAAGACATCACCAACAGAATGTACTACCTAGACTCTTTATAAGCAAGATTAGCAATAAAATATGCGAAGCAGAAAAGGCATAAGAAATTTTGAGCAAAAGTATCAGTGGAAAAGCATTACAGCATTTGTCAACTAAAGTCACACACCATGGCTCTCCTGCCTCGGCCGCCCACGGCCTTGTCACCCACTGGGACCATGCACCCAGGACTTACACCTGGGCTTCCCAAAGCCAGTGTTACAGTAGGACGAGACACTATACCCTTCTGAAGGCCGATAAATGCGAGTAGGACATTCCATTCTCTTTTTATCACACAAAACACACCATCACACATGCCGAGGAGAAGGGGCAAAAGGTGGGTGGGCCAATCTGAGAAGCACCGATGCTCTGTGTACTCAGGAGGAAGGTCATGTATCAAGACAGTGTCTAAGGGAATGACCCACAGACTCTGCAGATGTTCCAGCCATCACTTTGGGCTTGCAGGGTTCCTTTAGCTTTTCTCTTTATCAAGAAATGCCTCCTCTTGCTTCCACTTCCTTACCTGTTACCATCCCTTCTCTGTCATGTCCAGATGCAGCACAGCTGCGGCTAGGGCAATGCCCTTATCTGCCTCTCCTAGGACCATAGTCAGTGACCCCTTCTGAGGTCTTTGGAGCTCCCAGTTCACAGCTGCACCCACAGCACACTGTGATGCCTAAGGCACAAACCCTAAATAGACAGGTGAGTGAGTTTTAAAACCCTCCTCCCCAATGGAGACCCCATGACTGGCCCACAAGAGAAACTCCCACATCTGCAAACACTGCACAGCACAGCTCCCAAGGCCACCACCACTTGCTAATACAGCCTGGCCGGGCCAGCTTTGTCCCCGGCTCCTCTCAGCCCGATCCACCAGCCCCTCCCACAGCTGCAGCTTTGGCAGCTCCTTGAGCAGCGCTGTGGTCCCCACTGGGTTCTCATATGGGACACCTATGTAGACCTCTGGCTATTTCAAAATAACCTGAGGTTTAATAGCACATAGTAGTAGTTCGGCTAGTTTCTTGTGGCAAGCTGTTAACTCCTTCCTGACAGTGGGGCTTTGTGTCAAGGGACATACACTTGAACACTGGCTCCCAGAAGTGTGAGCAGGGCCTCTGCTCTATGAGAGGTTTCCAGGGGGCTCCCGAAGGCTTTCTGCTCCCTCACAATGTTCAGCAACATCTGTGTGAGCGGTATGATCCCCCAAGGAGATGACAGAAGGTCTTCAGAGAGCAGGTTATGGGTGATATGGTGACCAATTTTTTGAACTTCCACCTTGATCTCCAGGTCCTCCATAATAATTCCTTATGTTTACAATGAATGCCCTTGATCATTTATATGGCTTCATAAAAATAACCTCACTTGATGATGACAGTTACATTGTAGATGAACAAGCCAAGTGGTATTATCGCTGTTTACAGAGCAGGAAACTAAAGCTTAGAGCTTTTCTCAGACTTAAAGCACTGATGAAGGCTACAAACATAGGGTGAAGGGGGAAAAATAATGAGATTATAACAAGAAAGGAAACAAATTTTATGTATATGGGAGGGCAGTAGGGTGGGTAGAGCTATGGGAAAAAATGAGAATTAAGTTGTTGTCTTATACTGGTACAAATCCCCATCATGGAGTGTAATCATGATGCGTATATGTAATGTACCAATAAAGATTAAAAAAAAAAAAAAAGACTCCATCCAAAGACCCACAGTAGTAACTTAGAGAGTATCCAGGGCACCCCACAGTTGGTCTTGGACCCAAGCACAGGCCACACAGCTAAAGATGGAGACCATGGAGCAGGACCTGGCTGATTCATCACTTGATATGGAAAAGTACATGAACAAATCATGTGGTAGATGCCGAAGTTCTGCAGGTAAGGACAATAAGTGCACAGGACAAATGAGACAGTCCTTCAAACAAACAGCAGGCCTGGATTGTCATGACCTGTCACATTTTATTTGAGCTACAGCAGTCACTTCATTTTCTGTGCCTTCACTGTCATCATTTTAAAAGTAACAGCCTATTCCATTACCTTATAAGAGGCTAAAAGGTTCAAACAGGACAAGAAAGCATTCTTAACTTCTGTATAAATGGAACGAGATCTTGTCATTCAACACACCACAAAGTCATAACTTAAACATTCAAGTCATATTTCATCTGTTTTCCTTCTCAAGGAAGTCAGAATTGTGTCACCATCAATAAGCCATCTAAGACAAAGGAAACTTGAAATAAAACACATACTCAGTCTGACCACGACACCAAAATTGCACAATGGCACTACTGTCAGCTGTTCCTTGAATGCCATGGATCCATCTCTGAAGAATAGGAAGGTCTCTCCTTCCGCATTCTACTTTCACAACCTGCTCCTTTCCACATTAGAAATGCACAGTCCTAAACGACCTTTCCTAAGTAGAAATCAGTCTTAAGAAGATCACCTGACAAACATTACTGTAAGACAGCAAGGACCACTTCAGCTGCACACTGAAGGCAGGGAGGTGGACTCCCCGAAGACACACCCTGCCTTGCTGAGCCAGAGCTCCCAATTCCTGCTGATACAAGCTCTGCTACAGTGAGAGGCCAGAGCATCACTCAGGTTCTCCAGGGGGAACAGTCAAAGGCCCAACCCAGCACTCCGGTTTCAAACGAACCACTCCCCAACTAGCATCCCAGTCACCTTACATTCTTGCACCGGCATCCAGAGGAGGTGCCTGGTCTAAAAAGAGCTAACATGCGCTGACAATGCTCACTGTGAAGTCTGTCAATCGTTTGGTTTATGGTAATGGATACTCCCAGCACTCGCTAGCCCCACAGCACCAACACCAGCACCAACCCAAAACAAAACAAATGAACAACAAAAATATTGTTGAGGAAACACTGTAATACAGTGATCAAGGGATGGGGCTGGAAGTCTGACAGCAAATCACAGCTCCACAACTCATTATACTTGTTATCTAGACAGGTTTCATATCATTTCTATGCCCTGATTTCTCATGTAGAAAATGGGATAAGGACAATAACCACGTCATGCAGTTGTCATGAACACTGAATGAAAACATACATGCACAACCTTGGCCTGTTGACAAATATTAAGTCAAAGTTCAAAAAATGTTTACTAATATCATAAAATCAAAGTACTAAGTATAATAGCTTATATTATCGCAAAACGTGGTGGCCTGAATAACCTGGATTCAAATTGGCATCGGTATTCTGGTAAAAAATGTAAATTCAAGAATCTTGCCATTGTGCCTAGCCGCACACAGAGAAAGGTCAGCATCTGAACCTAGTGTTCATCAAATACACCACCACCGTTCTCCTTGCAAATATTAAAAATATGCGATGATATACTTCAACAATTCCACTTGGGAGAGTGACAAAATTTCAAGGACAGATAAAATCATTTATTACACAAAGCCTTTCAGCAAAAACACCATGGCTATCAGAAATAGATGATAAGGAAAAGAGGGGATCGTAAACATTTTGGTGCAATACTGGCTTTTGTTCCTCATTTTAGAAAGTAGTTAATGCTGTTCCCTAGAAAAAAAGATATTTTTAAAAATTAAGCATGAGACAGACTACCATTTACCCATTACTTTTTCTTTTAAATCCTGATTAAAACATGCAATTGTCCAAGGGAATTTTAAGTATTCCAAAGCACTAAGAAATTACAAAACTCAGTACCAAAATAATTCATGTGCTGCAACCATAATTACGTCTAGCTGTAAAAAAAAAAAATTCTTATAGAAAATCCTGGTAAATTACATAAAACAATTTCCTTCTGAGTTAATCTAGAAGGGGAAAAAATGAAAATTCTGAGTTCAGAATTGATGTTCCCATCCCTAAAACAGACTCCACCTCCATCAATTGCTTATATGCAAATAATTTTAAACGCTATTGTGCAATGGCTGCACTTCCTTAGCTTAGGAGCTCCTTCTTCTATCCTCATTTCCTTTTCATCTTCACAGCTGTCTCTGCAGCACACAACCGGGGAACGCTTTTTACTCTGCTTTTAACCCCTGATCCCCTTTCTTTGCAGGTCTTTGTCTGATCTACTCTAGGGAAAAAATACCAGAAGGAAATGGCAAGGGACAGCGGGGAGAACAGAGTCTGACTTTATCCTCAGAGGCCACTTCTCAGGTGGAAAATAAGAATGTCATGCCAGGATGACATTTTGCCTTGTGTCACAATGATTAATACTCCTAATTTTTTCCAATTAGAGGGGTAAATGCAACCAGTCAGTGAAATCTGACCAATTTTACACAGTATGGTCAGAGAGGACTATAATTTGGATGTGGAATGAGTTCCAAATTGATTCTTTTCTTTGTGACAACTAAATGTAATATATTTTCATTCCTGAGCTTTTTTCCACATCAAAATCTTTCAAAAATCACTAAGTTATTTACAAATCTGACCCCACTAATCAATATTTTCTTTGAATCCATACAATGTAACTCCAAATTAGAGAATATGGTTTAGTGAGTTCATTTGAAAAAGCTGATGACACTGGGAAAGTCTTATGAACGACAAGAGAACTTAGGGTACTTATCAAATGCCAAAAATCACAGAACCAATTTCTAAAGAAAGTGCTCAAGAGCTTCAAGATATAGTAAAACAGGGGGCCGGGAGTTAGCTCAGTGGTTCTGGTGCCTGTCTTACAAGCGCAAGGGCCCGGGTTTGATTCCCTGGTAACCACATACCATACTGAGCATGGAGACTCATGCACAGCAGCGACCAGTACCACATACCACAGTGCCGGGCGTGGTGGCTCACGCCTGTAATCCCAGCACTCGGGAGGCAGAGGCAGGAGGATTGCTGTGATGTGAGTTTGAGGCTGAGCTCAGGGCCAGCCTAAACCACAAAGTGAGACCCTGTCTCAAAAAAACTGAAAAAAAAAAAAGATATAGTAAAACATAAAGCTACAAATGTAAAATTGTCCAGTGGAAGGAATACACACATACACACATACACACACACACACACACACACACACACACACACACTCTAAATATCCTGTGCATTTCACCTCAGTCACCTGAATAGAGACCAAAACTTTCAAGTACAGAATATCCTAGGTAAGGGAAAGAGAGGGATGCGGAAAGGGAGAGGGGTGAGGGGGAGGGAGCGAGGGAGGGAGGGGAAAAGTGATGTGTGGAGGGAAGAAAGAAAGTAAATCAGTCTGTCCAGCAGAAATATGCTGTTGTAAAGTTCACTTGTAAATACATGTACACACTGACATGTTAAAATTATTAGACTTTTATCATAAGTGTATTACTGTCACAAAAATCGTAACTGAAACAATTAAGTTCTATATCACGGCTCACTTAGGCAAATCTGAGAGAAAACAATGTTAGTAGTAAATACACTAGAAGCAAAAGATACAACAGTTTTTAAAATTTCAGCACTGGCTTCATCAAGTTCAGTGGCTAGCAGCTTTCTACACGAAATAGCACTCATAGCCTTTTAGTTTTTATTTGCTATTGGCATTTTTATGGCAAATTCACATGGTCATAGAATAAACAAAACCATAATACATGTTTGAGATTCTATGTAACTAATTTCACATATTTTCATCAAATCCCATCACTTCTTTGACAAACATTTGTCTTTGTCTAAATCATCACTTTGGGACATGGGTCATTCCCTGCCCTGGCCGGTCCACCTTCACGTGATTTACACATTCTGGACTAGCTGGTGTATAATATTAACAGTAACTACAACACAGTGAGCTTAAGACTTTTCAGCCTCATCCAAGGAACCCGTTTACTCACTGACTCAATACTTCTGAGCAGGCTTTGTGGTCCCCTCTAGGGAGGGCAAAGCACAACAAGACAGAACAACATCCGGTCTCCAGGTCTTAACAGCCTCGAGCAAAGGTAGACAGTTTGAAAACAGCAAAGCCACAGATGAGGAAAGGAGGGCAGCAGCTTTCATTCACAGGGAGAGGAGTGAGAGACAGAAGCTCCTGAGGGACAGAGCTTGCACTTAGGTGTTCCAGGTGATTAAGGAAAGCAAAGCCAGCCAGGCCCAATTCCAGCAGATGCAGAGCCCCACAGCCCTGAAGCACGTGGCCCCCGTGGGGAGCGGGAAGTGGGCTCCTGGGAAGGAGCACTGGCCAACATCGGACTGACTGCAGACATGCTTCAGCTCAGGAAGGCTCTGTGCGCCATGCTATAACTCAGGACTATAGATTTCACTGCAAAGGAAACACTCAACGTTTTGTTTTGCTTTTACCCTGCTGAACCACTTCAACAAATTTGTCTTTTGAAAAAGACTACTTGTGGTCCATGCAAAGCACATACTACACAGGTGACTGGAGAAAGGAGATAAATTAGGAAGCTACAGCAAGAACTCAGACAAATGAGCTATCGCTCCAGCATACCCAGGCACACACCAGCCTCTGGACCTTGCAAAATAATGCTTCCCTGAGCAAAAGCTGAGAGAGGCTCTGGGCATGGAGCAAGGGTTTCCAGGGTGGGAACCAGGGCATCAGAGCTCTGGGTTTCCACAGCTCCTGGGTCAGTGCTGATCCTCCCCCAGCTCACCTCCTTCTAATCACTGCTACAACTGCGGACTCTGTCACTGGTCAGATCTGGCCAAATCCTTTGTCTTGTTTTCCTGAACTTCCCACTGCAGACCCCCAGTAGCCCTTCAGCATCTGTGTCACTGACTCTTAATTGACAAAGACTAATATTGGAGTCAAAAGACAGATGGGACTTGTTTCACATAATGTTGGCATTAAGACCAGAATCCTGTACAAAAGTGAAATTATCATTACCACTTTTTTTTCCAGTCCTGTGCATAGAACTCCAAATCCTGGAGCTGCCTTTCCTGACCAAGGCCTTGAGTTTCGTTTGTAGACAGAACTGTGCTACCATGAGAGGACCCTGAGCCTCTAACTCAGTGAGAGACTTGAGTGTAAATTTTAGTCCTTCCCAGATGGCACTCCTTAAATAAATGGCTCGTCATGGGCACTGAGAGAAGAGCACCCTCGTGGTGCCGGGCATCAGGCCTGGTACCTTTTAAGTAGCCATCTTAGGTCAGTTCTGCCTCTGCATGACCGTTCTTGGCTTTCTGTCATTTAAACATGTACTGCAGCTTTTATTTATAGCTTAGAAAATCTCTTTAATCAACATAAATCTTCTCTTCCTCTGCCCTGCCTTAGAAGAAACCCACCAAAGAAGACAAGTCATTGTCCAGAACATTTGGCCTAGGTCAGGTGACAGGAATAAATGGGGACTGACAAGGGACCAAGGAGGAGGAAGGAAGGAAGAGGAAGAAGAGCTTCCAGCTATTTAAGTCCAGTTCTACTCAGGTGTTTAGATTGGACAATTGAAGCAGCTGGTGACTCATGACTGTGGCACGATCTTGAAATGAAACTTCTATTCTTTTGTACAAGTTCTGAGTTTTCCAGAGCATGAGACACTCTCTCCCTGGAACTGCTTCCTCAGGCACACAAGTAATAGCATCATCATCCCAAGCCTTACCTATATTTTAAAGCTTACAAGGGAAATATTTGCCTCGATCTTTACACTGATTTCTCTGTGGTACAAATACGCACTGCTTTATGAAGCAAAGACTGAAAAACAGATTGACTGTCTCACAACTCAGAAGATGGAGTACTCGTTTGACAAGGCTGGTTCCCAGTGAGGGTACTGTCCGGCCGTGGGCTATCGGACCTTCTCATGGTGTGCTCACATGACCTCTTGGGGACTGCAGACAGCGAGCGAGCAAGCTCTCTATGTGTCCTCTCAAGAGGACACTAATCCTATCTCCTCAGGGTCAAGACCTGCAAATTCCCTTAACCTTAATTACTTCTTTTGTCCAAACAGAAGCCACACTGGACATCAGATCTTCAATATAGGAATTTAAAGGAAGCACATTCAGTCCCCAGCGCCTGAGAATTATCCCCCAAAAGGTTAAACTTCAAGTTGTTGACTGCCTATGTTGAAAGGTCTCTCTTGCATAAATTATCCCAAGGCCCACAGACTCAAAGGACAGAGCTTCCAGAACAATACAAAATGAGCGGGAACGCCAACATAGTCTTCTGAGCAAGTATTTCAAGGAGTGAACATCATTTTTATCTGAGGTGAAATCAACTGAAACTACTTTTCAAACAAGGATTAGGACTCTTCTTCAAAGACTTATACCCCAAGGCCATCCGCAAGCACAGCTTCTCAGTGGCTGCTGGGAAATGAACAGGGCACAGACATCACAAGTAATCAGCCTGGCCTAGAAAGGAAGACCACTTTAAACGGTGCAACAGTCGACTTCCTAGACATTAAAGACAAGCTAAATTCGGGCCATCCAAACTCAACTTGCAATAGTCTAGCCTCTAATCCTAAGAGAAAACCCTGCTTATAAAATGGCTTATATGTTTTTTCTAATTAGTAGAGAAATTCATGCTGACTTTGAAAATTATTAAAGCCTAGAAAGTGAAAAAAACTCATCAATTTTAACTACTGGTTATAACAACATTGTACCATGGGATCTATGTTCTAATTCTTCCTTTCTTTCAAGTATTCTCTCATTTATAAACTCTTTATCATCTTCTAATTTGAGCCCAAGAACATAGATACTTAGTCTTCAGAATCAATTTCTATAAATTATTGACAGGAATATTAAAAGAAATTTTGAGTACAATGCACACAAACTTAATTTCCTTAAACTGGGGAGGGGCCAACATTTACTGTATGCTCAACTCTGTACAATTCTTTCTACCTCATATTTAGTGTTGTCTGTGAAGGCTTCCAGGAGAAGACTGAGAGATTCCTCTTTATTACTCACAGATCTGCTTCTCCAGATGCTGGGTTTCCCTGATTCTTTGAAAGCAGGGCTACACACCCAGAGCCTGTTATCCCGAAGGTCATGGAACTCCTCAACCAACTTTGGCTGCCACAGGAGAACAGAGAGCAGGCTTTCTCCTGGGTCCAGGACAAAGGATAATGTTTTTTGTTTTGTTTTTTGTTTTTTGTTTTTCAAAAAGATTTACATTGTTTATTATTGATTCAGTACTGCTCATCAGAGAATAAAATCCCTGATTAAGCACATTCCACCATCCAGCCAATAGTATTTTTAAAGCTTGATATGGTGATGCGACCTCGATATGATCAAGCATGTATCATTTTGTGACTTCCAAAACAAATATGCTGTAGCCCATGTTCAATTCCTTATAGTCCCAGCTTGGTCCTCCTCCAGTGTCTCCTCTTGGAGTTGTACCTGATTTTATTACCAGTCTTCATCTGAATCCTTTGAGGAATGGGATGATTCTGCTTTTGCTTCTTGGCCAGGAATCGCTTGATTCGGAAAGTCTTGTGGGAAGACATGGTTGGGCCCGGAGGCAAACGCACGCACGTGATGGTGAACAGAAGAAGAGTCAAAGGATAATATTTTACTCAGGACTGGGGTGGGGTTATTTTTAGTTGTCCCACATACATATGTGCTTGTGGTCCTTACCTGTCTACCTGATGGTGCCAAGGACACACAAGATTCTTCCACTGGTGGGGGGGAGGGGGAACCATGGAAGCAAATCTCCATATTTCTGTATAAATATTTCAAGGAGATATTTTTAGCTTACTGTCCATTAATATTCTAATAAAACTGGAAAGTCAAGTGCTTGCTTGGTTTATGAAAATATTTCACAACTTCAAGAAATAGTCATCAAATTCACACAGGAAGGCTCTCAAGTTTTGTACACAGAAGGGTTCTCACCAATAGGCCTCCCACCAGCCTTCTCTCTCTGGCATATTCACAGCGGACCTAAATGGGGCTGGAGAACAAATGTACATGTGCTGGTAGCTTCCAAATGCCGCTCAGGGAAATGTCACGCTCCCTCCTCTTCCCTACCAGCTGAGGAAAAAGCCATGTTTTCCTCCTTATTTCTCGATTTAGATGTCTACCCTCTCCCATATGAATGCAAACGTGATCACCACCGCAATTTGAGGCTTGAACTCTGCATGGCTGAGAACAGGGCTAAAAACAAATATGTGGGTTCAACTCCACATTCAGGTCTTCCTTCAAGTCTGGCTGATGTGCAGAGTGCCCAGCTAAAGTTCACTGTTATACATCATCACATACTACGGAGCAAGGTTTGAAGCATTTCAGACGAGATCATGCCTTACTCCACTGCTCTTTTTCTGTCACCAACAGACCACCAGACAAAGTACAGTACCCAGGAAGCTTTGTAACAGCACTTGAAAGCCACCCACAAAACCACTTTCCTTCGGAAGACAACTCAACAGACTCCTTCTCAAAGACAACCCAGCTTCTCACAGATAACGCAGCGGACTCCTTTCCAGCCACCCACACACACTCCTTCCCGACCCAGCTGTTTCTCAGTAGAAAGTGACGGAAAGAGAAAGAGTGGAGATGCTCCAAGTTGAATGTCCTGCCCCAATTTCTAGGCTGGTGAGTGAGGAGCAACAGATCTCCCTGCAAAGTGGCCTGTCACTAAGGTCACTGAGACTACTGCTTAACAAGGGAAAACAGAGAAAAGACAACAGTTGCTTTTTCTTTCCTCCTCCTTTCCTTCAGCTTTATTGAAGCATTGCCAAACAGGAATTACATATATTCAAAGTATACAATAGATGTTTTGATATACATATGCATTTTGAAACGACTGCCACAGGCCACTCATTTTGATTTCCCCTATCTCCCAAAGTCATCACATTCTTGTTATAGTGATAACAATTAAGATCTTCTCTCTCGGCCAACTTCAAGATCATACATTACAAACTTTACCATGCTGTATCAGTTCATTTTCCTAATCCAGTTATACCTGACGTGGGGAAACACCTTTCAAATTCCGGCAACAAATTTTCTGTCAAACTTGATTTCTAATATAGTGTTTGTCTCTTTCTGTATATTTATTTCCATTTTAATTGTTAGTTATGAGACGCTATGCAGTATTACAGCGTGGGAATCAAGTGCTATTTCAGGTTGAAATTTGTTATTTCAAGTCACCTTTCTTGGGGTTGCAACAGTGTAACTAATAATTTTGGATCTGGTCTTGTGATCCTAAGAGGTATTACATGTCTAACCTCCTCACACACACAAACAAATGTCTATCTGTATAAATCTGTTGCTTTAAGTATTTTCCCATTTTTGGATACGTATATGCATCCGGATGTTATTCAATGGATATATAAATCTTGCTTACTAAAGTATTATTTATGCATTGTTTATCACCATCCTCTTGAGGAAACTGTATAATATCTGATATGAAATATTTTGGGGAAAGAAATCTATCACAGAAGTAGAAATAACTAATGCCTCAGTCAGGCAATGCTCTAGTGGGAAACAAGACCATAAAATTTAGTTTAGGGCCAACTCTACATGGACAGCTACTATTTCTCACTTTGGAGTCCTCTGTACCCACATTAATAAAATACTTCGAGATGATTACTCTTTAGATACCTGGCGTCTGCTGCTTTAAAACTTGGAAACGACAGGCAGACTATAAATCAAAGTCTAAGCAATTAACCCAGTCTCATGGAGCTCCACTGTCTCAGTGGTCACACAAACTCTGAGAGCTTAATCACTCCTCAGCCCAGGACTTCTCCCCTTCGCTGTCCATTCACTTCCTACTACATGTTGCCATCTGGATGTTTTGTGGGCATTTCAAATCAAGGTGACCAAACAAAACCCTTAAAATTATACTGCAAATCTGTTCTGCCTAGAAAAAAATCCAGTTCTTAAAAGAATGGCATCTGTGTTCATCCACATGCCCTAGTCAGAAACCAGGACTATCTGCTATCAAATATGCTATGATCCCAAAAATTAATATCTTGAATTTCTAAGCCTCAGTGCAATGATATTTAAAAGTGGGGCCTTGAGAGGTAGAGTCCATGAGGGTGGGGCCTCCTTGATAGAACAAGTTCCCTGATAAGGGACAAATAACAGCTTGCTTTCTCTCCAGCATAATGTCATCTACCACCGAAAACAGTTTGCCCACCTGCAATCAGGAAGTGAAGGAGTCAGCATCTGGATGGTCGACTTCCTGGTTTCCAGCACCATGAAAGGTTAAGTTTCTGTTGTTTAAATTATCCAGCCTATGATATTTTGTTACAGAATCATGAGCCAACTAGGACAATATCCTCAAGTTCTTTTCAATTTCTCATATTCATATACCAACTCTTGTTCTTTTCAAGGTTCAAAACTCTTCTGAAATCTTTCTCAGAGCCATTCAAACTTCCCAAGGCTAAAGATCACTAACCTGGTTTGGGCATTTATTTTTCATCTCTTCTAATAACTTCACTCACTTTTATGCTACCCCCTTCATTGCAGTAATGTATGAAGTTGAATGCTATTCATAAAAAAAAGAATTTACTGGTAATATTCTAAAAAGAATTACTCATTTCTGCAGCAATCGTATCTTCTCTATACGCTACACATTTTATGGAGTTTCAATAATACTTTATTTACTTTGATTTCTTGTGTCAATCTCCCCTAGATATGTGGAATATATTGTAGAAAGTGTTATTTATCCTATTTCATGATTGTACAATAGCTTGGTGTATTCATACCCAAACTGTTTAAACTACAGCATAGTCCTTTATGTTGTTTCACAGACAACATGACAAGTGACAACACCAGGCAAAAAGTGTTTTGTTTTGATGTTATTTTTTTGTTCTTTTGTTGAAGGACTGGGGTCACCTATTTAAATCTCCGCCCCTGACTACCAGACCAGGCAGTGTAAGGCTAAGCGCAATCTACAGAAGGTTCAAAACTCTTCTGAGGTTCAAGTCCTTTCTGTGTGACCTTAGACAAGTTACTTACTCTCAGCTCCATGCTTCAGTTTCCTGAGAAATATAAGTAGTAATTCAATCTCCCCTCATGAGTGGTCATAAATCATAATATTGTAAGATAAGGCCTTAGAACTAGGCTTGGAATGTTACAGGTGCTTTACAATTTTTATTTTATAGCATATGTAAAATATATATTCTAATATATAGGCATACATCATCTTATATATGTGTATGTATCATTTGCAGAAGGATCATGTTAATTTTCAATATAATGAGCAGGGTACTGCTTCTCAGTTTTATTGTAACTAAGTCACCAAAAGCCACTACCACTTTTGTGGTGATTTTTATTTAATCTACTAAGTATCCAAAGACATCTGAGTACATTTTATTTTTTTAATGCCAGAGAGAAGATTTGATCCTTATGTTTGAATTTCTTACACGGAGATAGGCTTGGAGAACTGTACTTTCCCTTTTCTTTCTCCTTGTATACTCTGGCCAATTAAGCTTATGGGTTCAGACTTCTCTTAAGAAAACAAGTTACACAAGCCACCTTATTGTTTTAAAACTAATCAGCAGCATAAAAAAAGCAAACTGGTAGGTGGTAATCCTCCAACTGGCAATGCAACTCCTGAGACTGATTGTATCTATCCTTCTGTCACACTGATCAGAACACTGTCAAAGAAAATGCCCAAGAAGACTGCAAAATCTGTCGTGATGCGGGTGATCCCAACCCCTGCAAAAAAAAAAATCCTAACAGAGACACATACACAAACATAAACAGACAACTTGCACAATGAATGTGATAGCTTTCAATAGTTGTTGTTTTAGAAATATTATGTATGAAAGAAAAAACTTTCACTTACTCTGAAAGCAATATGATAAGTCAAACACACACAAAAATATGGCTAATTTTTAAAAATCACCTTCATGCCAATATTATGCCAGGAATGTAACACAAGCCTCACAAGGTCTAACTTGTAATCCTTCAAATATCACACGTGTGGCAGCTGGAGCTTTACTGCTTATTTGTTTTGGTTGTACTGGGGATTAAACTCAGGGCCTTTGTACAAACTACAAACTCAGCTCTTTTTTCTCCTTTTGAGGCAGGGTCTTGCTGGCTTGCTAAACTGCCCATGATAGGTTCAAACTTGCAATCTTCCTGCCTCAGCTTCCCAGGGTGCAGAATCACAAGTGTGTATCACATGCCCAATTACAGTAGCATTTTAAAAACTACCAATGTGTGTCAGGACCCACTAACTAAGTCACAGAGTTAAGTTAGTGACCAATCTTTTAATAATAATAAGAAGAAGAAGAACAGAACACACAGAATATGGGCAAACAGAGTCTCAATCATATGTGTGTGTATTGTTTATACACTAGGTCAGAAAATTAAATGCACGTCTTTAAGAGATGAGAGTCAAAGATTAAAAGCTACTGATCCAGAGCATGTCACTCAACTATAGAAATTGCTTCCTCATCTCTTAACTGGAAATTACCATTCCATTCCAGAGGACAGACTCAAATAACATAAATTCACATTTCTTCGACTATGAAACACAGATAACACATACCAGTATGTCAGTTTCCTTAAGAGTTAAATGTTTCACATATTCACACCCACTAAGTCACTATGCTAGAAATGTAGACATATTAAAGATAAGACTGAAATTGCCACCTCCTTTTGCAAATGAGTGCAGCTAGAGGTGGGAAAAGCTCAATTTTTTGAAATATTATCATCTCCTTTGTGTTACCTACCATAAACAGCCTGGGAGGTGGCGAAAGCAGCGTCTTTACTGTTACATGGGGACCTCGTAAAATAATCACTCGAGGAGAATGACCAAAAAAAGGGAAGTATTTTTATAGATTATTCCCACAGGAGCTCCCACCCTATCATATGCACAACCCTTCCACAATACATGATTTAGAAATATACACCAGTTCTCTTTAAGTTCAGAACTTTGTGTCAGGGTTTAAATGTCACCAGTAATCCCAACAGGGCATCGTTACTGAGGTCCACCTGTTATCTAGGTACAACATGGTATCACAAATCAGAAAGACTTGAAGGATATACTGGTACAAATCCCCATTATGGAGTGCAATCATGATGTGTATATGTAATGTACCAATAAAGATTAAAAAATTTAAAAAATAAAAAAAGAAAGACTTGAAGGAAATAGCTAGGAAACTGAAAAAGGCTGAGTGTAAAGGTACTTATTCTCCAAACTCTCCTCCACAGCCTTCTAAAAAGAAAGAGACTCTAAACATCTTAAAAAGAGGAAGTACTCTGTCTCTAGAGCAAACATTTAGAAATGAACATGGATCCTTCCTTCAGGAGTTAAACAATCCATATCCAGAGAAATACACGACAGAAATATCTACGTGAACTCAGTGATATTGGGACTTTAATATCCTACTTTTAAAATGACACTCTGGTCCCTCACATCGGCTTCATCTCAGTCTGGGTGTGGACAAATCCTCTGAAAGGTGGCTGAATGCTTTTCCCGGATTAAGTAGGAGTTTGGAGAGGCTCAAATTGACCTGAGAACGCGGAACACGGAAGCCTGGGGACACCGGGACAAACAGAGTTGCAGTGGCGCGACTTCCTCTGTGAGTGAGTGATTCCCAGCACCGTCAGGAAGGGGAGCACATGGCAGATGAGGACACGCAAGTGGCACATGGTGACTGTGAGGAAATCCGTGAGCGGGCATGGCATGGCTGAGGTCACTGCCTCACACTGAGGAAAGTGCAGCCTGTGGCTCGGACGTGGCTTCCTGGAAACTCCGGGCAGTATGTTCCAGCAGATGCATCTCTCTCCTATCAATCTCCACACACTGGAGATGTTCTTACACATTTGGGTGGAAGAACTTTACAGAATTAGTATGAGGGAGACAGAACATCAGGTAGCGCGGGACCTAAGGGCTGGAACTCAGGTTACATGACGTATCTAAGATCACAGAGATGGCAGGAGAGTCTAGAGCAGGAGCAGGAGTCAATTAGAACTGCATAAGACAAATATGCCTAGCATTGCGCTTACTAGTACTTTTCGTTGTGGTTTTGTTGTGGCGGTTCTGGGGATCGAATGCGGGACCTCACAGGTTAGGCAGGTGTTCCATCGACCAGCCCTTACTACTATTTTTTTAAATATAACAAGGTTCTTTACTCTCAGGATTATGGCTTTATCACATCTTTCCTTCAAATCAGGACCACTCAGGAATATGAGTGAACATACACTGTTTGAAGATCACTTACCAGTTGCTCATATATCATGAGTGAAAATGCATCTGTCTCTGATAAATCTTACTATAAGGAAAACTTTCAAGCAACTTATACAGTATATTGAAATGTAATAAATATATAAGGCATTAAAGATGGTAAGTAAGAAATGCACTGCGGGTGTGGTGGCACACAACTGTAATCCCAGCACTGGGAGGCTGAAGCAGGAGGATCATAAATTGGATCCCCAGCCTGAGCACCTCAACAACTTAGAGACCTTGTCTCAAACTTTTAAAAATTTTAAAGGGGAGGGGGGAGCTGGAGATGTAGCTCAATATAAAAATCCCCAATACTGCAATTAAAAAGAAAAAAGAAAGACAAATACAAAAACACAAAATTTACACAGGGATTTTTTTGGTTTTTATTAGTAAATATTTCCAATACACAACACATTCATCATGGGAAACTGGTACATACACATATTACATCTTCAAGTATTCTAAGTTACAAAAAATGACTTATTTCAAAGAATGAGAAAACTGAATTACCAGTATCTATACCTAATACTAGCCATACATCTATGCCTATACAATCTTTTCTTCAATATTTATAATAACTAAATGAGAGAAATATATACACCAAGACTTTTTAAAAAAACTTGCAGTCTAAGTAGCTACAAATAGTACTCTCTCTGGTGAGAAAAAATCTACACGTAAGTATCCTAGCAAAATTTTCAACACACACACACACACATGCCTAACAGATGGATTCTAAAAAACAGCTAAGCATTCCACAAACCAAATGCTCAAAACTTAATAATAAAAGATGATTAACACTCCTGTGTGTGTGATATTGCATGCGTGAGAACTATGGCAATAATCGGGGCAGAAGACCCCTCGGTGCTCTCAACTGTCTCGCTCAGCTGCACAACCTTCTACTTCCTACTCTGCAACCAAATCACAGCCACTCCAAACCGAGGTGTCTGCTGCAGCCCCAAACACTTGGCTGATAATATCCGGTTTACCATTCCAGGAAATCCCAGAGTTGTTTTTTTTTTTTTTTTCAGCCTCTGCCCACAGCTTGTCAAAAAATCCAAGTAAAGAACTAACCGATACCGGCACCCCAGCTGTGATGTGGCACAAAAAGAAATCAAGAAAATAAATCCCATCCATAATGTGTGCAATGTAACACTTGGAAGGAGGCAGCACTGGACTCCTGGAGGGCAGCGGCGTCTTGCTGGGTGGGCGCAGCCCTGCGGGGTGAGGTCAGTTAGGAGGAGGCGACTCCCTCTTCTTCACCAGCTGAGCAGAGGCAGAGTCTTTCTCTGACAAGGGTTAATGCAGGCCTCCCAAAGAGAAGGCTAGGAAGAAGCACTCTGCCAAGCAGAGCTCCAGGCAAAGGCTCCTCTTACAGTCTGAAAAGACGGAAAGCTGGCATCCTTTCTCAAAGGTGGGTCCCCGACAAACTATTGTCTTGCTCACCAGTCACAGTCCAGAATGGAGGCTAATGTCAAACAAGGGAGTGACTCTTTAACGCACGATCCTTTCAGTGGACGCCAAAGTCCCATTCCCAGGAGAAGTTGAAAAAAATAAATAAATAAAAATCCCTTGTGACTATGACCACCTGGAAAGGCTTTCCAGATCTCTTTAAATTGCAAGAAAATGAACTGAACATATAAGCAGCTATTTCCACATCATCTAAATCACTAGGTCTGTCTCCAGGAAAAACAAGTGCGCCAGCCGGCAGGACAGGGCTTTATAGGAAATAAAGACTGTTAGTAAAATCCATACTGCTTTCTCTCTGCTAGACCTTCTGGAAGGTTATAATTGCATTTGGCTGCTCAGGCTTGTCAGAGAGCCTAGCATCTTAATAATCTCACCCCTAAAAGGACTAACTGTCAGGGGCGACCCAGCTGAAATCAAACAACAAAAACGGGAACTGTAATCCGCCCGAAAAGGGAGGAGGGAAAGGAAGGGAGACTCCTGTATTCATCACTCAACACTAATGTCCTTTGTTGTTCACCTTTGCTCAGAACCGCGAACGCTAACCTGCTCCCTCTTCTCCAAGCACCCGCGTCAGGGCAGCGGGTTCCCGCAGGCTGCCTCCCGGCTTCCCGACCCTCCGTCCATCGCTCCCGCATCGCCGACCTGCACCTCCGCCCCCGCCGCACTCACCCCCGCTCGCGATGCTGGCCAGAAGTAAAAACATCGCTGAAATATCGGTTCCCCTCCGAAGACCAAGAGCTGCGCGGCGCAGATGTTGAAACGTACCGAGCCCCTGCCCCCCGCACACCCCGGGGCTCCCGGGCAGCGAGGGAGGTAGACGACCGCAGCCGGCTCGCCCGTCCGAGGGCTCGGCGGCGGCTCAGCCCCGCTCCGCACACCGGGGGGGACGATCCCACCGGCGGTGCGATTCTGCGCCCCTCCGAGGTCTGGGGACGTCGGAGCCGCCGGACTGTGGTCTCCCTCGCGCCCCGGGAGAGCATCGCCGCCACCGCCGTCTCCCGCCGCTCGGGGCAGCCGGGGATGGAGCGAGAGGAGCCGCCCGCCGCCCCTTCCAAGTTGACACCGCACTCCCGCCGCCGCTGCTCCAAACTCCGCCGGCGGAGCCCGAGCGGAGGCTCCCGGCTCCGGTCCCAGGCGCGCCGAGGGGCGGCGAAGACAACCGGGCTCGGGCCCCCGGCCGCGCGTTCGCAGCCGCGCAGCTAGAGGGGCGCGGGGCCGGGACGCGGACGGCGGGGCGCGCGGCGCTCGACCCGCGCGGACAAAGTTCTCCCCGCGACTCACCCACGCCGTATTTCTCGTGCTCCGTAGGTATCCACATGGCTGGGAGCGGCGCCGGGGTCTCCGGGCTCGCGCGCCCCGCGCCCCTCCACGGTGTGGCTCACAACAATGCGCGGCGCCGCCGAGCGGTGCGGCGCCCGAGCCCGGCGGCTCCGCGGGTGGCGGGCGCTGGACTAGGTCCGCGCTGGAGGCTCGCGAGCCCGGCGGTGACACCGCGCCGCCGAGGCTGCACTGCCCGCCGCTCTCCCGGCGGCAGCTGCTCACAGTCCTCCGACACGCACCCGGGGACCCGGCGGCGTAGTCATTGTTCTGATTCACTGAACTAAGCGAACACGCCGAGGCACTCTCGGACGCACCCCCGCCCGTCAGCGCCTCTTCCAGCGCTCCCGTCCCACAGCCCCCGCGGCACGCTGGGAATCGTAGTTCTCCGTCGCTCCATCCCGGAAGGGGGCGTGGAGAGATCGGCAGAAGGCGTGGTCAGGCTTCTTTCTCCGCGTTTTATTGGCCCAGGATGTGACGGCACAGCGTAGGCGTGAAAGAAACGCCCTGCCGGGGAGGAGCTTATTACCAATCACGTTTCTATTGGTCCGGACCCGTGTCTGCCCCTCCCCAGCCCATAACCTCCCTTTTGTGCTCGGCGAGTCATGGCTGCCCCCAAGACTCAGGGGGCTCTTGGCGGAATGCAGGAAGAGAGTGATCGAAGCCTTAGAAGAGTCGGAGGTGTTACTCATGAAGGTGAGAACGGCGCGAAGAAAGTGTGGATCATTTGTCTTCCTTTTTCCATGACTCTACAGTCTTACCTGGGAACCCTCCGCTCCAAGGCCACCTGAGTGCTTGGGGATGCCGGGCGGGACGCGGCTGCCTGGCCTGCTGTCCGGGGAGATGGAGAGTAGGGTGGAGCTGCCTTCCTCTGGGCGGGACAGCTCCTTGAGCATTTGCCTTTCTCTTTGGAGCTCTCCGCTTTGCATTTGGTGTGGTAATAACTGGCGTTAGCATGTCTTTTTAAAATTCTTCTTCTCGCCCCTTTCGCATACCCCGTGCCTCGTCTCGGTTTGCAGATTGGTCTCAGGTGTTTTGGGTAGTTGGAGAGGTCTCTAGTGGGAAAGTATGCGCGTCTCACAGCCACCGCGTGGCAAGAATTGAATGCGAAGTCTGGGAAGTCTTAGGCCCTGACAGGTTCTGGGTAAAGAAAGTGATAACTGGTTACTTAGGAGACCATTTAAAGGTAGTTAGGAATATCAGCAGCTTTGTCTCTATCTGCCTTTACTGCCCTCTAATCAATAGTAGGATTTTACAAGCTGCAGGTAGCTTTCCTCTTAGTTTAGTCTTTTAAACCCCACCCCTCATTTTGTCTTGGAGTGTAATTTAGCACAGCATGTTCTTTTCCGCTGATGGGTATGATTTGCTGCTGAAATTTGGTTCTTATTCTTGTTGAGTTCTGTTGCCTGCATAGCTAACTTGACATTTTGTCCAAAGTTTTTATCTTAGCAGATAAGAGGTTAAGTGCAGTTTCTTCCCAAGTCCTGCCAGTGGAACGCCCTATTCTGGAATTATTTTCAATACCCCTCCCTGAGAAAGCTTCCCTAGGCTTCCGAGTTAAATATTGAGTCATACCCATTTGCAGCACCAAGTCCCCATTGGTTTGCTCATATACACAGCTCTTATCTGGTGGTAACAGACTATTAAGGTTTTCCAACATCTCGAGTTTCCAGAGGGCTGGCTACCTTTGTAAGACCTAAAGTTGAGCTCTGGAGTTTTTCTCACCGGTGAACTGAATCAGACACACTTGGGTATGCCTTTTAGAGTCACAGAATGTTCCTTCTCTTCATCTCTGCAACTGCTATTTTCTTTCTAAAGTCCTCACTATCACTGCCGAGTTACCTGTGTCCTCATCACCCCAGACTGTGCTCTTGAAAGCCAAAACCTTCTCATATTTATTTTAGTCAGCTGATCCTGACCTTAGCATGTAGTTATTGTTTAATAACAACTTGACCAGACCAGTATTCCAGCCTTGGCTATTAAAAACTTTTCTACTGGTCTGACTCCTAATTTTAATTCCTTTAATCCATTTCAAAGGCAGGTATATGTATGTCTCTTATTGTTACTACTGCACGTATAATTGTCTGTGTGACGTGTAATCAACTTTTCCAGCCCTGTCACCCTACTTCCTTTATCATGTCTACTTACCATATCAGACCATTATTAATTTGTTGGCATTTTTGCCTACAGTGGACTGGGAACTTCTTGAAAGCAAGAATTTTCCCATTCTACTTTTATATATCCTGTGTTTATTGGCACTTCGTGCAGTAAACATTCTATAGCAGTTTAACGGTTAGAATTTTTTTTTTTTTCTTTTTTTTGAGACAGGGTCTCACTTTGTGGTTCAGGCTGGCCCTGAGCTCAGCCTCAAACTCACATCACAGCAATTTTCCTGCCTCTCCTTCCCGAGTACTGGGATTACAGGCGTGAGCCACCACACCCAGCAGTGTGGTATGTGGTACTGGTTGCTGCTGGGCATGAGGCTCCATGCCCAGTATTGTATGTGGTTACCGGGGAATCGAACCCGAGCCCTTGTACTTGCAAGACAGGCGCTGGAACCACCGAGCTAACTCCCCGGCCCCTGGAATGACAACTATTTTAAGCAAATGAAATGGAATAAAAAACAGACCTTGTGACAGGTATGAAACCAACTAGAAATGCAAACTCTCAGGAAGATAGTCTTTCACAGCTTATCATAGATAGCATTTTGACAGTTTTTCAGTCTTATGTATATGAAGTTTAAATGTTTATAATAATTAACATTTTAAAGCGTACTTTATATCTAGTTTTAACCTACAAACGAGTGAACCATGAACTGTAAAATCCGTCTTCCATCATCTCTATCCACAAGCTCTTATCCCGTTTCCATAAGCCCACATTCAATACAGTTGTTTTACCCACAGTTCCATTGCTGGGACAAACTAACTAACACCTATAACTTAATGGAACAGACATTTATTTTGCTCCTGGTTTCAGTGCATGCTTGTGTGACTTCACAAGGAATGCCATGGTGGAAGGACATGGTAGAGGAAGGCTGTTGAACCAGGAAGAAAAGAGGGGAAAAACCAGGAACCACATTATGCCATCCAGCTCCACCTCGAAATAGGACATTTAGCCACCTGAGTGCACAATACAGAATCCAGTGATGGGTAGAGTGGCCTGTGATCAGTCACCATAAACAGGCATGAGAATTTTGGGAGACATTTTAAATCTAAATTACCACAACTGTCAAATGTTAGACATGACAGAAGGGCTAGATCTTGTTTTGGAAAATCTATATTTAAATTTCAAACATTTAATAGCTTTTTAACATAGATTTATTGTTTGTGCTAGTACATCAATGAAAATATACATAATATACCTACCCAGCAGATTTACTGTGATTAATTCATTGAGTGACATATTTATGAAAGTCCTGCATATTTCTCTTTATTTATATTTTTATTATAAAGTTGGACCTCAGTAACTTCTAGTTGCTTTCATTATAAATTTCCCTAGTTGAGCCTGAAAACTGGCTGTTTTCTGGTATTCTGTGCAGTCAACATCGAAGTGTAACCCAGGGCATCTTAGGAATGCATCGGTGATAACTGCACACACTGCAGGTGCTCCCCCGGAATCTGGGGGCTGTCAAGATATCTGTCAGTGCCAGTGTTGCAGCTGTGTGCTCTTAAAGCCCTTTACTGCCATCTGTATCCTTTGTCATCCTAAGGCAGCTCTACCCACTTCATACACGGCTTCCCACCCACACAGATTTGCTGACACTCAGTGTACTAGGATGGCCTAGAAGGGTGTAGGCCAGGGAATATCATGAGAACAGAATTATAGAATCCTAGTCTTGTAGGTCTTGCTTTGTGTAACATTTGGATAGAGTATTCTCTTATTTTCCTAATATAAAAGGAGATATAATGAGGATGATTTGATGATACCCAACATTGGTTGAATACTAACTATGCCAGGTACTGTTTCAAATGCTGTTAAAAGTCTTGTCTTCTTTAAGCATCCTACTCCTGGGTTATTATCTCTTTTTTACATACAAATAAGGAAACTGTAGAGTGACTTGCACAAGATCACACAGTAACTAAGAGTACTTTTATCCTGTACAGTATTATCATGATTTGTCGTACAACCTAATTTCCATGAGATGAGATTTAAAACAGACCTTCTTAAACATAAATATGTTCTTAGAGGAGAATTGAGACAGATTTGTTTAAATATAAAGATGTAGTGAAACTAATGTTGCTATAGCGAGGCAATATGGTACATTGGGAAAAAAAATTATATTCGGCCTGCTTAACATGAAATCCTAGTTACTTAGCAGCCCGGGCCAGTTAACCTCTAGTCCTCAGTATCTTTTCTATTGTGAGAGTAATTTCCAGTTTGTCTTGATGAGATGCCGAAATGATTTGATGAGAGGATGGGTATAACAGTCTGGTGTTTGGTAAATGGTGACTGTTATTTCAGTGATGAGTATAGATACATTTTTGGTATGTGTTTCAGAAATGCTACAGGATGACTTATTTGTCTTTTCTGCTTGAAAACTAGGTTGCTGTTGAGGTATTTAGTGGGTGCTTCAGGGTCAGACACCAAATTTACATACATTCTTCATTGTGTTGACTTATTGTACCCTTCAAGACACACATTCATGTACTTGCATTTTGTAAAACTAAAGATGTCCAATCATGTGAGTTTTACTGACCTAATTGACCCAAAGGTGAACAGGGCAGCATTTTTCAAAAGTGGTGATGGATTCCATCCTCATCCCTCTCATTACATCTCAGCCAGTCTTCCTTGTAACCAATGGCATATATTTGGAAGGTAGTCGAGGAAAGCTGGATGCTATCTTTAGCCTTAAGAATTAAATTTTCGGGCCGGGGAGTTAGCTCAGTGGTTCCGGCGCCTGTCTCGCAAGCGCAAGGACCTGGGTTCGATTCCCTGGTAACCACATAACAATACTGGGTGTGGAGAGCCACACCCAGCAGCAACCAGTACCACATACTACAGTGCCGGGCATGGTGGCTCACGCCTGTAATCCCAGCACTCGGGAGGCAGAGGCAGGAGGATTGTGATGTGAGTTTGAGGCTGAGCTCAGGGCCAGCCTGAACCACAAAGCAAGACCCTGTCTCCAAAAACCTAAAAAAAAAAAAAAAAAAGAATTAAATTTTCTAGAGCTAAATTGGACTTTTCTTTCTGTAGTAGGAGTAGGAGAAATCAAATGACAAATGTTGAAAATTTTAATATAGTTGTAGAATTCTGTTAGTCTTTTTCCCTGTGTAGCATGTTGTCAATAATAAATATGTTGAATAAATAAAATATACAGAAGGAAAAAGTGAAATAGGAATCAAAAGATCTGGATTTTACTCCTACATTACCTGCTTGGTAGCAGTATGAACTTGGGGAATCATTTAATCTCAATGAGTTTTAATTTCGTCAAAAAAATGATGTTTCCATTATTGGGCAGCTGAGTAAGGTAGTAATAGGAAAGCAGCCTGTAAACTTTGAGACAAGTGAAAATGCAGGATGACTAGTGCTGCAGATGAAGGTCTGTCGCCCGAGGCAGTATTGGGAACAAGCACAAGCTCTGGGAATTGGACAACACCTGCTTCTACTATTGTTTCAACAGTCTTGTAGTCTAGTTATAACGAGTCTAGTTAAAGAACAAGGGCAGAATCAAGACAAGAACCTATTATGTATGGCTTGAAAGCCATGAAGCTTTGGGGCAACACTGTCCTGTGCTGTGTTCGCATTTGGTATCATTTAAGTGGCGACTGTCCACCACGTCCAAGCTGGGTGCCGTGTGGGGCACAAATGAGCAGAATTGCCGGTGATATCCACAGAGGCATTTCAGTGTAGTTTGGGGGCATGGTGTTCCTGTTTAACAGGCCGAAACAACATAGGGGAGTACTGCACTTGGAAGATGTGCATGCATTTAAGTCTGAGAAAATTATTGTTGACTGAGGAGGTGGGCGTAGTACAATTTTTGTTGTTTACTTTTTTAACATGTCTATTTTTGAAAGAAAACTCATATTCCACCTACTGGCTTTCTTAACACAGTCCACATTTCCTATTACTTCTTCACTGAAAGATGAAATTTAACCTCCCCCCAAATAATTACAGGGCCCTGCCTTTAAAAAAAGAAAAAAGTTCAATGTTTTTATCAAATACATGCAGGTTTTTTCTTTTACCAAAAAAGACCTTAGAATGGTAATTGTAGCTATTTAACACACTTTTCTGTTGTGTAACAGGCTGCTATTCACCAGTAATAGCCAATTAGAAAAGAAAATATCTTGTACACAGCTAATCGTAATTACCATTATAAAGCAATTAATAGCAGGAACTGTTGTTGAACTGTAACACAGCATCAATCAAGCTATCTTTGCTAAAGCACAATACAAACTAATTTCTTCAAGTGGAAGAGGAAAGGGGAAAGAAAATGGGAAATCTCAGAATTTCTTTAAAACCAGTTTTTAAATAATTCTTGAATGGTTTTTAGATATATGCACCAACTCAAAGTATTTTCCAACTGCATTGATGATAGAAAATACAAGTTACTGAAAAGCTCAATGGACAAGGCATTGAAAACATAGATTTTAATCCCCACTTCTGCTTCTGACCAGGCTTTTAGAGCAGTCTATATAATCTTGGTCAAGATCTCCTGGTTTTTAAACAAGTTACATCACATCAACATCCTTTCAACCGTGTCTTACAAATATCAATTTAAAAAGAGAGGGATCTTTTCCTACTGGGGCCCATATCATAAATATCCGAGGACAATGGTAGGAGACCTTCAGCATGCCTCACACTGTCTTTGAGAGCTCCAAAAGGTTTTCTGTCAATGTCCTAGGGCCTGGGAAAAGGGGAAAAGCACTAGTTGCATAGGTGAAAGTCATTAATCAGGTGTAAGGCTTTAGAAGGAGCACCTGCCAGGAGGTGACTTCCAGGATTCCACACTGAGTAGTTTGGATGGGTCATTAGTGCCCCTCCTGTCATCTCATCCTCTCCTTGCCTGTTGTGATGCAAGGCAAATCTAACAGAGCTATTGATAGACAGAGCTTCATGCATTCATGCCTGTTCATTATGCATGTGCTATGTTTAAACTTAATCAGATAAATCCAACATTTTGATTTGCCTAGGCCACAATGAGTGAAAGAGAGTTGTCCTGGGTCACATGTAAAATATATATTTAATGTAAGTAAGTAACAAGACTTCCTTTATTTGTGTATTAGTATTTGTTATTGGAACACAGAAAGAAAGAAAGCAAGCAGCCTGTGGACCTCAGGTTGGACGCTGCAAAATAGCTCTGGTCTTGCCATCAAAGATCTTGTGGACTGCTAGGGAAAATATAGGAAGCACATAAATAACTATATTATAGGTTAAGATGCAAAAGAACATCAGAGTCATACAGGGTTGAGCAAAAATGCGATCGTTACTAACAAGTGGTACCGGGCCTTGCAGAATAAGAATGAACACATATGTCTTAGTTACTTTTCTCATTACTGGGACAAAATATCCTACATATTAAAGGATAACAGGTTTAATACAGCGCACAATTTGTACAAGTTTCATTCTACAGTCGGGTGGCTATGAAGCAGGATAGCGTGACAGAGGAGCTTCACAGAAGAGCGGTTAATGGCCAAGCAGGCAGGAAGCAGCAAGTAGCCAGCCTTCCTTCCCTCTCTCCCTTTATATTCATCCAGGATGCAAGCTTGTTGATCAGCACTGCACTTACTCAGGGTGGGACTTCCATTGTTGACTCCTTAATCCACATTCACACCCCTAATCCAGCCCTTTATGAAACTCCCTGCTTATGACCACATGAGGCTTTGGGGGGACGTCACAATACAAGCCCTAGCAATGCACAAATGAGGAAAAGGCATTACAGGCCTAGGCAAATGGAGGTAATGATAGAAAAACTAAGGGCATGTACTCTATAGATAATTTATTCTGCCTACAGAAAATGATATGAGAATGGGAACAGTGGAAAAGAAGTTTGGAAATATAAACTGAAGCTAGGTCATACAGTTTCTGTTATTGAAACTTGATTCTGTGATCTGTGAGCCTTGCAGGTTTGAAGGAAGGGAATGACAAGATCAAATCTTAATGGGGCAACAGGAACTGGGGAGGGGAACTTGAGTCAGGAGTCCTAAATACTTTTTGCTAAAGAGAAATGAAGACCTATACTAGACTTTAATACTATGCCTTTGTTTTACTTGGTTTTTTAAAAAAAATTTTTACAAAATCTGTGTGCATTTATTATATATAACACATGTGTAGATTATGAGATAACTAAACCTCCATTACCTTGCATTTTTTTTTAAATAATAACAACATTTAAAATCTGCCTTCTTGAGCTGGACATGGTGGTACATGCCAGGCATGCCAGTACTTGGGAGGTTGAAGCAACAATCTCACAGCAAGTTTGAGACCAGCCTTGGCTACTTAATGAGTTCAAGGCCAGGCTGAATTATATGTTAAAACTCTGTCTCAAAAGCCAAAAATAAAAATTTTAAAAATCTGTCCTCTCAGTGGATTTCAGGTAGAGTTGTATACATGGGTATTGATTATTATCACTGTGTCCTATAGTACATCTGAACTTATTCCTTCTTTATTTTGACCAATTCCCTGATCCCTTTCTCAGAGCTCCCCCCCACACCCCACACTTGATAACCACCCCGCTACTGTCCACTTCTGTGAGTTTGAGTTTTTCAGATCTTCCACGCAAATGACGTCCTGCAGTATGTACCTTTCCATGCCTGCCTGTAACTACACTTAGCATGAAGTCCTCTGGGGGCATCATGTTGCTACAAGTGAGGGGACTTCCTTTTTTTTATTTTCAAGCTGGATAGTATTCCATTATCTATTTATAACACATTTTCTTTGTCCATTCCTCCACCAATGGACATTTAGGTTAATTTTATACTTGGCTGGTGTGAATAAAGGAGCAGTGAATATTGGAGTACAAGTGTGATCCTGTTTCCTTTGTTTGGTCTGTACCCAAAGTAGAACTGTTAGGTCGCATGGTAATGTCTTGTTTTGGAGGGGTTTTTTGTTTTGCAGTACAGAGAAATGAACCCAGGACGTTCATACAGATCTACAGACCCCAGCCCTTTTTATTATTTTCACTCTGAGACAGAGTCTCCCTAGGTTGTCCATTTTTGAGGACCTTCTCTCTGTTTTTTGTCACATTTGTACTAATTTATCTATCACTGTCAACCGTGTACAAGGTTTCCCTCTTCTCTACATTCTAACAGTTATCTTGAGACCATGGGCAGCCACATCGCCCAGTTGGTGATTGGCTGGCCAGCACTGCCCTTAGTCCCCAGCTAAGTGGGGCGAGGGCCCATATTTACCAGAAAGCTTTCAGAAATAGTTGGAGTTGTAATCTTCCCCACCACTGACCCTATTGATGAAGGCAGGAGATAGCTCAATCCTGTAGTGGATTCTTACAGTGAGAAAAATATGTTGGGACAGAGCAGATTATATTTTTGATGGGTTGAGGTCTTTTTGTACTCTGTCATTAGGAAAACAGTGTCGTTTTTAGACAAAAAGCATCAAAGATAAGACAGCATTCAGAATACAGCCAAGTGGAAAGATCTGGAGAAAGTTCTGTGAAAAAAAAACCAGAATAGAGAAGTTGTTATACACACACACACACACACACACACACACACCCTATTGTATTTGGGGTGGAGGAGATTTCAGTATATAATTGGGCTTAGTTCCAAGTACAATAAGGGAAAGTGAGGATTTATAACCAAAAAGGCTGAAGGAGGAGGGTGGGGTAGAGAATTACTAAGAGAAAACTTCGAGGATAAAAGGAAGTACTTGCTGAAGGCAACCAGAGTGATCAGATATCAAGCAGTGACTGGTGAGGAAGGAATTCATCAACTATTAACAGTGGTGAGACGCCAAATGTGGATCCTTTCAACCTGACTTAATGGTATCCTTACTAAAACTGACCTTGCAGATCTGTCAGGAAAAGGGCTCAAGAGAATGTTAACCAAAATCTAGTTAAGGAAAGAGTGATCAGTTTGAAGCACATAATAATGGGACAGGACTCAGGTCATGAAAAGGCCATGAAGAAGCAAATTTATAGAAACATGGATTCTTTCCGGGTGAGGTGTCAAGTCAGACAATCTGTAGAATCAGATCAGTAGAGTGAGGGTTCACCTGCTAGGAAAGGAGCACAAATTAAGATTTGCTGTGGAGAAACTGGTCACTTGCCCAGCTGTGGCATCTCAAACCCAGACAAAAGTGGGACCAAGAAGACTGAATTGATGCAGAGGCAGCTTGAGTGGCCCTTGCTGGTACCCAGCCAAACCAGCAGTGAGTGCTGCCCCTCCAGTGTTGCTGCTACAGTACCCTACAGTGGTACTGGCAGGGCTGCTAGCAGGCAGCTTCTTACAGTTGCCCATATGACCACTGAACTCCTAACCTGGAGCTCATTAATTCTGAATAATCACCCAGTTGTAAGACGATTCTCAAGTATAAGGTGATAGCACTCTTTTTTTCTCCTTACTCCTAAAGCACAAGGAATTTGATGCTGCAGAGAAAGATTCTTCATCTTGATTTTTTCCCCTTGTGAAATGCCTTAGATTTTATTGACTGAATGGATTAAATTATTAATAATTTCCCCTTTCATATTCTGTTTAGGTTATAGTGGTTATAGTTGTTTCCATAAATAGAACACAGACCTATTTTCCTTGTTGTACATTAAACCCAGAGTTTATCCAGCGATGCATTTAGATGTTCTAAGAGCCTAAATGAGCCAAAACCCTTAGGTAATGGACTGAAAAGAAATTCATTTCTTTGTCATTATTAGATGTTGTCATAGGAACGTATGTTTTGTTTGTTCAAAATGTGATTGAAGTAGGCAGGGCTAACATAAATTTAGTATGTCATTTATGTTTTTAGGGATAGTATTCCAAGGCTCTAGACAGTTTCTAGACAAAAAAAAAGTATTATGAATTTATAAATGAAAAGAATTTCGTGATGAAACAATTCGCAATGCTGTTTTTATATAATTTCGTTGGAAGTCTAGTATTTGTGACTAATACAGAAATACTGTATGTAGTTTTCCAAATACTTGATCATAACTACCTGTTTCTCAGATAACACCTGTTAACATTTTATGGATGCTGATGTTCCATGGAATTTAATTTGGGACATCTTGCCCTTATTTATTAAGAATTTAGACATTCCCACACTGAGTGTAGCATTGCACACCTACAGTCCCAACACTCCAGGAGTCTGGGGCAAGAAGGATCTCAAATTCAGGTGCAGCCTGGACAACACAGTGAGTTAGCAGGACCTGTCTCAAAATTTTTTAAAAGGGCAAGAGTTGTACATCAATACAGGGCCCTGACTTTAATCCCCAGTATTAGGGGAAAAATAAATGTAAACAGCCAAACGGTTGCATCTGTAAGTATCTCCAAGTGGAGATTATTCACCTGTCTATAGTAATAGGTATTGTTACTCACCTGATTAGCTTTCCTATTTTACCTTTAGTGGGAAGAAAGTAGGTGTAGGATGCTCAGCACAAAATAAATTTTAAAAACATTAATTTTTTTAACCTACATGAGATGTGGCATCCTTTAAAGAATATTTCCTCCATTATACCCAGAAATCTAAAGATTTTTGATTGTCCATAATGTCATCAAATTATAAGATTTGCCATTTATGAGGATATTTGCTTGGCATTGTCTTCTTTCTCTGTGTCTGACTGTCTCTGTCTCTTTCTCTTTATTTTCAGTAGTATGAATTGAATCTAGGCTCTTGGACTTACTAAGCATATACTCTACCATTAAGCTATATTCTCATCCTTGTCTGTTTTATTATCACTTCCTTAACATGTTGGAATTAAAATTTGAATATTAAATGATAAAAAGAGAAAGTTTTCTGAGTAACCAGTTTCTGACCTACTGTTCGAGAATATTCAAGCCTGTGCTTCTTATTAAGTCAGGTAACCATAGCTATTTAATATATTATTTAAGGTTATAAATTTTTAATTCACATGCTCCTATCAGCTTTCATTGACTTCAAGAATGTAGGTTAGTTACAATTTTTTTGAATTGTGTGTGTGTGTGGCATCAGTGTCAGGAATGTCAGTTTCTTTATTACTGTTTATTAATTAAGTGATGAATCCAAATATCCCTTTGATGTAAAATCCACAGCCAGTATGATGCAGAGGAATTTTTTTGTGAAAGGCTGTTAAAAACAGCTTCAACATGATTTATGGATCCCATTGTTATTCACTTCTGTTGCAGTATTCCAAGCTAACTGGCAAGATTTCTTCAAGATTTTCACGTACTTGAAATGTGTTCTCATAGTAGACTGCTCTAAAATAAGGATTATAAATCAGACAACTAGATTGCTTTTTATTTGTTCTATCTTTCCTAAAATTACATTGTATATACAATTTGTCACAATGCATTAATCATATTCTAAATATATTTTATTTATGAAGGATAATTATACTTTTATCAATATTAACTGATCCTTGAATCCTGCTATGAAACTTTCTCATACTTGTGAAAATTCAAACACATTTGTATTTTTATGGGCTACATGTAGTTTCCTTAAAGTCATGTACTTCATAAGTTGTACATTATTGCTATCTTAATGTTTACTGTAAATACACACCTTATCTCTTTCCTTTTCTAGTAAAGTAATTCACACAGTACCTCAGATCTTAACATAAATGTTCCATTTTATGTGAAACCATTTCCAGACGCCTAGATTCAAGGAGCTCTACACTTTAGTGTAGAATTCATCATATATTGCATAGTTACCTAGAAGAATCCCATTAATCTTCTTGTGGAAAGATAAATCAGCTTTTTACATACTATATTTATTTCTTAGGGTTATCTGTAACAAAGCACAACAAACTTTGCATCTTTACAGCAACAAGAATTACTTTCCGTTGTTGTTGTTGTTGTTGTTGTTGCTGTTGCAGAACTGAGGTTGAACTCAGGACCTTCCACTTGCAATGTGACAGCACTGAGTTATATCCACAGCCCAAAAATTAGTTTCTCACAGTTCTGAAGACCAGAAGTCCAAAATCAGTGTGGCAACAGGGCCATTGTCTCTCTGAAGGATCTGGAGAAGAATCTGTCTTAGCTCTTTCAGCATCTCATAGTACCAAATTTTCTTTGCTAGTGGCAGCCTAAGTCCAGTCTAGTCCCCTCCATCTTCATACGATGTCCGCAGATGTGTATCTTTTCTTCATTCTCATCTCTTTAAGGATATCTTTCAGTAGATTGAGAATTCACCATAATCCATAATGATCTCAACGCAAAATCTTTAATTACATCTGCAAGACCCTATCTCCAAGGAAGAGCCCATTTTGATATATCTTCTGTATGTCACCATTCAGTCAGCTACATCTATTGGAAAGATGCCCTTAATTCCAGATACTGCATTCATTGATCTTTCTGATCTGGCCAAGGAGTATATCCAGTTCAATGCATGTTCTCAGGCGTTTATGTGTTTGGGAGGTGGTAAGTATTTTCCCTTTTTTGCCAATCAGCTCTGTAGGAGATGGTGCCTGCAACTTGACTTTATGGACATTGGAAATTGAGCACTGACCTTATTAACCTCTGGAAGAAGGCTCCCCTGGAGATTTGATAGGGTTTATTACATATGCATAGTTTTGTTTTTGTTTTAATGTCACGGCTATTTTATCACCATTTTTTTTTTACCATGCTTACCTTTTATTTCTTAGATACTTAGATTACATACGTCATTTGCTCATTGTCAGAGAACTATAAATTTATCTTTTGTGCATGCAGTCCCTGGATACTGTGGTTCAAAGAACTCTGAATTTTTTAAAAAAGAATTGTGGAACTTTAAATAAATCATACTACCTTAACTTGTTTCTCAGGACTAAAATAAAAATAATAATTTCACCTCAGTTTTATGCTGTGAGAATGAAGTTTTTAGGAGATGATCTTTAAAATGTGAAGGTTAATATAAGTTAACCATTGTATCAATGTCTCCATGAAAGGACCATCTTAGTATTTATTGATTTGTGGTTTTCTGTCTCAACCATGTAGTTTGGCTAGCTTCTTCCCCTTTTAAACTGTCACTTTTCATTTAATGTAAATATTTATGGGGTGTTTGTCTTATTGGAGACATGGAGAGAAGTCCCTTTGGGACATGTCTTTAATGAGCAAGATATAAAGCTGTGGTCTCCGAAGAAAAGTGGTGGGAAGCCAACTTATATGAAGTGTCTGATGTTCTAAACCCTTATTTATGTAGTTGTGAATATTTTGCAGATTTGGGGTTTTTTTTATTCTTTCAAGCCAAGTGGTTTCCAAAACACTTGTTAAATCTACTCATTAAAAATAATGGAGCACGCAGATGATTCTCCCTGGGGAAAAAAGATGTCCTCTAATCATCTGGGGTTTGAGTCTCAGCAAGCATTTATTAAACACTAATTATGTGTGAGGTCCTGAAGGCACCAAGAAGAAGATAAAACCCCAGTCTTGAAGGTCCCATTTTTCAAGTAAAGGAAAATAATGGAGACGTGTAATAAAAGAATCACACTGGGTGAGGGGTGTAGCTCAGTGGTAGTGCTTTCCTAGTGCATATCCTGGTTTCCATCCTAGCACCAACAAAATAAAAAGGAAAATAAAATGTCACACTGAAGCAGTTATGCATCACCATCTTCTCTGTTACTATAGATCTCATGATAGGGCAATACTTAAGTCAGGCAGGTAGGCCCTCCTGATATGGGAAGCTACATGAAGAACAATTTGGAGTGCATTTTACAAAGCCTAAAAGAAGGCAGTGGGGTACAAGACACAAGGCCAGAGAGAAGAGTAGGAACTACTTTCTGGGCCCTGTGGAAGAACTTGATTTCCCTGCATGATGGAGTGTTGTGGGAGGATAACATGAATGAAATTTGCTGGGCAGAAGCAGCCTTTCATTTGTTGTGATGGAATGAATGTAGGAGCAATGTGGGTCATTAGGAAGCTCTCAACAGAATACGCTCCTGACTCAGTTCAAACTGGATACCAAGTCAAATAAATCTTTCTAAAAGGTTTAAAGTATCATGTAACCTTCAGCTCAAAAGCCAGCCGTGATTTCTCTGTGCTATGGGAAAACGTGCAGAATGCAAGCACATCTCATCCAGGAGCCCTGAATCGGCCCCATTAATTTAAGCTCCTCTCACTCAGCAGCTGCAGAGAGCTGAGGCATTTCTTCTTCTCCGTTATGTATAAAACACTCCTCATGTGGGTCCATTGCAAGATTAATCTGAGAGGCACAGATCAAAGAGTTAAGCCTATTTATTGTGTGTACATTTTAGTTTATTATGTGGAAATGCATTTTTAACTCCTTTATTTTATTACGTGAGACATTTTTAAGCTATTTTTGTTTATGTTAAGGAATTTCACAGCTGATATCCTTTCTGTGATCAGAAATGGCTTCAGTACTTATGCAATTCTCTACTTTTGTTTTGATCAGTAATAAAATTTTTCCAGATTTTGCACAAATGTAAGAATTTTCCAAGCAGAACTTCACGTCTTTTGGAATTTAGGGTAGGAGAATGATTGTATGTCTTAAAAGTTGTGTGTGTGTATACACGTGTATGTATGCATTAAATTTTTTAAACTCTGAAAATGTTGATATGTGTAATGGTGTGGAATTTACTGTGATAATCCAGAAAAGATAAGTACTTGTCGCTAAAATTTTCTATTACTGAAAGTTAGTGTACACAGAAACTGAGGGTCTTCTGTTCTGGTTTAGTGGCCTTAATAAGTGGAAAGTCACTCTGTGCATCAGAGGTATCAGATTTTTTTTTTTTTTCTCTTTCTCTTACCTGCGTTCCCCATTTTTTTGAAGATGGTCTCGCTTTATAATTCAGGCTGGTCCTGACCTTAGCCTTGAACTTACAGCAATCCTCCGGCCTCTGCCTCCCAAGTGCTGGAATTACAGGCTTGAGCCACCACACCCAGCACTGTGCTATGTGGTTCTGATTGCTGGTAGGCATGAGTCTCCATGCCTGGCACTGCTGTATGTGGTTACTGGGGATCAAACCCGGGACCTTGCACTTGCAAGGCAGGCACCAGAACTACTGAGCTAAATTCCCTGGCCCTGCATTCCCCCATCTTAATAAGATATTACAGGAGATGAGCTTATTAACCTGTGAATGTTCTTCATCTTTCTGTAAGTATGCCTGACATAAATGATGTCTCTTTTCATTTCTGAAAGTGAGGAAGTATACCATCATGGCACTATTTTAAATTAAGTACCCGTATCAGGAAAACCATAGAGCCTTCTTAATTCAAAGAGTTATTAAAGTGATCAGTGTACAATTAAGGTATTCTTTTCTATTAGCAAGTGTATTTACTTCAAGTGGGTCGTTTTTGAGAGAAAGAAATCTAGTCTGTTATTTCAAAAAGCAGACAGAAATAATAGTTTCCACTTCTTTAGGAAATAAAATTGGTATCAATTTTAAAGTGTACTGCTTTTTCCACTTGTCTCCCTTTGTGAAAACAGCAGCTACCAGAGACTGCCAGAAAGAAAAAAACTCAGCTAAAAGTGATTTCAAAACCTGTGCCCCATGAGATATTTTAAAGACTGGACAGATGATTTCAGATGTCAACGGTGAGACCTTTTAGCATTAAGATAGGAATTGGGTATCAGTGTAATAGGGATTAAAATTTTGAGGGAAAACAGAACAAGATAAATTGCAAGAAAAGGAACAAGGTATCAATGAGACAATAGGGGAAACCTTGTGAAATGAAATAACATCTGTCTTTATGGAGCACTGTCACAAAGAAGTCTGTCTACAGCAATCTGAACAGTAACATGTTCAAGTAAGATAATGCTCTGAATTTTCAAGCGTTCCTCTTCAGTAACCTAATTTGATTTGATTTGCCCACTCTGAATTAATTTGAAATCTATGTTACAAGAATCAACACACTTTGCTTAGGTTACTCAAGTGTACGTGTTTGTACCCCAACAACGTCCTGCGTTAGCAGCTGGTGATAAGGCAGCATCACTCAGAGACGAGCCAGTGTTGAAGTGCTGCTGTCTGGAGGCACTTTCCTGCAGAGCCCCTTGCATGCTGGATAGTGACTTCACAGCAGCTTTATGTCACAACAATTGCATATCAAATGTTAATGTCTGAGTCCAGCATCGAGTGATACTGTATTTCCCTGGTCAGCCTTCCTGCAGCTTAGTTTTGTCTGGTGAAGAAGATATCTTGGCTTCCTTAGAAGATGAGAGAAAGATTGCAAAAATGATCGACTCCCATTATCTCTGTATTTTGAAAAAAGTGCATTAGCCTTTGGCCAGTCTAAAATTAGTTCATATTGTCTTTTTGCCTGGAATATCATTTCTTTTTGCCTGTCTACCCCACAAACTTCACTCGTCAAGATCTAGTTAGTGGGGTGCATGGGTATATGCCTGTGACTCCAGCTCTGGAAGCTTGAGTCAGGAAGATGGCTGGTTTGAGGCTAGCCTGGACTACATGGAGAAAACATGTCGAGAAAGAAAGAGAGAGAGGAAGGGAGGGAGGGAGGGAAGAAGGAAAGGAAAAGAAAAAAAGAAAGAAAGAAAGAAAGAGAGCAGACCGGCAGGCAGGGCCAGTTTGGTTATCACTTTCACCTCCTCTGTGAAATATTCTTCCTCACTCATTACCTCTACCAAAAAAGTAGCCATCCACCTAACAAGCATTTCCTTACTTGTCTTTTGTCTGTTTTTATGAAAATGGGGATCGAACCTAGGCAGACACTGTGCCTCTAAGCTCCTTTGCCAGCCCCCTTTTAAAAAAGATTTTCATTATAATTGTTCTATTTTCTTAGATTGTTGTGAATTACTAGCTGGAGCTAATTTATAAATAGGAGTTTATCACAGATATATGTATATAGGCAAAAGCATGTTCTAAGTAGGTTTGATATTATCTGTGATTTTAGGCATCCAGTGGGATCTTGGAAGGTATTCTCCATGTAAGGGCGAACAGTTACAGTTGCAAGATACAGAACTGAAAATATTTGTTGTCTGATTTCCTGCAGAAAAATTCTGCCAACCTTTCCTCTAATCACCTCTCGGGTCCCTTCAGTTATGAACGTTTTCTAGAGTCTGGCTAGTTTCCAAGGATAATAAAAGTAATCGCAGTTACTGAGTGCGTCCTTGTTGGGCACTCAGCACTTCCTGTCTGTGTTACTTGGCACAGCTCTGTCACGGGTAGCACTGGTGTCTCCACTTCATGGATGAGAAGACTGAGGCTCTGAGAGCTGAGTTGCTGCCCCAGAGACTGGGCCAGTGAATGGGTGAAGCGGATTTGCGTCTGGTCATCCAGTGTGTCCTGCGGGGACATGCTTCCTGGAGTGATGTCAGAGCCCATTGTGTCTTGGGTGTGGTCCGTGAGTGACGGTACCCAGGAGCCTTCATATCTTCACTCTTCTCCCTGACTGTCAGTCCACAAGTCTTTCCCTGTTTGTCACTCCGTCTGTCTCTGCACTCCCCAACTGTGACACTGTGCTGTCCATCTTCTGGCATGTTTTTCCCTCTGTTCCTCTCCCCTACCCTCACCGTCCCTCTCCTAGTTCTTGCTCTACCTTGTCTCTCTCCCCACTTCTCTTTCTGCTCTCTACTCTGTCTCTCTGTCTCTCTCTCTTTCCCTCTCTGTCTGTCTGTCTGTGTGTCTGTCTCTCTCTCTCTCACTCTCACTATCTCTCTCTCTCTCTCTCTCTCTCCTGATCCCTGTCTCTCCCCATCTCTATTTCTGCCTTCATGTTTCCATTTCTCCCTTGCTTCTATCTCCCTGTCTTTCCCACCTGGCTGTCCCAGGCTCGCTCTCTCTCCCGGGCTGGCTGCCTGCCTCCTACCCCACCCATCTGCTCTCCCACTCCCGTGCATACTCTCACAACCGCCATCATTCCACCACCACCATGTCCCTCTGTCTCATTAAAAACTCCATCTTTGGCTCTTTGGTGGCGTCCTGTCAAGCACCTACCAAAACCAGTGGGCTACTGTCTTGCAGCCAGATACCTGAAGGTGTTTTGCTAAATTCCCCGGGGCTGGCCTTGAACTTATGATCTTCCTCTCAGCCTTTGGAGTTGCTAGGATAATAGCCTGTGCCCAAGTACCTGGCTTGTTCTGTTCTTAATATCTTCTTTCCGATGTCAGTTTCTGACTTCAGTTTACCTGTTGGGATTGTGACCATAATACATCTTGCTCATATATTTTGTTTGGATGCCCGATAAACACTGGCTTTGTTACTCTTGACAGCTGTCAGTTGGGTGGGATTGACTTCAGGCTGTTGTGTGTCTGTGCTGAGGCTAAAACACCCCCTGCCATCTTCTTCCCTCTTAGCCCCTGGAGGATGCTGTCCTCGCAGAGCCCACGCAATGTTTCCTCCTCTCCAAGGTCCTCTCCATATCACTAGCAACTCATACTTCTGGGAGTGCTGTTCCCTGCCTGATCTCATTTTTTCACATTGACTGCATTCAGGAGATAGGCAAATTAAGAAGCAGCAAATCATGCCAACTAGTTTTTAGCAGTGGCACTGTCAGTTGTACCCCTAAATCTGTTTACTTAGTATTATTACACAGCACCACAATCCACTCTGCCCAACAGTGTTGGCACTGTTAATTCAGAGCGGAGCCACTTAAAATAGTTGTGTAATTTGGTTTGGGTTTTGAAACTGACCGCATGATTTTTGTATTTTGATATCTTTTATGTGACTATTCAGAAGCTTAAAGTTCTTATTATCAGACAATATCTTTTTGATAGTACTTCTGTCTTATTCTGTTTCAATTATTTAGGAAATTTTTTCTTTTTTGAATACAAACTGTAGAATCTCCTGATTGGCAGTTTAAGCTACTTACTATCTTCCAAAAATTGGCCTGCTTATTTTTTACAAAAATTTTTGTACTATACTGTGCTTTGATTAGTCAGGTCGTTATTAATAGGTATTCATATTACTGCAATTCATTTTGAAGCCAGATAGAATGCTAAAATAATTACCCCTATGTTTCTTCCAAGTGGGATTTCTGTGTTAAATGATACAGGCATTATTTATTCACTTATTTCTCTATTGGGGATTGGCCCCAGGGCCTTCATACATCCTTATTTTCCTAGTCCTTTCTGTAATATTTTCCCCCCCAACAGGGATTGAACTGAAGACTTTGCACTTGCCAGACCGGCACGGTGCCACTGAGCTAAATCCCTAGCACTCTAAATTTTATTTTCAGACTGGGTCTCCCTACATCATTTGAGCCAGACTAGGCTCAAATTTGCAATCAGTGTTCCTGCCTTAGCCTCCTAGAGAGCTGGTATTACAGGCATGTGCCACCAAGTCTCACTCATTGTACAGTATCTTAATCCATTCAGGCTGCCATAACAAAGCACCAAATGCTGGCTAGTCTATAAACAACACAAATTTTTTTTTTTTTTTTTTATGGTTTTTTGAGACAGGGTCTCGCTTTGTGGTTCAGGCTGGCCCTGAGCTCAGCCTCAAACTCACATCACAGCAATCCTCCTGCCTCTGCCTCCCAAGTGCTGGGATTACAGGCGTGAGCCACCACGCCCGGCACTGGTATGTGGTATTGGTTGCCGCTGGAGTGAGTCTCCACACCCAGTATTGTTATGTGGTTACCTGGGATTGAACCCGGGTCCTTGCGCTTACAAGACAGGCGCCGGAACCATTGAGCTATATCCCCGACCCCACAAATTATTTTTTTAATTATCTTTATTGGTACATTATGAATACACATGATAATCACATTCAGCATTAAGAGTTTGTACCAGAATATGATGCAACTTGATTCTCATTTTTTCCCTTTTTCCCCCCACCCTGCATCCCCCTGCTCCCTATATACAAATTAATTCTTGTAGCTCTGGAGGCTCGAAAGTCAAGGTCAAAGCAATAGCAGATTGTATGTTAAAGACACACTTTCTAATCCATAGATGCCTCTTTCTGTGTCCTCACATGGTCCACAGAGGAAGGCAGATCTCTGGGGCCTTGTTTAAAGGGCACAGCATCACTTATCACGAGGGCCCTGTCTTTCAGAACCAAATGTCTCCCAAAGGCCCTCCTTCCTAAAATTAGCATACTTGTGTTTAAGTTTCGACCTAAGAATTTTCAGAGGATACAAACGTTTAGACCATCGCCCTTGCCAAAATTTCTATTTGTTGTTTTTGTTGTTGTTGTTGCTTCTGTTTTTGTTGTTTTCTCTGCTGGTACTGGAGATTAAAGCTGGGGCCTCCACACTGAGCTACATCCTCAGCCTTTCTTTTCTTGAGACGATCTCACTAAGTCACCTAAGTCCCTTCAGGGTTCAAACTCCCAACTCTCCTGCCTCATGCACCCAGAGTCTGGGGATTACAACCATGTGCCACCATCCTGGCTCCCATTTCTCATAAAAGTACTAACACTCTTGGTGATGTGTGGAAGTAGTTACATTTGAGAATAAAATATATTATCAGACTTTGGGCCAAGGATGTAGCCCAATGGTTCTGGTACTTGCCTTGCAAATGCAAGGTCTTGAGTTTGATCCTGGTACCAAAAAAAGATACTATTATCAGACTTTGTGATGCGTGTCTGTGCAGTGGTAGAGAAGTAACATATCATTCATTAATTTGAATTTTAATATAAATTGTATTTTTATAAACTTGTTCATATTAAATACTATTTACATTTGGTTTTATTATTTGTATTCATATATTTCATATATGTATAGTGTATGTTTGCCTATTATATATTATTATACCTAACCCTCTTTTTCATTATCATGGTAGCCTCTAAATTTTGTCCCAATAAACTTCCTCCTTTTCTTGCAGTTGAGCATGTGAGTAAAGTACAGGTGGAAAAAAAAGGAAATTCCCTGGCAAGTCAGTATTAATGAGCAGCCTCAAAGCATCCATAACTGAGACATTCACTTTCTGTCTCTGATAAGTTTCTCACACCTGAAGGAGGGGAAGTGTCATCTCATCCCTCTTTCTCCCCTGTGCTCCCGTAACCTCCCGGTGGGTCTCAAACATTCGTGGCTCTGTGACCTGCATGGGTACCACATGGTAGATATATGTCTGTCCTCAAAGAGATTAATGGAAATCTTTGTTTTTAAAATTGAATATTATGGAGAACAAGTCACAAGATAGAGCACGAGAAGAAAGACCTTGACGGACCTGAGGAAGCTGGCTCTGGAGGAGGTGGGAATGGGGCCTCACTTGAGATTAGGTGGCGTGTAGGAAGGGAAGGGCAAGCAGAGGATGGGGCTGTGTGGCGAGAGCGGTGTACCATCGCGTGGAGATTAGGTTGTGTGCAGGATACCGTTCACATGACAGCCATGACTCACCTGTCTTGCTCCCTGTGGCATCTTCCTGCCTCAACTTCCCTTCTTTAGCTCTGCTGTCATCATAGGAGGTCCAAAGGTTAAAATCCCAGCACTTCCCTGTTTTGTTTTTCAACAAATCTCAGTTGGTTTTGTTTTGTTTTGTTTTTTGAGACAGGGTCTCGCTTTGTAGTTCAGGCTGGCCCTGAGCTCAGCCTCCAACTCACATCACAGCAATCCTCCTGCCTCTGCCTCCCGAGTGCTGGGATTACAGGCGTGAGCCACCACGCCCGGCACTGTGGTATGTGGTACTGGTTGTTGCTGGTCGTGAGTCTCCACACCCAGTGTTGTATGTGATTACCGGGGATCAAACCTGAGCCCTTGAGCTTGCAGGACAGACGCCGGAACCATTGAGCTAAATCCCCGGCCCACGAATCTCAGTTATTGAGGTAGTTCGCACACTTCTGCCCCCATCCCTTTCCCACCTGCCCTCAGATCGCTAGTGCACTTTTCCTTTGTGTGTTCTGTTTCCTCCTCTCTGTCATCCATATTAGTCCTCCAGTCTTCAGAAACCACCTTGGAGAAGAATCCCTTCTTGGAATTCCCTGTGTGACCCTTCCTTCATGGATTTTTCCTTCTGTTAATTCACCCATATCTGTGAGTTCAACTTAATGACTTTTTAAACTTTGTTTCATAAGCCTCAAACACCAGTGAGCCCCACTGGGTATGCAGGTCAGACCGGCAGGCCCCTTAGCCCCTCCCACATCTGTAACTAAAGCGTGTCTGCTCATACCAGATGTGTGTTAGAATTTGTGTAGGATAATTTGGAAAACAGTTCTACGGCTTAAAGAAAAAATTTTGAGAAGTATTGCTGTCTTAACAACAACCCAAATGATGTCAGTGAAAGTATTACCTCCATTTTGTTTCTCGCGTATATATTTTGTCTCAGAAAATGCACTTGGATGTTCCTTGAAATTAGTCTATTTTTCCTCCACTGGGCCCACCTCCAGTGCTGAGAAAAAGGAGTGCATTCTATTCAGTGCTTTATTTTTAAAATTCATCCTACAGATGATGTGGTAATGGTCATATTCAGGTTTTAAGTGATACAAGGTAGTGCCTCAGGAAGTAATATCTCATTTTTAAAGACAGCTCATAGTAGAAGACAGCACACAACACAAAGCATACGTTGATGACAACAGTATTTTACATGTCATTAGCAAGCATGTAGGTTTTTGAGGAGTGGAGTCCTTTCCAGTGTCCTCCAAGTTAGGCCACTTAAATTTTACAGATGTTTTCTAAAATTGATCCAAGTTTGGAACATGTAGCTAATTTCTCTGACCCAGTCATGCCATTTGGGCTTATATAACCTCTTGTACATTGGTATATAAATGTATGTATGAAGTAATACATTTTTTTAACTGTGTGCATAGCGAAGACCCATTATTTATGGTTTCCTGATCTTATTTAAGAAATAGTGAATGAGTTGCATTGATATAATATTGTCGTTGCTTTGCAGCTATAAAAAATAGAAAGACAAGGCAATGACTAGTATACTGACCTGAGAATAAAATCCCTTTGTCACCATAGATCCCTGCTCTTCTTTAAACATTGTATTAAGAGACTGAAGCAATAGAACAAGGTACCAAAGGAGCTGGAAATTCAACTCATTGGTTCTGGCCCCCGCCTAGCAAGCATAAGGTCCTGAGTTCAATCCCTGGTAACCACATATTACAATGCCAGATGTGGTGGCTCATGCCTATAACCCCAGCACTCAGGAGGCAGAGGCAGGAGGATTTCTATGAGTTTGAGGCTGAGCTTTGGACCAGCCTGAACTATAAAATGAGACCCTGTCTCAAAAAACTTTGGAAAAAAAAAAAATAACATTGTTCCCATGGTCTGTAGAAGGATAGAGCTGTGGTTCTTTTGAGTCACTGAGAAAGGAAAAAGAAAAATTTACAAGAAGTTCTCATTCTAGTGAAAGCCACAATATACATATGTGGCCATAGTGTCCTTAGAATAAAAACAGCCTTGTCTAGTTTGTAAAAGATGGCAGAATAGAGCCAACAAATTTAGAAGGTGGAAACCTGCAGTGTTCTTTACTAGTGTTCTCACAGCTGAGACAAAGCATCTAACAGCCCCCTGAGCATCTAATAGCATCTAAAGCATCTACTAGCCCCCGTAAAGCTGAGGGTGGAATAGAGTGCTCGTCTTATCTGAGGCATAATAATTATGAAGTGAACTCCTCCAGTGAGAATGACTAGGCCTTTATATTGAAGTTCAAGGCCATAATATGGCTTCAGTCCTCACCATTGAGATCCAGTCAAAGATACCAAAGATATCAGCAGTCAGGCTTTATAAAGTCCATGGGCAGCGTGAACAAAGGAACTGGTACACCAGAGAACTCTCCAGATGTCTGCGAGAGTGTCTGCAGAACCAGGGCAGAATAATGAAGCAAACATCGTTTGTGTCCTTGAGGAAGTCACAGAGGAGAAGCAGGTCTATAGACAGAAATGTTTAATAAATGGTGAAAGTCTTTCAAGAGGAGGCTGTACTGAAGGTTTCAAACAGGGACTGTTTTGAAGGCTGTATTGCAAGGCATTCCACAAGGAACTGACTCTTTGTCTTTATCAACATATTAATTTAAGAACTTTGCTATTAGGTTTTCTTGTAAAATCAAATAACTAAAATTTGAATTGGAAATGGTGAAGAACTTTAGTGGAGACTATCACTTTTGCTAAAATGGCTTCTACAATTCTAATACAAACCTTCTTCCAACCTTTATGCAAAGTGTGATCAATCATATGCCACTAAAATCAATTTCTAATAATACTTGCTTCCCTGGCCCTTCTAAATCTTCTTCTGCACTTAGCTCTTTTTCTTCCCAGTTTTGTTATCTGAGAAACTGAGAGCAAGCCAGACACCTACGCTTCTCCATCCCTTACTGCCCACAGCTGTGTTTTATTCGTACCTACTTGAATCCTTTATCCCGCTAACATGCAGAAGTGAAACCAGGTGAGCAAATAAGTTGGTTCTTTTCATGTAGCCTGTAGTTGGAAGTCATCATGCCTAAGTGTCATTAATAAAATCTCACAGTGTGCTTTCTGCCACTCTTCCTTCTCATCCTTATGAAAAGATTTGGATTTTGGTTTTCTTCATAATATTCAAAGAAACTGCACATCATCTAAAGATAGAGAGCTCCATATGTGACTAACTTATTGTTAAAGGAGAATTTAAACCTGTAGATGCATACCAGGAAATGTTCAGTATGACTTTGCTTTATTTTCCCAGAAATGTTAAAGTTCTTTTCCTGTTATTATTATTCATCGTCTCCTCTTTCATTCACTTGTGTACGATGATGCCTTTCCAGTTGGTCCCCATAGCAACACTGGATAATGCTAATGAAACTGCAACATCTTAAGCTCTCCCACAGAGAATCTCTGTGAAAATAACCATGAAACATACTTGCATTTATTTTCTCTCCTTGAAAGAGATTGGTATTTGGATTCTTTCCCATGATTAAGTCTTAACTTCCCTAACTGTCTGAGTGGAATTGGACTCTCTAATTTAGAGAAGCTTTTTAGATGGCAATAAACCATAATCAGGATGCCATCTCTACTCCCCCACTCACACCCCCAGGTTGTGTACATCTGTGGTTCTCAAAATATGGTTACCCGGCATTAGCAGCACACCTGGGAAGTTATTAGAAATTCTACCTGACATGCACACCCGAATCAACTGCATCAACAACTCAAGCCCTCAAAGTAATTCAGATACACTGAAGTTGGAGAATCACGGGTGTATAAAGGAGACAGTGTTGTGGTGGATAACATCACATAACACTTTACATGCCCTTGGGTTGTGCTAACATGATTACAAACTACTTTACTGTTTTTGATATCTCTGAAGCTCATTTATACTATGAAATATTAGCCGAATATCAGTTTGCATTAAGATAAAATATGGCATTGAGTGTGACTGATTTCAGCTACTGAAAAGAAATACATTTTAATCCTTATCTGTTATTACAAACCATGAAAAAGCCAGTTTATTACCATTAAGTCAGTAGTGTTAGGTAATGACTCAAGCTATAAAAACGTGGGCTTTTTCTCATTTCTTAGGTGGAAAGCTAATATATTTTTATTTGCAGATGTTGACAAGCATCCACCTTTTTGAAAGAAGTCTTTTAATTGATGCTTTTTGCTGTGGTTAGTAATTTATCCTTTTTATCCTCAAATACATCATAAGCATGCAGTAAAAACAAGGTTCTTCTCAAGGCCATGACTTTAGAGAGCAAAAATAGGAAGCAGGTATAATAGAGAATTGCAAAAAGGACAAATTAACCTGTGTCATGTAAAGCTTTACAAGACAGCTCAACCTAAGAACTTGGAGATACAGGCAGAATTTCAGCTAGAAATAGTATGTAAAGTAGTGAAAATTGTTGATCATTCCCAAAACTGAATCATTTATATGCCAAGAAATTGAAACAGAGTCTAAAGAAGCTGTGTTGTTGGTCCCGTTGTTGGCTGTCAGCACGGTAATAGAGCTGAACTGGGCTCAGAAATCAAGATATTGTGAATCATCTCGGCAGGGATCCCCCACTCAGTCCCCAAAACAGTAACAATAGAATGAGTCCAGGCACCCTGTTAAGCCTGATGTAATAAGCAACAGCTGTTTGCTCCTTTCTCATGTTCATTACTACTCCAATTCGGATCATTTGCATTTGCCACTCAGCCTTCCGTATTTGTGTCCTTAGGAGGGTTAGACCCGAGTACCAGTAATATCATAGTTTCCTGCACATACTGTCTTGTGTCTTCCTGCCATGTTGCTCCTTATGGTGCCCACAGCTGCTTTGCTCTTCCTAAGTCTACTCCCCTTACACCTAAGTTTACTCTTTCTTTGCACTACTGTGTTTCCCCTGAAGGTCTTGTTTCAGACAGTTAACTTTTTGGACTTTGATCAGCAGATTTAGATGCTCTTCTAACTCTGGATTTTCCATAGACCCTCCACAAAATTCCATTCATGAGAAATACTGTGTATTATCATTGCTGGTATCTCCTGTGTTCCGAGATAAGGACCCACGTCTTCATCTCTCTCTCTACTGCTTGCCGCTAGCTTGGCAATATTTTGAGCTATTGGATTAGAGATTTTTATATATTATTGACCTGGCAAACATCATGGATTTTCTGAAGTAATTCTGATTTGAAATATGTTGTCCTTTTCTCACAGGTATCAGCAACATTGAAATTGTTATCACTCTTCCCTAAATTTATCTCCTAAATGTCTTATACACAGAAATAGCCAAAATCCTATCAGAAACCTAAAAGAAGATGACCATATCTCTACACTTAAAGAAAAGTATCTCAAAAGAAATTTGTTGTGAAGTTTAAAGCTCAGGATGGAGTAGAGTGTTTCTGCTGATTTGAAAGATTTAATTCCATAATATGTGGACCAAATTGTTCATACAGGAAATGTGCTTTTATTTCTTTACTTTCCAGGCAGGCACAGCACCACTGAGCTACATCCCTGGCCCTTGCACTTTTATTTCTTCTGTTTTATATTTCTACATCCCTCCAAAACTCAAACTACTGAGGAAATTAGGTTAGAATTAGGTTAGGAGTGTATAGGTCCTTTGTAGTAGTTGCTGAATGAGACCATTGCCAACCAGTTGACTTTCAGAAATGCAGTAATAGAATTGAGTTGTCACTAATCCATTGAGATAAGTTAAAAACTCTGATTTTGACAGCTTAACAGTAACTAAACTGTCTTCGTTGTAGGGAATTTCTGATAACTAAACCCAAGAGTATCTGTGTACTTTTTAACATGCCTAATGTAAGTAAATTTCTTCATCAGTCTGCTCTTAATTAGAATCAAGCCCTTCACTGTGAAAGTCACAGCTTTTAGAGCCCTAGAACATCACACCAGGAAGTCTAACCCCCCAAAATTATCTTGCCCCAGGGTTTGTTTTGGTACCTGGGCTGGAACTCAGAACCTTGTGTTTGCCAGGCAGGTGTAGCACCACTGAGCCACATCCATGGCCCATTGCTCCCCAGGGTTAACACAGCACCGCTGTCACTTGCACTTGTGGATGTGCTTAGTACATAGCTGTACAATGGCAGCATTTTCTGCATATTCATCTCACCTTTGATAGGTATTGTTGGCTTTCTAGACAGTGGGTTTGGTTTTATTCCTAAGCTTTTGTGATCATCACAGATCTTTTGAGAACCTGGTGAAAGCTGTGAATACTTTCCAAGAGAAATGAATTTGTGCATATGTACTTGTTTTACTATCTCATGTCTTGGGCTTTCAGGCTATTTACGTTCAGACCTTAGTGTTCTGACTACCTCTGGTCAAAAAAAAAGATTCTCTGTCAGAATGTCACTCTGGTTACAAAGGTTTTATCCAAGATGTTCAGCAATACCAATAAAAATAGCCATTTATGACAGGGAGCATAAATATATCTTGGAGTTTGAGGCAAAGGGAAGTGGACAGGAAGGTACCTGGCCGTAGAAGTCACAATTAGTGTCGCGTCCGTCTCGACCAGAAAGAAAGACGCGACCCGGAACTCTTCTTCAAGCAGTTTATTCAGGAACCCTTTACAGCATAATGGAGTCTCTCTTTCCCCAGCCCGCGCAACGCCTTATATGCATCTCTTCCGCCAATCAGGGGATCAGGTGTAGTGGCCTACCATTGGGCCGCGCAGCAACCAAACTATGCTTGAGTCAGCCTAGTACCCCGCAAGGAGTCATGTGGCAGAGGGAGCACACGCCATCAGGAGGAAAGAGAAAGGAAGCCGGCGCCATCTTTTAGGTGTGGCACCAGCGCGGCTCTCCACAGTTCCCCCTTTTTTGTATATGAAATAGGCGAGAGTAGAGGTCTGATCTCTGAAACATATCAGGGGACATTGTACAGGCTCTCCTCGAAGCCTCATCGGCCCAATTCAAGCCTGACCTGTCCGGTACCGGTTTTCTTCAGAGGCGGGCGACGTTGGGATAGATTTGGGGAAGGGCGGTACCAACCCGCATAAATCAGACATGCTCTCCTTGAGGCTGCTAACAGCAGGCCGCATACCTCAAGTGCAGTGCTTACCCTGGCAACCTGAACGTGTAGGATCTATTTTTGAATGGCGGCCAACCATGCCTGAGGAGACTGCCCTGCCTCGAGGGCCATAAAGGCTTGAATCATCATAGCTGTGCTACGGGCCATAGTGGCTCATATTTTGCAGATACACCATAATCCCACCATCATAGCAAAAGGGAACATAAAGGCTAACGCCGCCATTCCCGCCCACTGTTTAAGATGGTTCATTGCTGAGGAAATCCAGGAAGTCAGACCCATCGCCACAACCGGATCAACTCTGGTGGAGTTCACATGTACAATGGCCATTCTCAAGTCTCTCAAGGTGTCTTCAAATTCAGCTGACCAGTTCTGCATGAGAAACTTAGACAATTGTTTAGACAAATTGGCTTCTCGAGAATAATTAAAATACTGTACTGATGTTACACACAATCCTGGCATTTTCCATTCACATCCCAATTGTGCAATTTGCCAGAGGGTATCGACCTGCTCCTGGACGAGATCGATCCTTTGATTAACAATCATAAGTCCACCCTTTATCTGAGAATTTATGGATGCCTGTAGGTCTAGGGCCTGAGCCACATTAACTGACAAATTGTTTAGGGTGGCAGCCGTCTGCACCGTGGTGCCCATAGCAACAGCCGCCGTGGTGGCAGCCACTGCAGAAGCGGTTATGGCTGTAATGACAGCGGCAGTAATTCCAAAATCTCGCATTATTACTCCACTTAGAAGCATTCCCTACTCTTCCACCCCCAATCATGCTAAAAGCAGAAAGATCGGTGCAGCTACCATTGATTCCACATAAGAGCCAAATATCAAAGGGATTAGAATGAATTGCCTGAGAAGGATTCTGATAAGTCCAATTACATCCTGCCCCAGTAACATGTCTCTATCCCAGGCTGGATTACCTCCCGCCGCATTAGCAGCCCCCTGCTCTACCGCAGATTCTATCCAGAATGCTCTCCAGTCCAGGTATTGACCCGGGCTCAGGCAAGCGCGGGTCAAACCTGCCCAATCATTGGGAGTCATACAATGTCTATTTAAAGCTTCCACTTGAGCCAGAGTGAAAGAAGCACTAATGCCATATGTTCTCACCAACTCAGCCAGTGCCTTGATCACTTTGAAATCTAGAGGTTCTTCAAACCTATTTCCCTGTTGGTCTTGAAACACTGGAAAGGCTAGCTGTAGTTCTGTTCTAATGTGGCTCCACACCTTTGGGCAAAAGGATCTTCCCGAGGCTGTAAAAGGGGCCGAAACATGTTCGGTGTTTTGCCCCACAGCCATGTATGGCGGAGGCGCCGAAGGCTCCACCCCACCTTCTAACCCTTTTTCTTTTTCTCCCTTTTTTTTTTCTTTATCACAGCTTTCTCTAATTCTGCTATTAGGGCAGATACCTCTTCCTCTGAACTAGATATGTTTCCTCCGGATAAAGCCTATCTTGCCCTTCTTTAGTGCTCTCAGCTGTTTCAGCGCGCTCCTGTTGTAAAATCTCTTTAGTGCTCTCAGCTGTTTCAGAACGCTCCTCTTGTAAAATCTCTAAGGCTGTCTGCCCTTCTTCCACAGCTTTGCAACATCTTTGATCTTCCAAGCAACTCCTGACTAGCTTCCAGACTGGTCTTACCTCTCCTTTTAATGTTCCTTGTCCCCAAGCAAAATCTAGATCGGCACCAAGTTTGTCCCAGCAAGGGACCGTGAGGCTTCCGGACTCCGCAAACCATGGCGCAGCGGTGTCACATTCCTCTAAAAATCTTTCTAGGGTGGATTTTTTGATTTTTAAGTTTTTTGACAGTAGCAGCTCTTGAAGAGCCAAAAAAATTGGGTGCGAGTGCAAAGCACCCATAATTGAAACTTTTACTTTCGGTTCGCTACTACCCGTGAACTTAATCAGCCACCTATCCCCACGGACTTTCCCACTCTCTCTTTATCTACAGAAGAGAGCAAAATATCGCCGCCCTCAACCAGCGGTCCTTATGGTCCCACTTACCTGGGAACTTACCACTCTCTCTTTATCTACAGAAGAGAGCAAAATATCACCGCCCACAACCAGCGGTCCTTATGGTCCCACTTACCTGGGAACTTACCAGTGCACTGCCCTGACCGCTGAAGTTCTGAGTTCCGAGGAGTTCCCCGTACGGGCCACCAGTTGTCGCGTCTGTCTCAACCAGCAAGAAAGACACGACCCGGAACTCTTCTTCAAGCGGTTTATTCAGGAACCCTTTACAGCATAATGGAGTCTCTCTTTCCCCAGCCCGCGCAACGCCTTATATGCATCTCTTCCACCAATGAGGGGATCAGGTGTAGTGGCCTACCATTGGTCTGCGCAGCAACCAAACTATGCTTGAGTCAGCCTAGTACCCCGCAAGGAGTCATGTGGCAGAGGGAGCACACGCTATCAGGAGGAAAGAGAAAGGAAGCCGGCGCCATCTTTTAGGTGTGGCACCAGCGCGGCTCTCCACAAATTAGTTCCTGTAAAGTCCAGACATTGACAGGATGCAGAGGTTCTCCCTGACGGGTGTCTGCTTTCTTCTCATTGTATCTCCGAAATCCTGGGAAAATATTTAAGAAGGTCTCGAGATTTTCTGCTGTCTGGTGGTTGTTACACTTCATCAGACTCACCCCTATTTCACACCTAGGGTTATAGACACATGCCTGTAATCCCAGCACTCCAGAGGGTGAAGCAAGAGGATTACTATAAGTTCAGAGCTGGCATGGGGTACTCAGTGAGTTCAAGGCCAGCCTGAACAACCAAGCAAGACCCTGTCTTAAAAACCCAAAAGAATCAAATGTGGATTTCTTGTTGACACTCCAACAGTGTCTCAAGCAGTAGTCTGAAGAGAAAGGACTAAATAATTTGCAGTTCTTAAGAGCTGCCCAGTGGTGCTGACCCGGCTGCCTGGGGGCCACAGTTTGAGAACTACCATTGGCGGTGGGACAGTTGTCCTGATAGGCCCCCCATATCAGTGATAACCACTCAACTGTTTGCTAATGCTACTTGGTCAGCTCAGCAGTTTAACCTTGTTATTTCTAATTATTCTAGGTCAGCCAAAAGGGAGAATTGCTCTTAATAAAGGTCTAATAACATATGGTAGTACCATGGAAATGTCTTTAGCTTGAGAGAATAGACAAAGACCAAAAGAAAGCTTTGAACAAATTATTAATAAAGTATTTAAACCCAGCTTTCCTTACTGAAATAATGGATTGCTTCATCAGCCTTACCCTCCCTGTCCCTGGAAAGGCTTTTTAAGAGGCTGCTTCTCTCCCAGAAATAGGTTTCACTTGTGATAGAGCCCTCCTCAGGCTCTTTCTCCTGACAAGAAATAGAAATTCCTGAGGTTGGATCGGTTATAGCCCATCTTCATATTAGAATGGAAGAAAGAAGCCAAGTTCACACTCAGAGTCAACCGTTATGACAGCTGGTTTCCCCATTAGTCTCACCTCCTAACTGCTAATATCCAGACTTTCTTTTACCGGTTTAATAACCAAAGATAACAGTTATCTGCCTTAAAATATCCATACCATCTGACCCAGAAATTCTTCTGATAATTAATCCCAAGGAAAATATCCTTTAAAAAGGATAAAGCTTAAGCTACAGTTTTCATTGCAATTGTGTTTATAATAACAAAAAAAGTGTGCAACCTAAGTAACAGAATTGATTAAATTGTGTCATGTTCCAAGATCACTATACAATAATGTAAATAGCTCTAAGAAAAATATATAATGCTGTGGAAAGTTACTTGTGGCGTATTAAGTAAAAGGAAAATACAAGATTGTATTGGAGGGGATTTTTAATTTAAAAACAAATATTGATAAATATCCAAAGAAAAATCATATTAGTTGTGATTATTTCTGAATGGTGAAATTATGGGTAGTTTTCCACTTTGTTTTCCTTGAATAGTTTTGTAATGAACTATGCACTCATTTTTTAATATTCAGAATATTTGGGATTTCAGGGATTTAGCTCAGTGGTTCCTGCGCCTGTGTTGCAAGTGCAAAGGCCGGGGTTTGATCCCGGTTACCACATAAAATACTGGGCATGGAGACTCATGCCCAGCAACAACCAGTACCACATACCACTGTACAGAGCGTGGTGGCTCACACCTGTAATCCCAGCACTCAGGAGGCAGAGGCAGGAGAATTGCTGTGATGTGAGTTTGAGGCTGAGCTCAGGGCCAGCCAGAACTACACAGCAAGACCTTGTCTCAAAAAAAAAAAAAAATTCAGAATATTTTCTTTTAAAAAAAGGCTTAGTCAAAATTATTTAGTTTTAATCAGAGTATTACATTGATTACCAGGAAGTATGGAAGACCATTGAGAGGTATTTTATTCTTAAAAAGAACAGAAGGCAGGGCCGGGGATTTAGCTCAGGGGTTCCGGTGCCTGTCTTGCAAGCACAAGGACCCGGGTTCGATCCCAGGTTAACCACATACAATACTGAGCATGGAGACTCACGCCCAGCAGCAACCAGTACCACATACCACAATGCCAGGCGTGGTGGCTCATGCTGTAATCCCAGCACTCGGGAGGCAGAGGCAGGAGGATTGCTGTGATGTGAGTTGGAGGCTGAGCTCAGGGCCAGCCTGAACTACAAAGCGAGACCCCCATCTCAAAAAAAACTTAAAAAAAAAAAAAAAAAAGAACAGAAGGCAGAAGTCTCAGAACAGTACTATACTGGATGCCTCTTGATAATTTTTTTTTAAAAAAATGGAGGCCCCATGGAGAATATTTTGGTTTTCAGCTCATACACTCTTGGCTCGCAACTGTCTGACGAAGGCAGTTCATAAAAGCTAGAATTTCTCTTCCTAGTGCACATCACTGAAGCTATGCCTCCCCCCACCTTTATTGTCTTGGTGCCAGCTATAAAGAAATTCTTTGACCTCCCTTTGTCTGTAGTGGATCATAAAACTGATTCCAGAGGAGTCATGACCCATCCCCTGGAGGTACTTCCGTTCCACAGAGAAGCCAAGAACAATGCAGGCCTTACTGGGTTTCCCCACACAGTCTGTTATCCTCAGACATATCCTTCAGTCCAATCATGTTTGCAAGTAGTTGTCTAAGCTGCAGGATTGCCAATGCAGCAAAGTCTTCATAAAAACCCAGAAAGTCCGAGTTCAGGGTGCTTGTGGATAGCAAATGCTGGCATGCCTTGCGAGTGTAGTGTACTGTGTCCCACTCACTCCACGCCGTGTACCTCTTTCTTCTCTCCTTTTAATGTACTTTATAGTAAGCTGGTAACCATATTTCCCTGATATCTGTAACTGGGCCAGCCCAGTAGAACTCAAGGTGGAGTTGCAGGATTCATGATTTATAGACAGAATGCAAGTACAACAACCGCATCAAGGTCGTATCTGAAGTGGGAAGGAGGAACAGCCTTGGAGACTGAGCTCTCAGCGTGTGGGATCTGACCATGTCTCCCATGGCTAGTGTCACATCTGAATCAGATCAGAGCACACCAGGCCAGTGACCTGTGCAGTATGGATGGCTTCCTTGCCGGCCAGTGGGTCACTCACATTGGTCCAGCATTATCATAGGGTATAAAATCACCAAAAAAGGCCAATAGTGTAGGAACAGCAACAGCTACTGAAAAATCGGGTATTTTAAGATCTTACCAGTATGTGTCATTGTGACAAACTGGTTGTTGAAACTATGTATAAAATTTAGCTGTGTAGAGCCTGATGACACTATTGAAAGCTCTAATATTTTATTATACTCTTAAAACAATGCCTTCACCAAAAACTATCAGTTTTTCTCATTTTCAAGACGTCTTGGCTATTAATAGCTCTGGGTTTTCTCTTAGGGAGGTATTAGTATCACACACATGTTAAATTTTAAAGAAATTACTCTTGGGCCGAGGATTTAGCTCAGTGGTTCCGGTGCCTGTCTTGTAAGCGCAAGGACCTGATTTGGATCACTGGTAACCACATACAACAATGCCAGGCATGGAGACTCACCCCCACCAGCAATTAAAACCACATACCACAGTGCTGGGTGTGGTAGTTCGGCCTGTAATCCCAGCACTGGGTGGCAGAGGCAGGAGGATTGCTGTAAGTTCAAGACTGAGCTAAGGGCCAGCCTGAACTACAAAAAGTGAGACCCTGTCTCAAAAAAAAAAAAAATAATAATCTCTGAACACACCCAAATATATATATATATATATATTTGTCGTAGTGACACATACTGGTGAGATTTTAAAATACCGGATTTTTCCATAGCTGTTGCTGTTCGTACACTGTTGGCCTCTTTTGTGATTTTATATCCTATGATAATGCTGGACCAATATGAGTGACCCATTGGCCGGCAAGGAAGCCATCCATACTGCACAGGACACTGGCCTGGTGTGCTCTGATCCAATTCAGATTTAACACCGCCAAGGGATATATATATATATATAAAGGTAGGGATTATCTTATTGATATTCATATTCTTTGAGTAAGAATTACCCATCTCAGTGGCTGGGTGTGGGAAATCAACCCCAGTATTATAAGAGTTTCCTCTCCTCATTGAGGTACAGAACATGACAGATGTGGCAGTAAGCAGTAAAAGCAATAAGGGTCAGGAGAAAGCATCTTTTTGCTCTGCTTCTTTGACCACTGTTGTGATCTCTTAATCTTTAATTATATTGCATGTGTGCTTGCTTCGGCAGCACATACACTAATTATATTGCATGTGTTCAATAGAACTATTGATCCTTTACCACCTGATTTCAAATTTTTGTCTTTTATTTAGTAGTTATCATACATGATCAGTCATCAGTGTTCAGTGGCGTAGCAATGTCATCTGCATCACCACATAAACATTACTTGGTTGTGTGGCGCTCAGTCTCCCAAGAGAATTGGTTTCCAGGATCTTCTCCTCCCAAGGAATTAAACAAAATGGCGAAAACAAACAAACAAAAAAAAACAACAGAGTTCATTTGAAAAAGTAAAAGTGAAGCGTGATTGAGAAATTGACTCTGCAGATGTTACTGGGGCTAAGTAAGAGGAGAAAGCAAGATGAAGGTACAACCTGGAGGACAGTGGGGTAGGACCCTGAGGAAAGCCGTGATAGCCAGCCCTGTCTGGTGCCTGTGTCCTTTTGTCCAGATCTCCAGGAAACCCATGCAAACTTCTTCATGCGAGTCCTGAAAGCCAATTTTGGATCACTTTCCTCAGGCTGATGTTCAGGTCAAGCCATCCCACTGAAAATGTGCTGCAGTTCTTGGAGTAGCCCACATTCAGGGCTCCAGGAACCGTGCCTGGACCTGGCATCTTGTAATTAATGCATCACACCTACTTCCCCAGCCCATTTTTTGCCCCAGTCTCCTATCTCAGTAGGATTAAGGAAACCTAGTAGTTCCTGAACCTAATCAAATCTTTATTAGTTTTAGCAATCACACTTTTCCCTAATATGTTTTAATTGTAGGAACTTATTGAAAATAACACCATTTGAAAGATTTTTTTTTTTTTTTCTTGAGACAGGGTCTTGCTTTGTAGTTCTGGCTGGTCCTGAGCTCAGCCTCAAACTCACATCACACCAATCCTTCTGCCTCTGCCTCCCAAGTACTGGGATTATATGCATGAGCCACCATGCCTGCCACTGTGGTATGTGGTACTGATTGCTGCTGGGCGTGAGTCTCCAAGCCCAGAGCTGTATGTGTGTACCTGGGATCAAACCCGGGCCCTTGCGCTTGCAAGACAGGTGCCAGGTGGTATGAGAAAATGAAGTTGTAAATGAGTTGTAGTATGTATAGTTGATATTGTGAAGTAGAAAATATGTAAAAGGAAAGAGAATGTAATTGTAAATAATGAGAAGAAAATGAATGTGGTAATAATAAAGAAAACAAAGGTTGTGTATATAGGGGGTAGGGGGTTGCAGAGTGGGAGGAAAAGGGAAAAAATGAGAATCAAGTCATGTCATATTCTGGTACAAACTCTCAAAGTTGAATGCGATTATGATGTGCATTCATAATGTACCAATAAAGATTTAAAAAAAAAAAAAAACAGGCACCAGAACCACTGAGCTAAATCCCCAGCCCATGAAAGATTTTTTATTTTTTTAAGGCATTGAACTTTGTAGGTTCAAAATTGGCCTTGACAAAGACCCCATGTTGCTCCAATTCTTCAAGTCACAAAATTATAGAAGGCCCCCATGTTTCCTCTTTCGTTTTTGGTATATATTTTTCAGAGCTCTGCAACAAAGTGAACTTTAATGAAATTTTTTCTCACTCCAAGAATGTACATTCTCTGATCTGGTGCTGTACACAGCATAAGTCATGGCTAGAGCTGAAGGTATTTAGTAAAAACTAAAGGATTCAATTTCTACCTTATCCTCAGTGTACATTCATTTGATAGCTTGGTGTATAACTTGTTAATAGAGCATTCTGAAGTGGTGTCTGAAAGCTGAAAACCAAACGTGGTTGTTTTAGAAAAAAAACCGTGTTAATAGCCACAAACCCGACTAAGCACAGTTATTCTAGATGCCATGTTACCCTCTCAGACATAATTAGGAAGGTTCTTTGAGCACTCTTCTCCAATTCACTCAAGCCTGGACAACCTAAGAAACTACTATCAGCAGCCTGCAATGAAAATCACAGACTTTGAGAACAGGTGATGCTTTAAGTATATATGGTTAAATAACCACTTTAGGGAAGAAGAAATAACACTACATCCAGACAAGCACGACTGTGTCCAGGACCCACTGAAGAATGTAAAGAAGCTATGAAGCTCAATGAAAAAGCATCAGAAAAACAGGAGGCTAGAAATGAAAGCTGTGAAATTAGAACTTACAGTGCGCATCAAGAAGTTGAGCCATTAGAATGTTTATCTCCTGCAAGAAGTTGATCACTTAGAATAAATACTTTTGGACCAAGTAGACATAATTAAAGTGAAATACTGATCATCATAACACATTTCCACAAAAGCACTTGGGACACCTGAATATATATCTTTGTTGGGGATGTAGCAGGTGGAGCATTTGAGAGAATTGAGGAAGTGCTTCTGAGCCTGCTGGACATCCAGGACATGAAGTTCAAAAAGTTTAACCCCTGGCGGTTTTGGGCCAGCACCAGTATACTACAGAAGATGAGTACGAAGTAAAGTGGAAAGGCTTCGAGCTCTAACCTGGTAACATGTCCTATCCTTGTCCTTGGAGAGGGCTTGGCCACTCCAGCCACACCCCAAAGAGGAAAAGTCTACTAAGACCCATAGCTGGCTTCCTTCCCGGTATGTTCAATGTGTGAGTGTGCCCCACTGTACCAGCCATAGAAATTTGGTACACCTGCACACTAACCGAAGTCCAATGAGGGTATTCTGCTGATCTTAATTTGACTTTGTAGAGGCAGTTCAGTGTGGCCTCTATGTGTCTATTGGCTGCCCTTTTTGAGCCCAGTGAAGTTGTTGTAAGGCTTGGATTCCAGGGAGACTTACTTACGGTAACCACAGTGCAGTGTGCCTGTCTGCATGGGAAGAAGGGATTCCCAGAAAACGTGTCTCCGCAGGTTCCTGGCTCTGTGTGGGTGGCTCACAGCCCACTGTCCGCCTGGGGTCCTGGCTGCCCACCTGCTACCAGCCTGCCTGTGCAGGCTCTGACTTCACTTCCTTCGGTTATCCTGCCAGTGACCTTTAGTGCCTCTAATAAATAACACTGTTTCCTTCCAAAAACACCAAATAAACAAAAAGTTGAACTTGAGAAGAGATTGGGATGTAAAAGGGAAGAAAAAAAGAACAATAAGCAATCTAGTTTTTGCGCTAATGAAGATTGAACCCTTTTCCCTGCTTGTGCCATTGAAGCGTTCTGCCACTGAATTAAGGTGCCTGCCCTTTTTTCTGTTGTGCTTTTTTGTTCATTTGTTTTTGTTTTGTGGGTGGTGTGTTTTGAGATAAAGTCTCACTAAATTGACCAGATACTGGTGTGGAACTTGTCATCCTCCTTTAAGATCTCTCTCTCTCTTTCTCTCTCTCTCTCTCTCTCTCTCTCTCTCTCAGATCTCCCTTTCTCCTCTCTCTCCTTCTTAGGCCTCCTGCATTTTTTACCTTTTCCAATTTTTCAGTTCTCTTTTTATGTCTGACTTCACTTCACTTTCATTGCTAGAAAATGAGAAGACAGGAAAAAACTTAAAGACGTGGTAGGAAAAACTTTTTCTGTTATTGACGTTTCCTCATTCCACCAAAGAAGTTGGAACCTGCTGCATTCTCAGAGTAGAAACCCCAGCAGAGACCCTCCCCCAGATTCCCAGAGATGATTGGCATTCTCAAGCATCGGGAGCCCCACTTTTTCTTCCTGGGGTTGGCTGAGCTAAGCAGTTCATTCAGGGGGGCCTAAAGATTTTGAGTGCTTTTTTCTGGAAATTCAAAAGATACCTCATGATCATTTGCTGTGAAGTGCAATTTAATGTTTCTGTATGTCAAGATACTACTCAAGGCACAGCCCTTTCACCTAGTGACCAGAGAAAGTGATCATGTGTGAAAGTATTAAAATAGAAAGGAGGAAAGCTGACCTTTGAGGAGGAAAGCTCTTGCAGGATTTGGGGAGATACATATACACACACACATATGTATATATATATAGATATAAATATCACATGCCTTTGCATGCTTACGCACACATCGCTTCATGGCTTGTATTTTGGAATTTGTTTCTATCTTTGAACCCAAGTGGTTTGTTTTTTAAACAATTTGAAAAAAGACTTAGCATCTTACATCAGAAGCCTTGAATGCCCATCAGTGCTGTGTACATCTGTGCTTAAGGATTTCTAATATGTTGCTATTTTTATTTTCTTATATTTCCAGCCTAAATCTCATTTACCTAAATCTCACGCCTTCAACTCCTGGGCTCCTCCAGCAGCCCTCCTGCCTCAGCTTTATGGGTAGCTGGGGCTTCAGGTATGAGCCACTGTACCTGGCTCCAGGATATTGCTTTCTTGTCTTTTCCTGGTTTTGTACAGGAACTTAGTGCACATGGGACATTTGGTGAATACTAGAATTTGAAATGATCTTGTAACATGAGAGTTACAAAGAATTGTTCATATAGCGATGAGACCGAACTTTTTAATGTGTCCAAAGTTGAAGTCCAAAATAGGAAGTTTTTTTTTAAACACAATAACTATCTTTAGATCTATGCTGAATATATCAAAACTATGAACAAGCACCCAATACTCTTTTCTTGGCTTATTTTATTTATTCTTATTTATTTATTTATTTATTTTGTAGGTTTTTTTGAGACAGGGTCTCGCTTTGTAGTTCAGGCCGGCCCTGAGCTCAGCCTCAAACTCACATCCAGTAATCATCCTGCCTCTGCCTCCCGAGTGCTGGCATTACAGGCGTGAGCCACCACGCCTGGCACTGTGATTTGTGGTACTGATTGCTGCTGGGCGTGAGTCTCCACACCCAGTATTGTATGTGGTTACGGGGGATCGAACCCAGATCCTTGTGCTTGCAAGACAGACTCCGGAACCACTGAGCTAAATCCCCAGCCCCTTGGCTTATTTTATTTTTGATTTTTTTAGTATTGACTGAATCTGTTGTGTGTGATTTGTATATACATCTGATTGGATTTCATTAATGGCTGCTTAATAACTTAAAATACAGTCACATAAGCATTTTGTTTTAATCCAGATTTCCAGGGGAATTTCTTCACTTTTAAGACTTGACACTGCTTTTCTATCAGTTTTATTTTTCACACAATGGGATATCAGTGTGAATACCCCAAATCTTACAGACTGGAAATCTTGAGTGAAACGATTATCTTTCTCCAGTTGGTACTTTTGTCTCACTTTATTAGGATATATCTAGATTTCTTTAGAATGGGAGGATAAATTAGTTATACAGCATGTTTAGGTAAACCAAATGTTATCTTTTCACTGTTCTGAAAACAGAGAGCTCTGAACTGCATCAGGGAGGGACAGAGCCTCCTGTTGACTTGGTTGTAGCTTGATGCCGCAGTAGCTTAGAGAGCAGTCATTTGGCATAGTGGACATTGGCATGTGCAGGATGGCTTGCTCATTTCTGCTTGGGATGATGCAGGGTAACAAAGCCTTTGGGTCCTGGTTTTCTTCTCTGACATGGATTTGATTCTAAACTGTGACCTACTGTTTCAGAAGTCCTTCTGTAGTAATAATGCGTGGGATACCTCATTCTCTAATCCTACCTTCTCTTAGACTCAATGGTTTTTCAAAAGGTTAGACCTTGAAGCTGAGTTATACATTGAGAAGTGACCAGGAGATGCCCTGGCCTATCCCACTGTATTATAGTCTTAAAATACTTTGTTAAATACAGAGTGTGATACGTGTGCTCTAATTCCATATATGCATTCCTGAAAAACTTTGCATTCTACAAAACCACACAATAAAAATAACATCTTATGAGGGGAAATAGGGTTAGGCAATGCTACTCTTTCTACTGTTAAGCTCTACCAGAGGATTTTTGTAACTGGAGCTGTCCTTTAAAAAAGAAAAATAGCACAGCATGATTAAATTGGTATTGGATTTAAATACAGAATCATAGTCCAGTTGTTTTTCTGCATTATTGATTTTTGTTTCCTTCTTTGAAACATGAGTCATTGGGGAACTGTTTACTTTTAATGAAAAGAAGTTAAACCAAATTCTTAAGCCAGACGTGGTAGTGTAGGTCTATTATTCTAGCACTCTGGGAGGATGAGGTAGGAGGACTATAAATTCAAACCCACCTTTGGCAATTTAGCATGACTCTGTCTCAAAAAATAGAAAAGGACTAAGGACTTGGTTTAGTGTGGTATTGCTGTGTTCAATCCTCCAGTACTGAAAATTAATTCCGATCTATGCAATAGAGACATCTCTATCAGACCAGTATTTTTTAAACATAGGAAGAAGTATATGGCTTCCTATCTTTGTTCCTGGATTCACAGTTTCTTTATATAACTTAATAGTGGAAAGATTAACAGTTCTTGAAGTCCTTCTTTATGAAAGGTCTTACCTAGAGTTTTCCTAAAATTCAGTTTTGTGTTTCTTGCGCCCTCATTGAATAATGAGAAAATTTGTCTTTAGTTGCTTCAGACCATGGTTATGCAGAAAAATACACATAAGCCAATAAAATTAATATGCTGACATTATTTTTCAATTTGTCAAATGTCCTAGGCCAACACACATTAAAAAAACATCTTGTATCAGTGAAAACTAATACATTTTATAAAGTCTTTCTCTCTTTTGATAGTTTATTAGCTGTAAAATGTAATTTTATCTATCACAAGCTACATTTTCTGTCACCTTTAGAAAAGCTGATGTTGGGGGCCGGGGAGTTGGCTCAGTGGTTCCGGCGCCTGTCTTCCAAGCGTAAGGACCCGGGTTCGATCCCCGGTCACCACGTGCCATACTGGGCGTGCAGACTCACGCCCAGCAGCAACCAGTACCACACACCACAGTGCCGGGCGTGGTGGCTCACGCCTGTAATCCCAGCACTAGGGAGGCAGAGGCAGGAGGATTGCTGTGATGTGAGTTGGAGGCTGAGCTCAGGGCCAGCCTGAACCACAAAGCGAGACCCTGTCTCAAAAAATCTAAAAAAAAAAAAAAAAAGAAAGAAAGAAAAGCTGATGTTGGGCTGGGGTTTAGCTCAGTGGTTCCGGCCCCTGCCTTGCCCAGGTTCGATCCCCGGTAACCACATACAGCAATGCTGGAGACTCATGCCCACCAGAAATCAGAACAGCATGTCACAATGCAGGGCATGATGACTCACATCTGTAATCCTAGCACTTGGGAGGCAGAGGCAGGAGGATTGCTGTGAATTCAAGGCTGAGCTCAGGGCCAGCCTAAAAAAAGAAAAGGTGATGTTTTTCTCAAAAGCAAAAACTAGTGTTTTTGCTTGTCTCCCACAGCATATTTATTTTTGTGTTTTTCTACTGTTGGCCACAGGATTAATCATAACGGGTTTTCATTACAACAGTGGTTTGTGGTTTCACATAAAACATGTCCCAGCCACCACAGAGAAATCACGTTACAGTATCTATGTAAGAAAATGACAGCGTATTTTGAAAGCTCCTGAGTTGATTCATGTTCACCGTTAGCGTTGAAAAACCCTTCCTGAAAATAATAATAACTAAAGGTATTCATCAAAGTGTCATTTTTAATAAAGTTGAATTTAGACATTCCACTCAGGTGAAGTGCTGGCCAAACTTGGCATTTGTTGTTACACAGGAATCTGCAGCGTGTGCCCTTTTGGCTGGCTAGACCACCTGCTCTTTCACAGATGAGATTTATATCACTTTTGATTCATTTCTACAATTGTGATACAGAACATAGATGCCTGTTTCCCAGTACTGGGACCTCAGGACTTTCACACTGAGCTCTTTCACTCGGCCCCTCTTTTAATTTTATATCTTGAGACATGTTCTCATTAAGTTGCTAAACTGGCCAGGTTGGGCTCAAAAATTGTCCTCTTCCCTCAGCCTCCCAGAGTGGTAGGATCGCAGGTGCAAACCACCACAGCCAGCTAAGTGTAGGGAATACAAGACCATTCTGAAACCATGTCTTGTTTTATTGTCCCAGCGTTATTGTACTCCCTTACCTTCGATCTTAGAAGTGATTTTTCTAATATGGCCAGGTATTTTCAGAAGCTTATGTTATCATGGAGATAGGACTCATGATACCAGATTTTTAGATTATGTCTCATAAAGCGAAGATTTATGATTCTAGACTTGGCTAAAGACAGAATCATTGTCAATAGATGAATACATTGAAGAATGATAGTTATAAAACTGTTCTGACCATAACTGAATCTCAGGTGTTTGGCAGAAGCTTTGAAAGATGCTTGTAACTATGTCCTTATAAAAGCAGCCCCAGTGGTAGCAGGAACAGGTAACTTGGAGAAAAAGGTTGTTAAACGCCATAAAAGAGGCCAAGCTATCTGCTCCAACCTGCCAGTATGTGAGGAGGATTGAAGAAAGCAGTTCTGCGGGTTGGTATTTTATTCTTCTGGGTCTGAACTGTCTTAAAACTGTACTTTGTTCTTACTTTCTTTTGATGCTTCTGACATCCTCGAGTGGGTGGGGAATGTGAGAAAGAGACAAATCTTCAGTCCACATTAATTAATTCCTTCAGGAATCCAGCTCGACTCTTTTTCCTCCTTAGTATCTACCAGCCCGATGGCCTGGACATGCGCAGGGAGAATTTCTTTCTGGAGAAACGGATTCATAACTGTGTGCTTATTCAGTAGAGATCAGCTAGTTTTGCCTAATCTTAGTAATGCTTCTCTTTATACCAAGACTTGAAATAATTTATTACTTTGATCCTCAAGCTGTATGTAGCCCCTAGACATGGCCTCATAAACTTACAAACGTTTAACATTATTACATGATTTTAGTAACATTTTTCATGACTCAGTTGCTCGAGGCTGCACCACCAGGCAACAACAGAACGCTCTGGGGCGAGGCGCAGTGGAGTGCCAGCTCCACACCCGGTGCCTGTCACAGGCACACAGCCTGCTTGTGTCAGAGGTTAAGGTGCCTGTGGGACATGGTGAGTAAAACACAGCAGTTACTGATAGTTGTATCTCACCCTCCTGTGCATGTGTATATGTTTGTTGGTAAGCAGGCATGTGCAATTTCTTCTCATCTGATTATCAAGCTCAGGGAGCCAAGTTGAAATCATGAGGGCTTGTGTCTCCCTTCCACTTCGAGCCTCAAATGACTGGCACACCTTGGCTTTATTTACTGAGACACCAGCATGAGCAGTTAGAGTTCTACAGGATTCCTCTGTCTCCCACTTTCTGTGGTACTTCTCCAGGTCAGGTGTTTGCCCTTTTCCCTGCATCATGTCAGCACAATCACCTGTCCTCCTGCTCAGTGCTCACTGAGGAGGACAGTTAGCCTTCATTCTTCCCATCTGATCTCCAATTTCCTGAGCTTAATTTTCTAAACAAGATGATCTGCAAATATCTAACTTCACAGCCCACCCTGACAAAAGTTGATGGATCAAAAGTTTTTGGGGGAGATGTGTAAGAAAGAAATGCACTGGTTTTTAGTAGCTTTTCTGTTACAGTTGTATGGTTTTTTCACATGTCACTCAACTTTTCCCTGACCATCTTTGTTATTAGTAACACTTGCACATAAACCAAATAAATCAGCTTCACCAGAAATGATTAGGTACTAAAAGCCGGTTCAGAGCTTCACACCTAAAGCAGTTTTCTTTACAGAATGAGAATATAAACGGGCAAATCTATAGCGAGCAAAAAGCATTGTGTTTACATATTCTACATAGAAAAGCATATTGCTTTTTTAAAGAAAATCTTCCTTGTTCACAAACGCAACCAGGTAATATTACCCTCTTAGAGAGTGTCCAGAATATATACCCCCAGTGGGGAAAGACTCCTTCCTGTTAAGGTAAATTATAGAAAACTAAGTATTATGGATTTTGTTAATCAAGTGCTATAGTCACACAATTTAACAAGGTAAGATTTTATATCTAGAAACAGTAGATCAAAAGTTAACCTTAATAGTGATGTCAGGCACTGTGATACCAGATGAAGAATACAGATTTACCAGAGTTGTATCTGCAGGTTCATATATAATTATTGCATGTTCTGCCTATCTACTGCCCTGGCTATGGGGTGAGACCACTTGAACTCTACTTTAGAATGGTGTTTTTTGGTTTTGTTTTGTTTTATTTTTTGAGACAGGGTCTCACTTTGTAGTTCAGGCTGGCCCTGAGCTCAGCCTCCAACTCACATCACAGCAATCCTCCTGCCTCTGCCTCCTGAGTGCTGGGATTACAGGCGTGAGCCACCACGCCCGACAGTGTGGTATGTGGTACTGGTTGCTGCTGGGTGTGAGTCTCCACACCCAGTACTGTATGTGGTTACGGGGGATTGAACCCAGGCCCTTGTGCTTGCAAGACAGGCACTGGAACCACTGAGCCAAATCCCCATGGTGGTTATTTTAGTAACTCAGGTAGTTGCTTGGAATCCTGGTATAATGACCGTAGTCATACATCATAAATAAAAATGTAGCCCAAATGGTAGGAAAATATACATAAGAAACAAGATTCATTTAAAGAAGAAAGCAAGATTCTTAATTTTTAGAAACTTTTTCTGATTCCCTGAACTGTTTAAGAATTTATGAAGGTAAAAGTCTGCCCTAGAAAATTCCACAGAAAAGTACTGTTTGGTATGGTTTGACACTGAACTGCACAAATCCAGAGTTTGTGAAACACCTAAGCACCCGTAGACTGCTGGATAAGAACATCTGCACTAATTATATCTTTCCTGTCTGCTGTGATAATCATTAGCCACGTGCGAGTATTTAAATTAAATAATATTACTATTTTGTTCCCTGCTGTCACTGTCCACATTTTAAGTGCTTACTAACTGCCTGTCCTAATAGCTACCATTGGACCTAGGTGTTATAGAACATTTTCTTCATCAGAGAAGTTTCTTTTGGACAGTCAGATGGTTCAAAAAAATTTTTGTTCAGAAATCGTCTCGTTCTGTGCATTTAGATATATGTGTTTTTGTGGAGCTGCATAATTAGAAGAACCAGAACATATAACATATGTTGTAAGGAAGTCAGTCCCTTTTAGGCACAGAATATAAGTACGTTGCTAAAATATAAATATGTAAGTAAGAGAGCCAGTTAACTTCAGCTACACTTTCAGGACTTTTATAATCATTTGGGCTTTATCTTGTATAGCAACTACATTGTCATGCTCTAGGGTGATAGTTCTAAACCTTGTCCACATTTCGTTCAGCCCTTGTCTGCAGTACGAGTGTAGCCACCCCTTCTTCTCAGAAAACTAAGGATATCAGAGTAAATTCAATTTTCCTTCTCTCTAGATCAAGTGTCTTATATTTTTTTCTTCTTCTCTTACTGTTACAGAGATAACAAAGAGATCAAAAGAATGCAACAGCTTTTGAATTTCAGTAGGATAATCACATCTTAAAAGTAAATGGATACCAAAGTTGGAAATGGACCTAGTCTTTTTTTAGAAATCCAGACTTACTCTCATGTGATTGAATTCTTTAGATCTCCTGGGGCTTTGAAATATATACTTCTCACTAATTCACTGGAGTTTCTAATGGACATCAATGTGGAAGAGGCCCATCTCTCTTCATCCTGAAACACGCAGCTATGGGGCCAGGGATTTAGCTCAGTGGTTCCGGTGCCTGCCTTGGAAGCACAGTCCCTGATTCAATCCCTGTATCCACATACCACAATGCTGTCCTCCATATCGGTGCTGGTAATCAGAGCCAGCCTTTTATTGAGCTTGTGTGTCTGGTACTTGTTTGCTTTAAATTAATTTCTTCATTTCACCTCAATGACAGTTCTTTCAGGATGATTTTTACTGCTTGATTTTATGTTGTATAAGCAGGCGAACAGATGGAAAGTAACTTGCCCATTGGAGTTAATGGGTTCAGGATTTCTGCAGCCTTGTCTTCAGTCACTTGGCTCTTCTCTCCTCTCCCTTTTCCTAAAATTGTGATTTTTTAAAAAACATCAAACGAAATCTACTCTCTTAGCAAACATATGAATGTCCAGCCCTACTAACTGCACATACACTGCTGTGCAGCCCACCTCGTGTTTTTGCTGTTCGTGTATCCTTGAAGCTCTGCACCTGCTGCACAGTGGTCCCTCCATTATCTCCTCAGCCCTGCACCTGCCTTTCTCCTTCCTGCTCTGCTGCATCTGACTACTTTGGATCCCACATTCAACCGAATCATTTGGTAGTTTGTCAGCTGTCACTAATGTCACAAATTAAAAGGCTTGTAAGGTTCATCTATACCATAGTCTTATGATATGGATTTTCTCTCTTTTTTTTTGAGACAGGGTCTCACTTATCTTTTTGTACTTCAGTCTAGCTCAGAGCTCAGCCTAGAATTCACAGCAATCCTCCTGCCTCTACCTCCCAAGGGCTAGGATTACAGATGTGAGCCATCATGCCCAGCATTGTGGTATGTAGTAATGATTGCTGTTGGGCATGAGTCTCCATGCCCAGCATTGTTGTATATGGTTACTAGAGATCGAACCTGGGCCCTTGTGCTTGCAAAACAGGTGCTGAAACCACTGAACTAAATCCCCAGCCCAATTTTCTTCCTTTTTTAAGGCTGAGTAGTATTCATTTTACTTTCAGATCATATTTTCTTCAACTGTTCCATTGTTAGCACTTTATGGTTATAGTGAGCAATGCTTCTATAAACATAGGAATCCAAATTCTTCTTTGAGATCCTATGTTCACTTATTTAAGGTACATAACTAGAAATGAGATGGTTAGATCATGTGACAATTCCAGTTTTAGTCTGGATGTAGTGGTGCACACCTGTTAGCCCAGCTCTCTGGGAGGCTGAGGCAGAGGATTACCAGTTCAAATTCAGCCTAGGCAACTTACCAATTTAGCAAGATCTTGTCTCAAAACTTTAAAAGGTACAAGGGCCGAAAAAAGGCGGGTGGGGGCGTGCTGATTAAAAGCCCTTGGGTTTGATCTCAATTACTGCAAAAAATAGTTCTATTTTTATATTTCAAGGACCCTCCATACTGTTTTTGAAATATTTATACCAGCAAAGCACAGAATTCCAGTCTCTCCACATCCTTGTCAGCATTTTTTTAAATTGATCATCTTAGATTGTACCATTCTGATTTTGATTTCCATTTGTCCAATTAATGATGTTGAGTACTTCTTTATGTATCTCTTGGCAATTCCTAAAATTCATGTCCTTTTGCTTAATTTTTAATTTTTTGTTGTTGTTGTTTTTGTTATTGAGTTGTCTGAATATCTTATGCTTGTTGGGTATTAATCCCTTGTTGTTGGCTCAGAGCAGCCTGCTGGAGGCCTAGCTTCAGTGCAGACAGGATTTCAGGGCTCTGCACCTCTGTTCCTCTTGCCTGTTATGCTCCTAGCCCCAGGAGATGGGACTGTCGAATTTCCATGACCCACACCTACTGACTCAGAATCTGTGTTTTCACAGAATTGCCAGGTGACTCACATGCACCTCACACTTTGAGAAGAACTCTCTTTTGAGATAATAATTTGACATTCTGATGGTCCTACCTAGAGTCAGTAAAATTGTTAATAATCAGCATGAGATCTCCTCAAAAACTTCGTTTCCTGGGATGTTATTTTTCATAGTTCATTTGAGCAAGTTGCTGTTCAAAGTGAGAACTAAAGCAGATGATTTGTTGTTGTTAATTTGTAACACATATGTGCAGTGGATTTGGGGCCAAGGCAGAATTTCCAAGCTGCCTTTTCGCTGAAAGAAGTTAGATGTGATTTGTTTCCTTTTTCCTTTTAGGGTTCAAAGCCTTTGATGGAAAGCATTCTATATCTCTAGTGTCTTTTAACCAGAAAGACATAGTACAGTGACAGCTAGAAATGAGCACTTATTACATATGAACAAGTTTTCTCCAAAATTAGCATTTTGGGAGCGCACTGTAGGACAGAATGAACTGCCCAGTAACTTTGCCACAGGCCTGTCAGCTAATTGTGTGGCCTTTTCCGTGAGTTTAAATAACCATACTATCCTCCTTGACTATAATATTTACAGTAATCATCCTCTGAAGAGCTGATTTCCAAGTAGCAATCTAGGAACATCATTATTAAGTCTGATCTCTAAACTGCCATGTGATAAAAATTAAGTTTCCCCCATCTAAAGTCCTAAAATCAGCATTTTTAGAAAGCACTTACAAAACAGGCACTGGAACCACTGAGCTAAATCCCTGGGCCAATTTTCTTCTTTTTTAAGGTCCATTCTACAAGACCCTGAGTTCCGTCCATAGCACACATATAAGCTCATTCACACAAATATCCACACACTCATCCACATGATGAAATTCAAACAGATTTTAAAAGCATTGTGATATACTAAAATACATATTAAGTATTCAGTATTTTCCATAGTATAATTTTTCTTATATTAATAATCTTTTCATCTAAACATCCTCTGATGGAATCATGTGACTTACTCTGTATTCCAGGTGCCACTTGTTTTTTACAATATCCTTACAAACAGAATTTTGAAATTCCTAACGAAATACAACATATTATATTATCATACTTTGTATTATCTGATAATTCAATACCATTTTAGATCATTATGAATGACAAGTGGGCCTGTTACGTCAAGGCCCACATCACTGAAGACCTACCAGTGATTCTAGTCTGCACCACCCTCAATTCCAGACAGAATCAGTTCCCTTGAAGACAGGGACAGGTGCTCCTAAAACAGGACATTCCTAGAAATTAAGTTGATCTTAGAACTGTAGTTGAAAATAGTATTGGCTCATCCTTTTGTTTTGTTTTGTTTTTTTTCATCATTTCGTAGCAAACATTTATTGATTACCAATTTTGTTCCAGTCACTGTGCGTTAGATACATGGAGATAAATTCCTGACCGTTTGTTCACAGAGTAGCATAGTAATAGAGATCTGTACGTAATTGATTAATTACAACGGAGATTCTGGCTTGTGTTTGGTCTAGAGAGAAGAGTGGATCAAGCCACAGGACAATGTGGAAGAAAAGAACCTGGCAAAGAAAATGCTACAGAATAGCACAGATGCTTCACAAGAGATCATAGGCTCTGCTACCTTTATCTGTCAGGAATAAGAGGGACATTTAACTTCTGAGCTGATCAACTGAACACTGAGTACAACATATTCAGTTCATCCTTCCCACTCATGAAGCCAGATGGCTTCTCTCTGTGTAACTCTCTGGCCGTTTTTACATCTCCCAGCCAGAAATACTCCCTACCCTTCTCCCCTTTCTTCCCTCCCAGTGGTGTCAGTTTTCTGTATCTTCTCATCTGTCTCTTCCCCACCCCTCCAATGGCTGCTAATGTTGCCGCCTCAAACAAGCCTTCTGACTTGGACATCTACAGTAGTTGCCCAGATGTCCTCTCCATCTTAAAACTTGCCTCTTTCCAGTCCATTCTCCTCATAGCACTTTAAAACATGGAAATGACTCTGCTTCCAATCAGGAAAAAATCTAAACTCTTTAGTATTAGGTGTAGGTTAAGAGATGAATGCTTAAAACAGACTGCTTCGATTCCAGTTCTTTCTCTACCTCTCAGTAGCAACCTAGTTTGGGTCACTTTGCTTCTCACCTCTCAATTCCCTCATTTATAAAATAGGGATCAAAATAGCATCTCTTTTGCTCAGGTTATTGTGAGGGTTGAGTTAATACGGTTTATGTAAAGTACTCAGCAATACTTGCTGCAAAATAACTGCACGGGGACGGTAGTCATGGTAGACGTTACAACTTCTTTCACCGTAGGTACCAAATAAATCTCTGTATGTGACAAATCAAAAAGAGGAAAGTGTTTCCAGGTATAACAGAAAGCAACTTTAAAAAACTGGCCAGTACCTCTTTTATGATAAGTTTCACAGCAAAGGCTTCGAACCCTACCTCAACATATTGCCTGCTTTTCTTTACAAGTTCCCCCAGAATTGCTGCCATTGGCTAATAGGCACAGAAAAGGCTTGAACGGCTGCCCTGACAAATGGGCTTCCCCCATTCAAACAAGCAAATGGGGAGTCTGAGCTGCTTATCCACACAATCGCTCTTCCCGGGTTGCAAAAGCATTTAAAATTATAATAAAGTATTCCTGGGGACTATATATTTTTCTTTTTATGGATATGTAAATGTCTTCAGGATCCTTCTGAGATAGCAGGTAAGAAATCCATCTGAAGATCTAAAGAGTTGATTTCAGCTTTTTTTCTCTCTCTCCTAGACAGTAAGGATTGTATCCTGGAGCCACTGTCCCTGCCAGAAAGTCCAGGTGGTACCACCGCTTCAGTAGGATCTCCATCTGTGCCTTGTATTTTCTGTGAAGAACATTTTCCTGTGGCTGAACAAGACAAACTTCTGAAGCACATGATTATTGAGCATAAGATTGTCATTGCTGATGTTAAGCTGGTTGCTGATTTCCAAAGGTAAATTTTAATTTTGTTTTAAAGAACTAAATTCATTATTCATTAGCAGAATGGCATAAGCAGTATGTAAAGTAATTCCTATACAAATAGAAAAATTTGTATTTTTCAATTTCTTCCTAGACTTTTTAAATTTTAATTTCACTTTTTTTTTCTTGAGCATGTAATCTGTATGTGAGAATGTCAAATACTACCAAATGTCCTGCAGCTTCCATAAACTCATCAGCTTTCCAAAGAGCAGATAATATTTCCTTTGGCGCAGTCTGTAAAATTGCAGACACCATTGCAGTCACTCAGATTTTTGTTCGTTTCAAGTAACAGCCACTGTCTGAGTGGTCTTTCCAGAGCGCACGGTAAGGATTAGATAGTGTTCGGGAACAGGAATCCTTGAACCTTTCATACCAAGAGGATCTTGTCCACAGAAATCTCAGTCTCAGTTCTGTGCTAAGGATGAAGACCGGAGTGAGGGAGTCACCCAACAAACCAAAGCGGTACAAGAGTGGACAGCTCTTGAAGGAAGTTGCTCCCTGGATCCTGAGAGGAGGAGGAGGAGGAAGATGAAGAGGCAAAGAGGCGAATGTATGAAGAGGATGTGTGACATTTTCCATTTGTATGGAACCTGACCTTAGAAGGAGGCGCACCACCAGATTAATAACATAGGCAGTTTCTCCCTTTTCCCAGTGGCTAATTTCTAGACTTAACTGTCCAAGAGAATTAACTTCCCGTAGCAGCTGTAGTAGAGTAGTTATGTTCATGTCATTACTAGTTAAAACTTTTCCACCAAGGCAACATCATGGTAGTTACTGAAAGCATACAACTTGGTATATCTGGGAAAGTCCTATTTTGAGTTATTCTGTCTTTATTTTATACAGAAGAACAAAAATTTGAGAAGCCCATACTTGTTAGATCCCTACGTCTAATTCTGTATGCCCTAGACCACAAAGAACACATACATCCTTCCGAGCAAGCATCTTTTTTTTTTTTCTTTTTAATCTTCTTTTGTATGTTAGGTATTCCAAAGCATCAGACTATCTTATGAAGAATGAACTATGAAACCAGGATGGTCTGCAGTTAAAATCAGGTTTCAGAAATTTCCATCCTAGCCAGGGACATAGCTCAGCAGCACAATGCCTGCCTGGCAAACTTGAGACCCTTATTTCAATTCCTAGTACAAAAAAAGTCAAGAACTGTCCAACCTATGACGTAGAGTAAGCTATTTAATCTAAGCATTAGACCCTTACCTATAAAGTGAGAATAACGGAAACCTTCATAATGTTATTGAATACTGTATATAAAATAATAAATTAAGATTCTGCTGTGTGCCGGGGAGTTAGCTCAGTGGTTCCGGCGCCTGTCTTGCAAGCGCAAGGA